>JALMQS010000128.1:19083167-19265798 GCA_024734495.1 Forficula auricularia
GATCAATTTGTTTTGTAAAAAATAACAATAGTTAAGTTTAGTTTTAAGTGCTATTTCATTGCAAAAAAAAAAAATATAATAATTCTGTATTTTATGATTAAGTTAAAAATACCTAAACGGTTTTAAAAGAAGAAAAAGACAATAACTAAATTAATTTTAAGTTGAAATATTTAACTATGTAAAAGATGATTGGTTATAAGTTCCGAGTCGTAACTTGATTGAGAAAGGAGAATGTAGGGATCGATTTTCTGCTTTTTTTTCAATTAGAAATGTAATTTATTTTTCGATGTTAATCGATTCGTGGCTTATGAAAGACTAATTAGCGAAGAAGAAGACCACGCCTTTTTATAATTAATCGAGCGCGATCTAGGGAAAATTATCAACCAATCACCTTAATTACCAATTAAATCGACGGCTATAAAAGAAGCGAAGCCGTAATTAGCGAGTCAGTTGCAATTCAGCCCTCACTGTGTGAAGAGCTGTTTTACGCTCTCCAAGAGTTCGCCTGTCGACTTTGGAACGATTGAAGAACAAAGCTGTACGAAATCTTGTAACCACGAAGAAGTAATAAATTTCGGGCCTTGTGCCATTTATTTTGTTGAAAGCATTTTTCACGGCCTCCGGCCAAGTTCTTATTTTGAAGAAAGCATATTTCACTGCCCCCCGGGCAATTTCTTATTTTAAAAAAGCATTTTTCACAAGCCTCCGGGCCAATTCTTATTTTGGGAAAGCAAATTTCACGGCTTTACGCCACCAAGAGAGGTTTTCACCTCTGAAGAAAATCGACGACACCGGCGCTCCTCCGATATCTTTCCATCAAGCCTTTCGAGTCAAAAACTCATCTTCATCCATCATCGGGATTATTCCCTATATATATATATATATATATATATATTATTTGTTAGAGGTCTATAGTTTCGAAGGTTTGAACTTGATCATCAGTTTTTTTTTTTATTATAAATATTTTTCTGTTCTAATTAAAAATAATCAACAACTTCTGCAACTCTAGGCAAACTAAATCTTTTCGATTTATTTATTTTCACCAAAATCAAACATTGTACTAAAAATATTTCATTATTCGTGTCCATGATTAATAACACTGCCCAACAATGAAAATGCTTCGGGCTCAAAAATAGCTGATTCTTATGTATTTCCACCTGCTGAATTCAAAAATCACCATAAAGATTACCGATTAGCTCTTGTTTTGGAGATATAATCGATCAAAACGGTGAAAAAGACCATTTTGACCTATTTTCGAGTTCCGTTAGATATTAAACAACAATATTTGAGATCACAATATTTTGTTGAACTAATAGAAAACAGCTTCCTCTTGGATTTACAAATTACCACTTGTTTGTAGCTCAATTAGAACTCGAGTTATAACTAAAAAACTAAAACTACGTGATTATAAAGGATAATAAACATTAATAAAGTAAAGGGAGTGTAGTTTCAGAGTGAATGAAATAAAACTCAAAGAGGTGTATACAATCTCAATATATTTCGGATTATTAGTCCATCATCAGGAGTTTACAGGTTAAAAACTAATCTGTAAATTCCTGATGGACTAATAACACTGGGCAACAAAAAAGAGGCAAGCTAAAAAACGACGATCTGATGAAGGCACCACATAAATCTCTTCAGACACGACCATCTGTGAAGTATTATTCCAGCAATGTAGAACTCTTAGAATGTAACTACAATTTGTAAAAAAATAAAATGCACTTTCAATGTTGTTAGCATATGTAATTAAAATGTATCTTTTTCTCTTGATCCGCCACCTACTGTATTTCACAGAAACTAGAGCTAAGAAAAAATTTTCATTGTCATATTCGTTTTTCTCAACCCAAAATTGGTAGGAATTGACTCATCAAGTGCTCGAAGCATTTAAAAATTATTTTTTTGTTGCCCAGTGATAATTAAAGGAATCGTAGGGAGTTGGACAAGACTTTGAATTAAATTAAATACAAGTTTTGATTAAATATGCCATACGTTTCGTTGCTGTTTTGCAACTTCTTCAGTGGCTGAAATAGCGAAACAAAGCCATTAGACATCTTTTTATTGATCATTTTTACAAAGTACAATGGTATGTTAGGTTAGTTTTTCTCACCTCATTTATTAAACTTATTTGTCAGGATTTTTTACTACGAGAAAAAACATTTCAAACAGTATTCTTTTTTCTATCACAATTCATTCAATTCATCAACTAACATAAAATATAAACCTTTTAAACAAATTAATTGTTTTTTGTCAAAAAACTAAAAGAATCAAATTGAACAAAGAAATTTTTTTTTATTATTATTATTATGTACTAAGATGTCATTAAGAAGATTATTATGTACTAAGATATTTTTAAGAAGTGCATTTATTCTTTATTTTTTTTATATTATAATATTCAATCGAGCAACTATCGATCCCTCTTGGTCAACTCATGAATCCGACAAACAATTCACTTTTTTTTCTTTTAGTTTTTTGACAAAAAACAATTAATTTGTTTAAAAGGTTTATATTTTATGTTAGTTGATGAATTGAATGAATTGTGATAGAAAAAGAATACTGTTTGAAATGTTTTTTCTCGTAGTAAAAAATCCTGACAAATAAGTTTAATAAATGAGGTGAGAAAAACTAACCTAACATACCATTGTACTTTGTAAAAATGATCAATAAAAAGATGTCTAATGGCTTTGTTTCGCTATTTCAGCCACTGAAGAAGTTGCAAAACAGCAACGAAACGTATGGCATATTTAATCAAAACTTGTATTTGATTTGATTTAAAGTCTTGTCCAATTCCCTACGATTCCATTAATAATTGTACTAAAATTTTAATCAGACAGTTATTTTGGGGAGAGTCAAAATTAAAGAATTTTTTTATTATTTGGAGTGCGGCGAGGGGTGAACCGCGACCTAATATGCTGAACACCTACTTCCACTTATATTCCAAATATTTCCAAGTACTTCCAAATTTTTCCAAGTAATTCCAAATATTTCCAAGTATTTCCAAATATTTCCAAGCACTTCCAAATGTTTCCAAGTACTTCCAAATATTCCCAAGTACTTCCAAATATTTCCAAGTACTTCCAAATATTCCAAGTACTTCCAAAGAGATGTACACCTACTTTCAATCGCGGATCACCCCTCTGAGTGCGGTAATCCCTCAATAGTCTCATTAAGAAGAATCAGGATGAATTTTTATAAGTATAATTCACCTTTAAAATGACGATGTAAGATGTTGTCAAAGTACGCATTTTTACACTATTTCTCTACCTGTCGGTGTTTAGAAATAGTTTAACTTGAAATTAAGCAAACACCCCTTCCTGATCAAATTGAAGAAGTGCCAAACCGCTTTATTCACAATTATATTTATTCCCATGACTTTTAGGAACTGAAATTCTTTTGACTTCTTTAATCCTTGAAGGCCCAGGCGTGAAGACAGCTTCACCTCCACCATTTCTTTTAATCACAGTCTTCTTCCGTTTCTTTCAAAGGAATACTGCATTGCTTCTCGGTTCTTCTTCCCTTGTATTTGATTGTATTAAAAAAAATCTTATTAGAATAAAGTAGTTGATAAATTAAATTTAAATAGTGAAAACAAAGATTTAAGTATTGTTTTCACTGTAAAATCCATGGGTCCGTCACTGAAAACTTTTTCCAGTTTAGCAGGAATTTTCACTATTCCCTTTGAGTTGAAGGGAGTGAAAAATCTAGCTATAATAATTATATATGTTGCATGTCAGAGAGAGATTTGTCCTAAGGGTTTGGCTACTGGCCCGGCAAGCTTAGTTAGCGCTTGGGTTCGATTCCTAAGGGGACGAACCTCTCTGATATTCAATGTAAAAATATTTCAACTAATATCTATGATGTCCTTTAAAGTTAAATTCATTTAATAAATTTAAATATTTGGCGATTTCACTTCACACTTGTGGCTCAATGGTTTGACCAGAATATTGATAACATATACACAAATTCGATACACACTACGCACACGCAGACAGGGATATTTTCTCGAAAGTGGATTTGAAGACCCAGGAGACCTTGAAATATCCACAAATGTAAAAAATCATACTTTCAAATTTTTACCGAAAACAAAATTTTTATGCCACATATAGAAAACATGTTTCTTATTGGTTGGATAATATTGAAAAACCATTAATCATTTTCAATTTAAAGATGATTAAAAAAATTTCGGAACCTTTATCTGGACCAAAAAATCAAGAGAACTATTCTAGGCCGAATCTCCTATTATTATTAATATTGTAGATTAAGAATGGAGGCATGTTATTTTTTTATATCTTTTTTGGCAGGTACCTAGTTAGTAATTAAACTTTTTTTAAATTACTTGTCATTTTACAAATCACTTGCTTACTTGTCATTTTCAAACAAATTCAAATAACGCCCTTCCCAGAATTGGAAAATATGTTTACAAATTCGTAAGAGCTTTGCTGGTGGAGTGGGAGGCAAGGAAAAGTATAGGATAGAATTACTAAATATATATTATATACTTTATATATGTGAATGCTATTTTAATCAACATAGAGGCTTATAAAAACAAATGTATCGTCAGAAATAATAATATATTAAAAAAACTTCTCTTTAATACATTGCATGTCAGTGTGTGTTTTTGTCTCGAAGGTCGAACTAGCGAGCCCGGCAAGCATGTTAGTACTCGGGTTCAACTCCTGAGGGGACGAAGCCCTCTGATATGCAATGTAAAAATATTCTACTAAAATCTTAGATTTTTGACCTCAATTAAATTCTTTCTTGATATATTTGGTTTTCACCGTGAGTTGTATTTTTGAAAAAAAATCCATCTAATTTTCAAAAAAAGATACTTCGAGTTAATTATTTTTATTTATTTTTTTATTTAAATAAATTTTAATAATACATATACATTTACAAAAATCTTAGTTGTACTAGATTAATTCTTTTGTCCCTTCCTTTGGACCAGTAGAGCATGGATGTCCATGACGTTAGTGCCCGTAGTCCCCGTCTCAATTAAAGCCTCCGGGGCACCCGCATTAAGTACTCCATAAGAATCACTTATTGCTAGTGCTTCTTCTGGACTTAAGTTTTTAGCACGGATTTCATCGATCAGTTGATTAGACCCTAAGGCTCCAGCAGCTGGAGTCGGACCATCCTAGAAAAAAAATGACGAATTAAAAAAATGAAACCGATATATTCGTAATTGAAAGTTGTGCTCTAATCTTACAACTAGGTTTGCTTCTATTAAAAATATCAATATACACAAGAGCGTACGATTTTTTAAGTGGAATTATCAATAATAATAACTAACAGCAGAGGCCTCGGCCATAGACCGTGTTGTAGAAAGGCGCAAAAATTATTGATATTTTTGCCCATTATAAGTAAAATTTTAAATAAAAATAAGAAAAACATTTTTATTTTAGCTTCTACTACTTGTATTTAAATTAGAATAGAATTAGCGATGGTAAAGTTTTTGAATGTTCAGATACTAGATATTTTAATTAATCTTATTTTTTAAATATTTCATTTTAGAATTTTTAATTACTAGAAACATATAAATTTCTATTTTAAAATGTTAAATGTCTTTTGACTCTCGACGACTTCAAATAAAAAATAAATTAAAAAAAAACATTTTTATTGATTTAGTATTTATTTTTAGTATAATAGTATATAAGTATATTTAGTATAAATCATCATTAGATCACAAAAACCTCGAGTGATAAGACCAGGCCTGATCAAACCAAATCGCACTGCGGTCGGACTGACAACTTAAACATTTCACATAAATCCATTAGAATAAATACAATTTTTACAATATTTTTACTTTATCCATGTGAAGCGTATAAAGTATTGTAATCAGTCTCGTGGGAATCGCAACTTTAGAGGGTCCTAAAGTAAGACTGAGCCGGTTAGGTAGTCGGTCGGCAAACTTTTTTCAACTGTTGTCAAAGGATAAATGGCTGGGATGGCAAATCAGATGAAAGTGCCTGCCAATCAGATGACAGGCACTTTCATCTGATTGGCCAACCCAGCCATTTACCCTTTGACAACGGTTAAAAAGAGTTTACCAACCGACATACAACCGGCCCTATGGAACCCATGGTCTCAACCAAAGTCACAAATTGTAGTAGTCATTCAGGTTGAATTTTAGCAAGTGACGGTTTTTTTAAATTACTTTACTTTAAAGTATTTATTCGATAAATCTATGTATTAAAATAAAATGAAAACGCCTTAAGGGTCTTAGGGTAGGGTTTGCAAATCCATTCCGAACGTTTTAGTTGCATAAATGCCAGGGGCTTTGCGATGATTGGAAAAATTGAAGTTATTTTACTAGTAGAAAAAATATTAATTTTTTTACATATCATTTTGTTGATGATACAAATTCAAGATTTAGACTCTATTACTATTCTATTACTTTTCAAATAAAAATTATTATAATTTGGTTGACATTTCTATAGTGAGATAATCATTAATTTTTATATTATATTATATAAGTTAATTAATCATTTCATTTAAGACTAAACTTTGATTATTTATTTAATGTATTTTTAAAAGATGTTGACGGAAAAAATTGTAATACGATATCTTCTTTATATTTACATATAAAGAGTCAGGTGATTCAGTTCACGCACAGCACAAACCGCTGGTCCTAGAAAGATGAAATTTGGACTGTATATTATTTCTATGATTTATGGCTGTGCTGAGAAGTGACTTTTTGAAATTAGAACCAGAAGGGGGAGGGAGGAAAGGGCCCCAAAATTGTATTACAGGGTTTTTCAAGATTTCTTAAACTCGAAAAGATATAGATATTAGAGTGAAGCATTAAAATACAAAAAAACATATTTGGGTATTTTATTTTTTATGACCCTAAAAGGGAGATTTAATCATTTTGGGGTAGATTTTTGAAAATTTTAAAGATTTCTATCATTAGCATTCAATTTTGGTATATAGGTCTGTTGAAATATCTCTTTTTTCACTTTTTCAAAATATGACCCCCTGAGCTGAAAAACGTTTTTTTTTTTAACACAAAAGGTTTCGTAACTTCTGTGTTTTTCAAGTTATTCAGCTCATATTTGGTATTTAGGTGTCTTTTTCAAATTATTAAAAATCACCGTAGAACCGTTTTTTTACATTTCACTTCAGCCAAGGGGGGGGGGGGGATTTTTTGGAATATCAAGTTTTTACAAAATTTCATTTCAAATAGATTTTTTCAAAGTAGGTTTTTAGTTTTTGCTTAGTAAGTTTAAGTATAAAAATAAAAAAAACAGGTATTTGAGCATTACACGCCCCCCCCCCCCAATATCCATTTTAGATTAAATTTGCAGTTGAAGTTTATTTTTTTCGGAATCTGGTTTTACAACTAATTTCATACTTATCGATTTTTATTGTAAGTGAACGATTTGAATGTGGTGACACACTGAAATTGTCCAATCAGAGTAAATGTGAAAAAAACAATACTACAACCAGATATGAAAAGAAAACAAGCATTGATCTAACAATAAAATATATTTGTATGTCAATAAATATATAATATGAAAATTATTAGTTAAGTCACAAAAGCAAAATAATATTTCAAATTTTATTTTAAAATAACAAACAAATTTGAATGGAAATTTCTTTCTTTCTGTCTGATATTTACGTTTCTTTTTGCTTACTTAATTTTTCTAAATCTATATCAATATTGAAGTTTACTATTATTATTTATTATGTTATTCTTCATGTGCAATTTTAGAGAACCTAATTTCTTTTAATTACTTTAATGCGATTTAAAATATATTTTGAAATTCCTGATAAAAAACAATTTGTCATATATGACCGCGGGTCGGAAGTAAGTCCGTCGAGGGCCAAATGAGGCCCGCTTTCCTCTGAATGGCCAGTCCTATTCTAGACTCACATTTACTATTTAGATTTATCAACGCCAATCGCAAATTTTACATCGCAACTTTAGTATCCTGACGAGAATATGTAAACATATTTTCAAAAATTGTATTTATTGACAGCATAAAGATATGCATGCTTACTTATCCGTCGTCCAGTGACGGGTGAAATTTTCGTAGAAAATGGATGTTTAAACTTTGTCCATTCGTGGAAAGCAATTCAGAAAGTGGTTCTTCAATTCACAAAATCAAAATTCACTGTTTTCTTTTCCATGGGTCTTATTTTCCTTCATAAAATAAAGACCAGCCAAAGTTTAAACTTGTTGTTAAAATCACAATAATAATGTAAAATGATGTCCCAGAAACTCCGACGTACCTTAACTTGTTAATTATTTATGATAAATCTCGACAGTGGTATCAATTCTCATTAGGAAATAAATTTAAAAAATGTTTTTTAATCCAAATAACAAAAAATCATTAAAAAAACTAACTAATTGTCTTTTTTGTCAATCTTTGAATAATAACAAGATACCAGTTATGGACTCTAACGATATATAGAATAAAAACTTCCAACATTTCATTTGAATTACTAATTTAAAACTGTTAACTTTTCAACACAAATCCACGTACTATATACCAATATATTCCCGCGGGTCTTCAACGGAGGCTTTCAATTTTTGTTCAAAACCAAATAAGATAGTCATGATTGTTCCAAAAAATTAAATATTTTTGCAGAAATTTTCTCTTTGTAGAGAGACGAACTGGTAGAAATTTTAGTTGAAAAGTAATGGAAGGCAGGTCAAGGATTGTGAAGAAAAAATTATTAAATTTCCAAATAAGATGTATTATTGGACTGTCATTCTTTTTTTCCCCTTTTCCTTTAAAACCACGTTTCGGAGGATTCTTCCCTCCTTCTCCAGGGTAGTAAAGAGCCAGTGAAGGAAACAAACAAGATGCTTCCTTCTTCTCTCCTCCAGTAGTGTTTGAAATTTTTCTTTTTTTAACAGAAGCATTAAATAGAAATTTTTTTCTCTAAATTAAAAAACAAACAAAAAAATTATATTTAATTCTTCTGTTAAGAAAAGACAAATTTCAAACACTGTTGGAGGAGAGAAGACGGAAGTATCTTGTTTGTTTCCTCACCGACCCTTTAAAACCACGAAGAAGGAGAGAAGAATCCTCCTCAAACGTCGGTTTTAAAGGAAAAGAGAAAAAAGAATGACAGTCCAATAAAGACATCTTATTTGGAAATGTAATAATTTTTTTCTTCACTATCCTTGGGCTCCCTTCCATTACTTTGCAATTAAATATTTTTATGGGCTTAGGATACTTGTCGTGGGACTTGAATTTGAGTCCCTGGTTTGGAAAAATTCGAACGCTACGACCTCCTCACACGATCACCTAAATAATAAATATTTGCTTTGAAACAAAAATTTATCTTATTTTTAAAATAACTCTCTTCTCTTGTTCAGCCGGCAACGATTCGGCTGTTAATTTATTTACACATACACAAATTTTTATTTATTTTTTCTAATTAATAATTAATATTTGCTAGTCATAAGCATACAAAATAGAAAAAAATTGATTAGAATTTGTCAGAAATCAGGGGGTGACCTCCTAAAGTTCTAAAATAGGGTGACGAACCTATGGGATAACATGGGTGTCATCAATTGAGTGAAAAGAAAAAGAACGAAGTAAAGCTGCTTATGCTAGCTGCTTGCCAAGAAAAAATACGAAACAAAGAAGTCGACTGAAAAAAATTCAAAAAAAAACTTTATTTTTCAAAACCAAAAAAAGCCATAGTCTGAAGATAGTAAGGAGAAAATCGAATCATTATGAAACTTACATTCTTCTTATGGAGGAAATAATTTTGCTTACTCTGCTTCAGAAGCAGAATCAACTGATAGTTTGCTGTCAGCTATAAGAAAATATTATCGAGGTGATTTGAAAAAGAATATTTGCAAAATCCAATAAATGCTTTATCTTTTATTTATATATTTTCTCAATTTCCGGAAAAATAGTTTTAGTTAGAAGGTAATTGATTGAGCTCAACAGGAAATCAACTTGCAGACAAATAATAAGGAAGCCTCAATCCATTTTCGAATTTCCTATCAGTGAGGTCTAATAATTGTATTATAGACCCCAAATAAAGTGACGCCATTTTATCCTTTTCGAAAGGGCTTTTATTTTTTCAACCTGTATTAATATAGTTATTTTCATCCTTTGATGTATTTTTATTTTAAAAATATATTTCTATTAAAAACATTATAAAATATATCTTTTCAATTAGTGTTGATGTTTTTGCCGATTAAATAATGCATACGCTCTGACTTTTTTAATAGGATTTTCCTTGGCAGGGGGTGTATTTTGAACTTATGCTGACCTGAGGTCCATAAATTCATTTCTTTTACATTTAGGCTACCAATTAATAAGTTTTCTCTTTGCATGATATAGGATATTTTTAAGTGAAAATGTTTATAAATAGAACTTCTAACTCTTATTAGTTAGAATTTAGAGAAAAATTTCCAAATTATATTAGAATGTTGAATTGAGACTTTTTGGAAGTTTCTAGATTGTATTATCCATTTATATATTTATCACATACGCTATACACTATAAGAGGATTTGGCCAGTATTCTGTATCGTTCGTCTCACCTGCGTACGGTCACAACTATAAGTGCTTTATGCATATACCATCTGCGAAGCCCGCCTTTGGCGGGCATCTTGCTGAGTGTGCCTCTAAGGCTCGCCTTCGGCGGGCCTCTTGCTAGCTATGGGACTTCGCTCCTTGGGGTCCGCCTTCGGTGGACATTTTTCTAGCCAAAGGGCCGCGCCCACTGGATCTACGACCTATCTACCCCACCGACCCTCTCCCAACACCCCGGGATGGCGTTTTCAAAATAGAGAAAATATACAAAAAAATAAATACTTTTTGAATTTAGACCCATATGTCTAATCGTTGCTAACTCCACCTAGTAACACATGGATGTTTAAGCGCTTTATACTTTATATAGCAATGATGATATATATACATATCAGCGGCGTGGGGACAATGGATGCTGTGGACATTTAGAGTATTTTCATAAATTAAGGAGGGTCATTAAATTTTCAAATTTTTATCTGTTATTTCAAATATTTCTATAAAAAAACATTTTTTGTTTTGAAAAGTATATTGGTTCTCGAAATTAAATAAAATTGTTCTATAGTTTCAAGGGGAAATTAAAATGAATGATTTTCCAAAAAGTGTGCGGATAGAAGGTTTGAAGTCCCTGCCTAGTATATCTTCCAGTCAGAGACAAGTCCAGACGAGTTTTAGACGAATAAAAATTGTTCTCGCTGAGAAACTATTAAAATAGAAATAATACAAAAATGGAATAAAAAAATAAAGATGATTTGAGAATTTTTGGACTAATCCATTTCTAAGAATTCTCATTATATAATAATAAAGCGGTTTGTTCTACAGCATGCGCCGTTTCCCGCATCCAACACGCCAATTCTCTCTATCCAGAATGTCTTGCTCTTGTAGTTGCCTACTGGTCATTGCCTCATCTACTCCCTGCTTCCACGTTCGTCTCGGTCTCCCTCTTCTCCTCCGTCTTTCCGTGGGCATCCAGGTCCATATTTTATGAGGCCACCTATCTTCCGGCATTCTTTTGAGGTGTCCATACCATATTAATCTCTTCCTTTCTATTCTATCTATTATGTCGTTTTCCATTTTCATTTTGTCCCTTATAGTTGTATTTGGGATATGCTCCAATCTCGACACTCTGCAACTCCTTCTCATCGCATCCATTTCGAGCGCTTGTAATTTCTTTTCGTTTTTTTATTCATGTCCCATGTTTCTGAATTGTATAGGGCTATGCCTTCCACTATGGACCGATATATATATTTTTTTGTGTCCTGTTGGATCCTTTTGCTCCACCAGACCCCATTCAGTTGCCCAATAGCTCTTCGACCTTGACAGATTTTATTTTTAATATCCCTCTCACAGTTTGGCTCCTCGCTAAAGACAGATCCCAAATATCTAAATTCCTTACAGTTTTTTATCACTTTTCCATTTATATCCAGATTTTCCCCCTCTGCCCCGACCGTTAGGTATTCTGTTTTTTCAAAGTTTATTTCCAGTCCCCATCTATTATATTCCTCTTCCAGTTTACGGGTCATGTAGCTTACGTCATCTATATCTGCTGCAATAACAACTTGGTCATCCGCAAATAATAGTGTGTAGAGGTACGACTCGTCAATTTGTAGTCCCATTGATCCACATTTTTTTGTCCATTCTTGCAGGGCATATGAGACATATATTCGAAATAGAGACAAACAACATCCTTGCAGTAGACCTTTATTTGTTTGAAACTCATCCGATATCTCATTCTTTATTTTAACTCATTCTCATTATATAAGATCGGAAATAACCGAGAGGTGAACCGCGATTGGAATTAGGTGTACACGTCTTTGGGATTATGTGGAATTATTTTTGAATTCATTAGATAATGCCCCTTCATCTATTGAATTCTACTTGGAAACGAAAGTGGACGTAGGTGTACACGATATTACGTCGCGGTTCACCCCTCAAAAATAACTAAGAGTGCTATAGACAATAGAATTAGGAGAAATCCATTGTGTCATTGAAGAAGATTTCCAACTCAGAGACTGTGGAGGTTAAGACACAAGATTTAATTTCTGACCTACCCTCACTCACACAAAGCAGTATCCGTTTGGGACGAAGGTCCCAAAATATATTTTTAAAAAATCTAATGTTAAATTTGAAAAATAAGGAAAATGATGTCGTATTCGATGAAATTTTCAAAAAAAAAAAAGTATATATATATAATATATATATATATATATATATATATATATATATGTTAACGTTAGATGAACGCGAAAGTTAAAACTTTTTATCAGGTCACTGCCCTATTTTGGTGCAATTGGGACCTGATTCGTTTTGATACTGAACCAAGAGTTGAAAAAGATAGGACCCAGCCGGGTATGATCCGGCATCCTCTGCGTTAAGCCCGCAAATGCCTTTTTCCATTTAAGCGATGGATCACCGAATAGGTAGGTCATATAATCAAATTTGATATATATTCAACTCCTTAGTTCAGGCGCGTATTCAACTATTTTCCTAATAGTATGGTTCTTATAAATTTGCTATAAAGTCCATCTATCTGATTCTTTGGGGAATCGAAACAGATGAATTTTGTTCGAATATTCAATAATAAATTTTATTTGAAATGTTTAATGTTAACGTTAGATGAACGCGAAAGTTAAAACTTTTTATCAGGTCACTGCCCTATTTAACCATACTATTAGGAAAATAGTTGAATACGCGCCTGAACTAGGAGTTGAATATATATAAAATTTGATTATATGACCTATTCGGGGATCTATCGCTTAAATGGAAAAGGCATTTGTGGGCTTAGCGCAGAGGATGCCGGATCATACCCGGCTGGGTCCTATCTTTTTTCAACACTTGGTTCAGTATCAAAACGAATCAGGTCCCAATTGCACCAAAATAGGGCAGTGACCTGATAAAAATTTTTAACTTTCGCGTTCATCTAATGTTAACATTAAACATTCCAAATAAAATTTATTATTGAAAATTCGAACAAAATTCATCTGTTTCGATTCCCCAAAGAATAAGACAGATGGACTTTATAGCATATATATATATATATATATATATATATATCAGTGGCGGTTAATGACTTTGACAGGGATGCTGTCCAAAAAAGTATCCTTCATTTGTTGAAGTTTTATTTTAATCTTTGCTTTTTTTTGCAAATTTCATCATTTTTCAAATTTAACATTAGACTTTTTATGACACGGTATGAAAATACTCTAAATGTTTGAAATTTTAGGTATGCGCCGCATCCACACCATCCATGGACCGCACGACACTGATATATAGGTATATACTTTATTGCTGTGGGTGTGGATGCAACATAATCAACGATCTGTCTCTCTCGACTCACTGGCCCATCGAAGAAGCATCTCTGTGCATTCCCTATTTTATAGATAGGTACTAAACTAGACTATAGCAAATGTCTCAATAAATTAAAATCAAGAATTCCTCCCCCCTCCTCTTCCAAGCTTGCTTTGCACGTAACAACGATTTGATTGCTTACTCTCATCACCCCTTCGTGATCGAAATGGAAAAATGCCGAACCATTTCATTGGCCAATGTCTTTATTCCCATGACTTCTAGAGTCTGGAACTCTCTTAATGGCTCCTTTTTTCCTGCTCTTACAATCTTCAAATCTTCAAGACCCAGATACACAGACACCTTCCTCTCCACCATTTCGCTTGACCAATCTCCAATTCTCTTTAGTAATTGAAGGGTCTCTCAAGACCTATAGTAGCATAACATTATTGTCGCGTTCGTTCATGCCTTCGATTACATAAAAAAATAAAAAAAAATTGAATATTTCATATACAAGAATCCATTTTTTTTAAGAAAGGGAAGTATATCGTATGTCAAGAACCAAGAGTGAATCTGATCCCGGTCGTGGCATTAAAATGAATAAGGCGAATGATTGGATTGACAGAGTTGGGCCAACATAAGATTAGTTTCGAATGGAAAGATGAAGAGACTCCTTCTATTCAGATCATACAAAGAACAAACACAAATTTATCTTTTCAAAAATAACGATTTGTTAAATTGAATGAATATCTTTGGAAATTTTTCAAAACAGATAAAACACTTTGCCATATATGATTGGATTGACAGAGTTGGGCCATGTACTTATATTAATGTACCTATTAAATTATTATTATTATAATAAGCTAGCCGGCTGCCCCTCCCCTAGGAAAACTCCCTAACTTCGCCAATGGTGGTCACTTAAGAGATAGGTAATAAAATGCAATTTTATCGAAATTTTGAATTTGTGTCTCCACGTATCAATTCATTCTAGAAATTCTTGTATATAGCTCTAAAAGTATTCATCTAATATAATTTCTAACCACACAAAAATCAATATTTATACTTTTATGTGAAATTAATTTAGGTCGAATCAAAGATTTTAATAGCTATGTTTATATTGCTTGTAGATTACATTTATACTTATAATTATTGTTATATATTTTATTAGAATTATATGTGGATTAAAATTTCAGGTGAAATTTTCAATTTTTTCTTGACCGATTTTGATTTTCCTGAAATTTTAAAATATTTTCCTATATTAAAAAAAAATAAAAAAATAATCGTCACGTATTTATTTTTTCACGTAGCCTATTTTTATTAGTATTACTGTTTGTTGAGCAAGCACAGTTATTCTCAAATGGGAGTGGATGCTCATAGGTACTTAACAACGATCGCAAAATAAGCTGATCGAAACGTCGTAGTTACCGTAATATATTGTATTGTTTGTCAGTGTTCAATAAGCAACTATAATTATTTATATGATTTAAATAAAATGTATATTCATTTAGGTGTATGTTTATTTGTGCGTGTTGATGAGCCTTTGGTTCCTAGGCCGCTTGTAGTAGATAGATGTGTACTATAGTGTGCCAGTATGTCTTTATTTGTACCAAGCAGAGGCACCCTCATTGATTTCATCTTAACAATCTACAACTTTTCTACTCTTGGCACGAAAATCTTTTCAAGTGAATTTATTTTTATAAAATTTTAATTAAATTTTTGTTTTACCATATAAGTATGGTTGAACTGGAAAAAACATCAATATTATAAATTTAGTCATTCGGCAATTGATTATGGAAAATATTTACTTCCATTTTCAAATGATATTATATGTATAAATAAATAATATTGATGTTCCTAAATAGTACCTCAGAGCAATGCAAAATGCGAGACTTCATGTTAGTATTTACCGTTTGCCCTTCATTTATTTTCAAAGGAATTTTCAAGAGAACTCCTCATTAATATTTATATCATTCAATTAATTTGCGTCTTGATGTCTGATTATTTAACGCTTGAGTTCTTTTTAAAAGCTCCCATTGATAGCCAACAGTGAATTAGATACGGTTTGTTAATCGGAGAAAATGGCAAGCAAAATCGGAAAAGAAGAGGAGGGTTTTTTCATCTTCAGCGGGCAATCATTGATTTATTCATCGACTAATAAAGGAAAAATCAAAATAGAAAATAAAAAAACGAATTGAAACAATGATTTGCTTCGTTTAGAAACAATTCGTTAGATAAAACTTGACTTCTTGTGTAAATTAACATAATACCTATCACTTCTTAATGTTCAGAGGTCGTACTTTTATTTTATTTTACTGCATAAAAAATAATAACGTAGATTTGTTTTATTAAAAAAAATTGAGATTTTTAAAAATAGCTACTTTTAAAAGCCCCTTGAGACTAATAAATTGTTTTAGCAGAAAATGTATAAATATATAGAGGACGATTGCTTAGAGTGACCTATTAAAAGTTTTGGGGCTTAGACTTGTATTTTCGTTTATTTTCATCTTTTAGCTATATTTTTATAAAATATTGTTAATTATCTTCCAATTGAGGTTATACCTACTGGAAAGTGACGTCAAATTTTTTATTTCGAATAGGAACTTATACTTTTGATTACAAAAGTCATTTATTTTTAAAAATAAATACTTTTTTATCAAATACATCATATATCAAGTGTAAACCTGCTAAATCCATGTTTTATCATACATATTAATACCGTTCGAAAGAAAAAGAGATGCAGCATCGCCCAAGTAAAACTGCTACTTAAAATTACGATCGTAAGTTGTAGAAAAAAAAATGTGAAAAATAGTTTCTTTCCATAACAACAATAGGTTTACAGTCTAAGGCAACGATATGTCTTAAAAATGTAGTTTTCGAGTTATTGCCACTTTTCAACAAATTTGAGGCAGTCGGGTTGGCCGAGCTGACTAACGCGCTGGCCCCGCTTCAGCATCGTTGATGACGATGTTCAGGCGTGAGGCCGGGGTTCGATCCTGGCTAGCATATAAAATTTCTACAGGCTAAAACTGGGCTCCCTTACTAACCCTACTAACACTTTAAGATGTGCTGTCTAAATGGGCTTTGTTCCCGGTGACAATAAATAAATTTAAAAAAAAAATCAACAAATTTGATCTATTTTAGGCCTCTATTAAAAAAATTAATATTTCCTTAATGACTACGAACGATATTTTATATCTAATACACTTATGTAGGGCTATATCTAAATCTATCATTACTCGACACGACCGAAAGTCGCCTGCCCTAGTATTAAATTCGCTCAAAAATGTTCAATTTTTTTTTTTTGCTCATTTCTAATCAATTTGATTTTTTCAAAGTCATAGGTAGAGGAAGGTTATTTTCAGTGACGGCGAGGATAAGTGGGGAGGGTCCTCCCAAAATTTGTTAGTTAGCAAAATGGCGTTTGAAACATTTTTTTTCAACAAAGGAGAAAAAGGAGATAGTCAAATTTGTTCACAGTTTTAACTAAAATTCTTATATAATTTTGTATTGTTTTAAAAATGGGTGCAAAACTATTAGTCATGAAAATTGATCAAAATTGGATTATGTTATTCGACACTGAATAAACCATATTAAACATGTTGATTTAATGTTGGAATTTAAAAAAATAATAAAAATAAAACAAAAGAAATAACATTTTTTATTTTTAAATAAAAAAAGCCAACGAAATTTTTCTGATACATACTATTGACAATATTGTTTTGTATCTTTTTCTAATTAAGGGATGTTTTGAAATACAACATAATATTACAAATGAAAATACACACTCATTGCTAAGGAACTTTTGTGGTACAGAAAAACATCAAATTTCTTTCATTTGCAAGTAATTAATTTCACCTCGGGATATAAAGAGCGATCTCGAATGAAATGCAGATGTATGGGAAATTGAATGCATTTGTGGGCAAGTTTACAAGGCACGCACCCCTCGTGGATGGGGGGCATATACACTGTGGAGGCGTCTCCACGAACGATATAGTCAACATGAACCGACCAACGGATTAAAACTGATGCAGTTATTCACTCTCTACCCACAAACTACAGAATAAACTTAAACTGTAGATCGACAAGCGAATGAGACAAACGAAATGGTCGACATCAGGAACCTTTTCATGTTCGGCCCTTCCCTCCCTCCCTCCCTCTAATCAAGCCTACCCAGCCAAAAAACAAAAACCATCCAGAGACAAAAGAATTTATTCAAGCTTTTTCAAAAACCATCATCCTTTATAGGTTCTTGAATTTAAATGATTTTCATTCAAATCGATCAGCTAATGCGATACAAGTTTGGCGCTGGGAGAAGCTACCGTACAGAGTTCTGCAACTTTTAATGGTATGCTTCCAATGGCTGCGCCAGCTTTTTCTTTTCGGTTGCGCAGAGAAATTTTTTGGAGGGTAGACAGCAAAAATGTCCATTATTTTGGGTAATAAATTAGATACTTTGGATTTGTGAAGAAATTAAAATTATAAGATTTTTAAAGTAAAAAAAAACAAAAGAAAAATGAAATATACCATAAAATGAACCTATGATCCGTTCTTTTCCGAACTTGGATGACACACTGCCGTGTGTCTTGATAAAGAAATTAGCTGCTTTTATATATTATTATTAACTCATATCCTCCCAACACCAAAATGTATTTTTCATTTTTGTTGTTTACTTAACTTTAGATTTTGGCCGAAATTTAAATGACAGATACCCAGGCCCGTGGAGAGCTCTTAAGGGCCTTGGGGAAAAATCAAACCATCAGACCCCTCAATGCTGGGAATAAAAGTACCAAATTTTTCAATTTGTAAAATATGTATTTTATTATTTAACAAATAAAAAAATCTGTAACTTAATATGCTTTCTTACCTAATTTTGCTATTTTATATTTTTATTTATAATAAGTAATTATAAAATTGAAAAGAATTGAAAATATAATAGGACGTTGTATCCGGCTCGAAGGACCAAAAATGTTCTATGGAACATCCACAAATAATAGTAAATAGAATTATTGTATTAATGAATAAATAAATTTCTAAATAAATAAATAATAGATTTTAGTAGTAAAAAATTTATTTAAAATAGGTAGTGTCGGGCCCCTTTCGGGCCCGGGCCGAAGTAACTGCTCTCACTTGCACCCCCTCTCGTCGTGCCTGGGTCTGCCTCTGGGAGGGGAGGTTCAACCCCTAAATACCCCCCCCCCGCCGTGTATACGCCACTGAGTAAGTTAATTAACGGTCATTAAACAAAGCGTGGCCGGACGGTTGAATTTGCTCAAAAATTTTCATTTTATTTATTGTGCTATTCTTATCTAGATATGTCATAAAATCTACTCAATCTTACCTGCCCATCAGTACCAGACGATAGAAGTACAACATCGTAGTTCTGTAGTTGTTTCTTATATTTGGATAATTCTAAGGAGAAACGTAGAGCTAACTCCATGGAACGGCCTCCTAGTCCGGATCCTCGAACAACAACTGTGGGTTCGCCTCCTGCCAGAAGACACAAACGATCTTGAGGATTCTTGATCAGTTCTGTTGCCATGTTCGCTGCCAAAGAAGCATACTCCTCAGCCAGACTTTCAACTTGCTCGCTAACAGGTCTCCCTAGAAGCTTCACCTAAGAAAATTAGAAGAATTTATGAAATAGAAAAATCTATAGTCTGTCCTACGCAACATGAATTTAAAGTAAAATTGAGGAAAATAGTGTTTGCTGTAATTGTTGAAACCTTGTTAACATTATTATCATGTTAAATAAGAGTTCTAAGTGGAATTGGAAAGCTTTGGGCTTGCAAGATATTAATTAAAATTTTAGTATATAATTTAGTTGTTGTAAACACTTCCTCATAAGACTAAGTTTGACACTAATTGCAAATTGAAATTGTTAAGTGGATTTTCGTTATTACGAACAAACTTAGAACCAAACTCATTTTATTTTGTTCTCTATATTTATATTATTATTTTTTTGTTTTTACTAATAAAGGCGCTCCAACGGCTAAAGTTACTAGCATCTTTTGTACTTTACCACATATAGGGTATGTGTCAAGTATCATAATCTTTCATGAAAAAGTGATTCATTTGCTTCGTTTTTTTCAAATATCTCAAAAACGTATGAAACTATTAGGTTAAAAAAAAATTGAGCAAAACCATCGCTTTTTGGTCTACAAAAAAGCCCTTATGAGTGAACATAAAAAATTGTATTTTACTATATATTAATGGTTATGTCAAAATGTCGGTTAGTACCTACTTTAGTAAGTACGTTGCCAAATTTTGTGTAGAGATAGGAATTGAAATATTCAGGTATTATTAGGATTATATAAAGGAGAGAAGAGTATCTTGTACAGAGTTGAAAAAAAACTAAATATCAGAGAATTTTTGAATAGCTTCACTTGGTATCCGAGTCGTAGAGCTTCCTGGCGAGCAGCTTCAAGAGCGATATAATTGGAGCCGATGATGTGGTTTCTGACAGGTACGGAAGTCACTTGCTCAGGCTGTTTGGAGACTAGCATCTGCTTCACCCACAATGGCGTCTCGTCGGTCAGGTGAAACTTGGACAAAACCTAGGGAGAAAAATAAATAAATGAAGATTCTGGTAAATATTTACATTAACGTAGCTAGGCATTTCATTCTTTAGAATCCTAGCAAGAGCTAGTTTTGAAGATATAGATAGCAAAAAGAGAAATAAATAAATTTATTTTTTATCAAGCAGAAGAACAACTCATTTACTCTTGGAAAAACAAAGTATTTTTAAATAAAGAGAATCAGATATATATGTTTAATATAAATAGGAATATATATACTTTATTTGTTAGTCTATAATTTTCTAAGGCTTTTCCTTCATCATCAGTATTTTTAATAATTATTAATATTTTATCTGTTAATTCTTATGGGTTCAAATGCCAAAATATGTATGTCTAAATAAAAAGATTGATGATGAAGGTAAAACCTTCGTAACTATAGTTTTTAACAAATCAATTATACTCTTCTACTCTCGGCAAAACAAAATATTTTTAATTAGACATCCGCAACAAGTGTTTCTAAAGGCAGACCTGTAGAGAAAATTTAACTAGAGTAGGCTTGGCATCTTATTTCAAAACAATTGGACTAAGCTCCACTTGTGGCCACGCCCACTGAATCTCAATATTCTCTTTTCTTCCTCGCTTCTCGAAAGGATTTCATTGTAGTCTTCCAATAGTATCACTCCTCATTCAAAAGTGCCGTTTACAACTTAAATTTTTTTTTTACATATAATTTCCAGTCCAATTTGGAAACTGCTATCATTTTTCCATACAAAAAGATCTTTTTATAGAAAATCCATGGGAAATGCTAAATCTCACAAAAAATTATCTTGTATTTAGTGAAATGAAATTCTCTAGGTCGTTTTTTAAAAAATTTTCCGGATCATTCAGAAAAATTTCGAATCGCTACTATCAATTTTATCCATCATCCGTTTCTTGATGTCACCCCCAATTCCATTCTCAAAAAATGCTAGGGTTGCTCTTTCTGGTGCCAGATACCACAAGTGGCTACATAATTTATGTTTTGCGATACGACTAATTTCTCAGCCACTTGCGATATGCATATATATTTTTGAAAAATCCTAAGTCCAGTCGAGGAGCTTCTGCAACTCTTGAAGCTTGAATCTAAACTTTAAGATACAGTTTGGCAACAATTCCAATTTTTTCATCTTTGGCCAAAGTGAACTCACCCCGGAATAGATAAATCTTTAAACTATATATTGCCTTCACAATCCATCGAGCGTGGTGAAACGCCTCCTGGACCTCGAAATGAAATACCTCTGGAAGAAGTTCCGCCTAAGAAAATGATAACGACTTCTAGGAATTCGCGGTGCATCAAGCAGAGGACAACTTCATTGATTTCTATTTAAGAATCAAGAAGCTATGCTCTCCAAACCAAATAAAAGAAATTATTATTATATATTATGAGATCGCTCGCACAACAATTCTTTTTAGATTCTGATTAGGAAATTCTTCAAACATAGATTGAAAAAAAAATAAGGAATAAGCTTTATTCATAATATGAATAGTCTCTTAATAATTCTCAGTAAAAAACCGTACTTATCTTTCTCTTAGAGTAGGTACTCAGCTGTTAGTGGAATTTTAGGGACTCTCTTTAACGAATGAATTTGGCCATTTCTATTCCACGAGGCGCCCCACTCAAGAAATGGAACCCTATTCATCTTTAATGTATTTAAATTTGGTTTAGCTCTATTCTACCTCGTGCCTCATCTGGATTTCGTCCAGTTTTCCGCAAGTGCATCTGCTACATTTATGACTAAGCGCTAAATAGAAGAGATAAGAATCTTAAATTGAAAAATTCCATCCATTCTTGGTTAAATTTTCAAAATATTCTTTTAAATTCAAACGAGAGGTCAAAGAATACTAGAAAAATGTTTGTTGTACTTAGTTTCCATAAGGCATTAAGCAAACAGTGAATGAGATCATTGGGATTAAAAACAAATTATCTCTTATTATCGTTAATTAATTCAAAAATATCCCTGAACACTCAGATTATACCCTCAAGTATATGAAAGAGCGAAAGAAAATAATTTCTCTGGGCATATGAACCTACAAGACAACAAAGGACAGCACTTTCGAGTAAAGAAAAAAAATCGATTTTAATATATGTACCCTAGAAGAATGAAAAATTTCGCCCAAAGAAAAATCAATCATCTCTCCCATTAAAGGGACAGAGGATTCCGACCGGAATAAAAAAATTAAACCCCTTTGCTAGTCGACCCCTCGATTTATAAATGAGACAAAGGGAAATAAGAGCCCAGTCGACGGGAGGTACATTGATCTTTTCAAAAGAGATGAAAACTCGAAAATGTCGAATTAATTTCAGAGGCTTTAACATCCCGTGGTTTGACTTAGGTGCATTTTATATACAATAAATATGACATTTACTATGTATAATGTTTTAAATTTTCGCAAAAGAATTTTTTTTTAATAATGATATTGATACAAAAAAATTATATATGGAAGGAATCGATGCCCTTAATAGTTTGAAACCGGATTTATAACAAAAGGAAAGCTGTCCGCCTGTATCTATGCAACCAAAAGACGTCTATGGATCGTTCTAGCCTACCCTACAGGCGTTTTTATTAAATGATTATTTTTCATAATGTTTAAAATTTGACGACCTTTTCCTATGAGCTCATTTCCTATTTTTCTAATTACATTTGCATTATATTCCCTTTGTATTTTGATAATTTCTTTCTTCTCTTTCACTCTTTAGATCTGTATCCTTTTTTCCCTACTGCCTTTTTACATATTGAGTGTACAGGGTTTTTACAAACATCACAAGAATGACATCCGATTGTCTCTTTTTCTCAAACAGAACACAATATTTGTATTTGACGAATACTTGAAGATTGAGGCTGGGAGACACGGGCGATATCTTTCTCCTCTACACTAGTCTCGTTTCGTAATTGTATGTGCGCTCCTCCCCACTCCAAGCGCACTGACAAACAGTTTAGAGATTTGATCAAATCACTAGATAGTTTCAGGAATATGTAAAAATCGAGGACATATTTAGTCATCCACCAAGTTCTGTCAAAACCTCTAATGATTTGATCAAATACCAATTTAATCATAACTCTGAGACATATATATTACGAGCAAACAAATGACACACTTTTTAATATATTGTTGATAGGATATTTGTTAAATGACTACTACTTACTTCAAGCGGGTCAGGTTCGTTGGCTGAATACGGGTCAAGGCATGTTGGCCCACAGGCGATGGTCTTAAGCGAATCGCCGATGACATCTGAGAGGACAAGGGAGGTTAACCTGGCCACCCCTTGGGCGATGGCCAAACGGGCCAGGCCTCCCCTTTTGATGGTGGAGAGACGCGACCGGACGGCGTTCACCTGGTCAAGATAAAACAGAGCAGTCTTTAGTCTTTTGCCTCTGAGCAAGGAGCAACCAGCAGGATAATTAAGTTTCGGATAGATATATCAGCACAGAGAACTATTCATTTAGTGAGAAGCGTGTCAAAGCAATAAGAGGACACTTTGCCAGGCGGAATAATCCTTTTCAAAGGAGACTCCTCAGGGTTAAAACTCCAAATAGACAAAAAAAGAAAGAAATCTCATGAGAAGCTCAATATCGAAAACATTTTCAATATCTTAGCACGGGTTTATGGGGACATTTTTTTGCTAATAATAAATATTAACTTAACATTAAGAAGAATTTAAGGCCGGACATCAAAGATCTCATTTGATATTCTTGATTTAAAGTTCAACACCCTTCTAACATGAAATATTAAAATTCTTTTTAACATGAAGTTAATATTTAGGCAAAATCAGAGCCTCTAACAATGATGCTAAAATTTTTAAAAATATCATCTTTTTTTTAAAACAAATTTATAAAATAATTATTAGTTAATGTACAAGTAAATATTAATCGTCCAATGAGAGGCAGGAAGCCTAGGGGCAATGTAACGCAGGGCCGAAGGCCGGTCGTCAGCTAGTTTTAAAGCTAAAATAGATATTTTTGGTTCCTTAGCAATAAATAACAAGGCTTGATAAAAATTAAAAATGCTAATTAGTTATTGGTTATAGGTAATTTAGATATATCAATGTTTAGTCTAAAAAAACATATTGAAACAATTATTTGGAACGATATTTATTTATTTATCCAAATATATTCAAATTTTCTTTAAAATACATAGGTAGAATTTTGGAAAATTTGAAATTTTGATATTAATAGATGTGGAAATTGTAAAAAACATTTTGGACACGTGGCAAATCAAATGATAGAAGATACGCTGATGTTTATAAATAAGAAATGGAGGTGAAAGAAAAATGGAAAATTTCCACTGACAAATCGATGAAAGAATGAGGAAACGGAGCCGACCTTATCAGAATTTAAACGAAGAGAAAATAGTTGAGGAGGAAACGTGAAAAATGAAATGTAAGATATGCGCTACGTCCACGTTCGGAAGTGTGAACGTGTGAAAAACATGTAGTCAGGACAACAATAAAAAATATTCTCGGCAAATAATTTATTTTATGATAAAAATAAATAAAAAGACCATGATCAAAGATCAACATTTATTTTATGAAACAAATGCAAGGTGTAGACTTCGTCACATGAATAAATAAATTAAGGTTGATCCGAAAGTATTCAGCAACTTGGATTTTTAAGGGTTGATGTTTCCATGATTCCGAAATATCTCTAGAAATCTAAAAGATGCTTAAACAAACTTAGAAATGACATATCAACGATTTGTTTCTATGAAAAATCAAGACGATGTCTTTTCTTGAATCCGAATTGTTATTGATAATTTTTATTACAGCCGGAGGATTGTATTCCACCTCCTTGAAAAATGAATCCAGGTGCCAAAAAGGAATCTGGCCAAATGACTGTTGTTCATAGAACCAGTATGAAATTTATTTTACGCTAGAGGACATCCTCATATATTTCCTCTTAAAAATCGGCAATTCTGCTACTCTCCGCAAGAAAAATATTTTCAAAATATATTATATAGGTAATTTTGTTTTTCTTGCTTCAAAAAAACTTCGTGTTCTAGTGATTTTAAATTTCCCATTAAGGTTCACATCTTTGACTGAAAATTTTTTACGCATGTAATATAACATATTATGTAATTTCACTTCGAAGTTCAACTATTTGTCATGATTATTTTTGGCATTGGGATTCAATTACCAAGAGGGTGAATACAACCCTTCAGACTATAATAAAAATTATAAATAACAATTCTGATTCACGAGAAGACACCTTGTAATTTATAAAGAAATTAAATTCTAATTTAAAAGATTTTTTTTAATATATAAATTAAATTCTATTATTAGTGGCAAAATGAAATATATTTAGATTCTTTTCTAAATTGATCGTGAAGTAAATAATGCCGAGTTTTTAAAACTGTGTCCCTACTTTGAGCAAATGTAGATTGTGAGCATATTTTTAATTTTAATTCTTTCAATATTTTCTATTAGCTAATTGAGACAGGGCCAAAAATATTCAGTTAATTTTTAGGCTAATTTCTGGATTTCATAAACACGAATAAAATTTGCTTTCCTAAGAAATCCATACCTCATAGAAATTGGCTCCAGGAAAATTTACCGCCGCATCAGCTTATCGCGAAAACAAATTTATAGCCGCCAATTTACCGCCTAATCAGTTTATCACCTAAATAATTTATAGCCTATAAAAGATCCCAATAATTATATAAAAAATTTGGAGGTAATGATAAATTTTAATTGTTAAGTTTATAATTATAATTATTTTGTTAAATTATATAAAAACAACAATATTTACAAAGATATTTTATTTTTATTTGAGAAATATATGTAAGTATAATATTTTAGTTATATACTGGTAGATTATTAAAAAAAAAAAAAAACAATTTTGAGAAAAATTAAATAATTTTACTTGTGATATTTCGTAAAATCGATCAAAGGGTCTAGAATTTATGTTGATAATTAAATTTTTGACCCCCCCCATCATTCTTAAATATTAATTATGCTAGAGATAATTTGTAAGCTATAAATTGTTTAAGCGGTAAACTGTTGCTGAGATAAACTCTAGGATATAAATTGTTTGAGAGGTAAATTTTCTGGGTCCCATAGAAATTATGTAAAATTCTTTAAGTGAAATCATCAATCTTTAGAAAAAGGAGCCATCTGAATGTGAAACTTGTATACCTAGTTATTTTATAGTAATTAAATAATTTTTGTTTAACAAATTCAGATTTAGATACTTTCATGAGTTTTCATTAATTTTTAATTAACGAGTTACTATGTTAAAGAAGGATCAAATATTACAATGAGACCAGATTTTGTAAGATCAACGGCACCCTCACGTTGCGATAAATTATTTTTCAAAATGTTTTTTATATCGAAGAGATGCTTCAAAATTTATTTTTGACTTTGAAGAATGATTTATTTGAGATGCAAATAATTAAATTACAAGTTATGTTTTAATTTATTAAGCAAAGACCTGTAATATAGAGCGAAGCCTGTCTGTTTATTTTACTTTTTATGGTTCCATATAAACTCGTATACAAAATAGGATAAAAACTTACAATTCAGAAGTTATATGTATTAATTTTTAGGGAATACAAAAATTGCATTAAAATGTTATTTAATAAAGAACCCTAAAAATATCTATTTGTTGCATGTAGAATCTCTAAAGATAAAAGTATGCAATCTATTTTTTAAAATGCAAAGTACAGTGTTGCGTGATAATTCTTAATACTCACTTCATGTATAGAGGCGCCGTTTCCGAAGAGACTTTGGGCAAGTTTATTTTTCACTGGAACCATGTTCGGAGGAGAACACAGGAGGGCTGATCCGCCTCCTGATATCAATACCACAACTGCATCCTTAGGCCCTGCTCGTTTGATTAAATGTTCCACATAACTTGTTGCTTTCGCAGCCGACTCGTCGGGCAGATTTTGCGGAGAAGCCTGCAAAAAGATCATTTTGATTAGTATGGAAGAGGGATTTTTTCAATATTCGGATACTCATCAGTAGAGAGCGCAAAAAAGGCATTTGCCTTTTTTCAATTTTGAGCCTTTTCCAGTTTTTTTTTTTTGATATGTCTACCGATCTAAAAAAATCAATCATATTTGTAGATTTTAAAAAATTTTTTTCAATTTTGAGCCTTTTCAAGTTTTTTTTTGATATGTCCACCGATCTAAAAATCAATCACATTTGTAGATTTTAAAGAATGCCTTTTACCGCCTTTTTTGGCTATTTTTCAAATCCGCGCTTTTTTGAAAAAAAAATGCCTTTTATGGTGCCTTTTTTGCCATTTTTTTTTTATTTTTTAATTTTTTTGCGATTTTTTTTGCGATTTTTATTTTGTTTTTTCTAATAAAAAAAATTCTCTTAGTGATTGTTTATGCCACCCTTTGTATATTTTTTCTGCTTCTCTGAATGTGTATAGGCGTGTTTGCGATACTAGCGATCGGTGCGAACGGCAAAAATAAGAAGGTCAATAGAGCAGGCCCGAGTTCCCCCCGAGTTCCCCATCATATCTACTTTATCTATGGTTCCTATCCACTATTGAGCGAGAATTCCAACACATTATAAAACTATTACCTAGTTTCAAACCTCTCGGAAGCCGTAGTTCTTTTATAAACCTATTTTCTTATTTGATATAGTATTTCTGTTTTAGATAATTTGTATTAACTTGTATAAGATATAAAATTAAAATGTTTAAGGCTAAGTCAAAGTGTCATTCGTTTATAAAAATAAAAGAATATGCTAAATTATCTAAATCTTTAAGTATTAAGAATGGTAATATTCTTTATTGTAACGCCTGTGATACTATGGTAAGAAATTTTTTATTTTAATTATCTGGCTAGTAGCTACATATGGCTTTGGGGCTTTAAAAATTTTTTTATTTTTATTTTTTCTCAAGATATCATCGGACAGAAAGTCTCATATTAATCAACATTTAGTTTCTTCTCGTCATAAAAGCAACGAAAATTTGAAAACTTGTTCAAAACAATCAACATTGAAACTTGATTCCAAAAGGGATGAATTCGTAATAGACCTCTGTGAACTTTTTACTGCCCTCAATATCCCAATGAAAAAAATAAAACATACTTCTTTCAAAAGATTTATTGGAAAATATTTAAATATGGAACTGCCATCAGAGACTTCACTTCGCTGCACTTACCTCCCAAAAATATATGCAGAAGTAAGTGAAATATTAAATTTGATTATCTTTTAAAAATATTTATTAACATATAAATATATAATATCATTTGGACTAGAATTTTTGTTATTTAAAATTTCGATCATTCTTAAAATCAATCTTTTTTCTCAATTTTGTTCTTTGTCTAAAACTTTTGGATTAGAAAAGTCAAAATTGTGTTTAAGATTAGTATAATGATTAGCCAGCATTGTACATTCGGAGTATTTCATTCTAATTGAATAATTTATATTTATAATTTTCTTCTTCAGGCTAAAAAGAATATAAGGGAAAATTTGGAATCATGCCCGATTTATGCTATAGCGGATGAAACCACAGATAGGGAAGGACGATATATTTGCAACGTTCTAGTTGGACAATTACTCGAAGACAAAGCTTCTCCACCTTATTTAATTTCAGTTAAGCATTTGGAAAAAACTAACAGTGAGACAATTTCACGTTGTTTGGATGAATGTCTTTGTATGCCCTTTTTTAAATGTATAATCTTTAGATCAAGGCCGTAGAATTATAAATTGCTATTTATTTTTGTAGTTGAGTTGTTTGGAAATAATTCAGCTCGGGATCGATTGCTCCTTCTTGTTACCGACGCTGCCTCTTATATGAAATCAGCAGCAAAAATATTGAAAGTCTTTTATTTAAAGCTGACTCACGTAACATGTATTGTTCATGCTCTACATCGCGTCTGTGAAACAATACGCATGCAGTTTCCAATTGTTAACAAATGGATAGCAACAATAAAAAAGGTAATATGAACATTTTTAAAATATAAAATTAAAACAAAATTTTTGGTGTAAAATTTCAGGTATTTTTAAAGAGCCCAGCTCGCGTGAGTAGATACAAGGAACTTTATCCAGATCTTCCTCTTCCCCCTGAACCAGTTGAAACAAGATTTGGAACCTGGATTAGTGCTGCAATATTTCACGCACATAATTTTGAAAAATTAAAGCATGTACGATAAATATTTTTAAAATTGAACTTGAATTTTTCTATTTTTAGTTTTCTTATTTGTTAATTAATTAATTTGTTTAATTTTTTTATCTGCAGGTAATTGAAATGATTAATGAAGAAGATGATGCTCTTTGTGTAGAAACAGCTCGCAGGCTGATAATAAATTACAAGCTTCCACTTGATTTAATTTGTGTTTCATCTAACTTCGGGTTCCTCGCCACTAAGTTGAAAGAACTTGAAAATCCCAACTTAAGCTTGCATGAATCACTTTTCATCTTAGATGGTGTGAAAAAAATTGATGAAAGTGTTGGACCCCGCGCAGAAATTGTTAAAACAAAGATTTCCAAGGTGTTGGAAAATAATCTGGGTCTAGATTTTATGAGGCAAGCATACCAGATACTCAATGGTTCTATTATTGAGCCGAACAACTTGGTAACAAATAAATTGAAACCAAGTGAAATTACGGCTCTCAAATTTGCACCTCTCACATCTTGTGATGTTGAGAGATCATTTTCTATTTATAAAAATATTCTGACAGATCGCCGAACGAATTTTACGATTCAAAATCTTGAAATGTACTTTGTAAGCAATTTCTATCTGAATAGACAAAATGTCACATGATAGAGAAAGAAGAATTAACAGATACTAAGTAAATTATGTTTATTTTGATTTATAGAAAATGTAAGAATATTATATTTTTAAATAAAATGTCTTTTCTGTGGTTCTTTGTTTGATTATATTGTTTAATAAAAATTTATCATTTATATTATATTTATATCCTTTCTAACATTTATATTGACGTTTTTTTTTGTTTTAATTTTAAAAATCGACTCTTTTTAAGCGCCTCCCCCCCCCCCCCCAAAAAAAACAGCCTTTTTTGGCGCTATCTGCCTTTTTTAGAGCCTTTTTTTGCTACAAATCGTGCCTTTTTAGGTGCCTTTTTTCCAAAAAAAAGTGCCTTTTTTGCGCTCTCTACTCATATGATAAAGGGTGGGAAGTGATGAAAAGATCGAGAAGATTGGGTTTTTTATTGGCTTTGTCTGGGATTCTTGTAGGGCCATTAATAATTTGCGTGAGGTCACACGCCGTAGAGAAGATTTCAGTGGCGGCAGTAGCTTTACGATTATTTCACCTTTTTCTTGGGGAGACCGCCATTTTGTTTTCGAACCTCCATTTTCTAAACTGTGTTTACAGAATTCAACTCTATTGGAAGTAAAGAGATAAGAAAGCAACCATTTAGTCCAGTCAAAGAATGAGTTGTAGAGTGCGTGAGCAGGTAACTAAGCGATTCCTTCAGAAACTTGTTCAGGGGCTACAAATCGTGCCTTTTTAGGTGCCTTTTTTGCGCTCTCTACTCATATGATAAAGGGTGGGAAGTGATGAAAAGATCGAGAAGATTGGGTTTTTTATTGGCTTTGTCTGGAATTCTTGTAGGGCCATTAATAATTTGCGTGAGGTCACACGCCGTAGAGAAGATTTCAGTGGCGGCAGTAGCTTTACGATTATTTCACTTTTCTTGGGGAGACCGCCATTTTGTTTTCGAACCTCCATTTTCTAAACTATGTTTACAGAATTCAACTCTATTGGAAGTAAAGAGATAAGAAAGCAACCATTTAGTCCAGTCAAAGAATGAGTTGGAGAGTGCGTGAGCAGGTAACTAAGCGATTCCTTCAGAAACTTGTTCAGGGGACATAGGGTGTTAACATACCTAAAGTCCTGACACTTAGGCGGTGAGCCAGGGGGGGGGAAGGTACGCATTTTTGGTTTTTCGCTTATATCTCAAAAACGGTGCATTGGAGGGAATTTTTTTCAATAATAAAATAAAGTTCATAAAATTATCTACAACTTTTATACTGATATGTTTTGTTCAAATTCCCAACCGCTTTCGAGCTATACCCTCGAAACAAGTTGAAATATATGAAAAAAATCATTTTACCTCAAAATAATTATCAAACATTGCATCATATTGTCTAAACCTATTCATGAAGGAAACATATGCATATAAAAGAAGTTGTAGAGAATTAAATTCCCTTTTTGAATATATATACATATGCTAATCAATCTCCAACACACTCGCCTAAAGGTACAGCTATTTAAAAACTTTTATAACATTTTGCAATTTTCAGAAAATCTATTTATATATAACATATTTTTGAACCACAACTTTGTTCGTTCAACTGATAATATATGTGGCCACACTTTTAAGCAAGTTATTAAATAAAGTAGATAAAAATAATGATAACAACAAATTTCACACTTTATTTTACAGATAGTTTCGTTACATCAATACAATAATTGTAAACTCCATTGTTCTCAATAAATTCTTAATGTTATACTCTCTACTTAATATGTAATCAAATTTTCATCCTCTTTGAACTTGAGGACCCAGGCAAGGGTTGTTTATCCATGGCATAACTTGTATAGAAATCAAGCTGATAGCATACCTACCTCCTTAAGTTATCGTGGGTATCTGAATCCAGACACACAATCACAGATAGAGAAAAAAATTATAGTCAGAAAATAATTTTTCTCCACGTTTCAGACATTTATAAAGAAAATAAACAAAAAAATTTTGAAAATGTTTACGTGAATTCACAACTAGGCTCGCCCAGCATTCTTTTAAAAAGGCCACGATGGAAAAATCTCTCTCTATCTGTTATAAATTGATTTTTGATAAGATACAAGGGTCAAAAAAATAATTTTTATAAAAAAATAAAATAAAATACACTAATAGTTATCAAATAATTATCTTATTTAGTTACAACTAAACGACGAAATATTAACATGAAATTACATTTTGAAACAAACTATATACCTATAAGCGAGCTTACCCGCCAAACGTACTAAGTAAGATCCGCCGAGTGCAATTCATAAAATGTATATGTTTGGCACCGACTTCAAAAAGTAATTTCATGTTAATATTTCGTTGTTTAGTTGTAACTAAATGATAATAATTTTATAACTTTTAGTGTTTTTTATTTTATTTTTAAGTTATTATTATTTTATTTGTTGCATTTAATTTTTTTGAAGTCGGTTTTATTTATTTTTTTTTATAAAAATTATTTTTATTTTTCTCTTTTTAGTGATGTTATTAATAATGACTTAATATAATACCTTGTAAGAGAAAGCGTCAGGCGAATGAATCAGAAAATAATAATAAAATTCAATTCATAAATATAGAAATTCTCTCAAAACGGTTGTGGGTCTTATAAATGAATGTTTTAAGATTTTTTTTATAATAGATTTTATTTATTACGAGCAGTACCTGGCGTGCCTACGTACGTAATTATATGTTTTGAAAAAAATATTTGTTTTAATAATGAATATTGATCAAAGAAAGATGAAAAATATCATTAAATGCTTTATAAATACTTTATTAAAGCATGCAACCATTTCTCTCCAAGTTCCCCATCGGTTGGAAACCTATTTCTTTTTTAATAATACATTTCAATTGAATGTAATGGAAGGCTGTTACGCCGACGATAGCACTCTACACGGTAAACCCTCACTCCCGAACAATCGAATCAATGTTACCTCCTCAATTACTCTCGACCTAGACAAACTGAATAAATGGGGCTCACAAAATTTAGTTAACTTCAATTCAAACAAGACTCAATGTTGTCTAATTTCTAGGCGCGAAAATAAAGATTTCCCTGATATTCTCTTCGATTCGAATACCCTAAAAATGTGTGACAGCCTATCCATGCTGGGCGTCTCTGTCGCATCTGACCTGTCTTGGAATGAACACATCTCCTCTGTGGCGAAATCTGCAGCAAGGAAGATTGGCTTCTTATTCAGGTCCAAGCGATTTTACAAACCCCCACAACTTCTCACCATCTACAAGGCCCAAATCCGCCCCTGTCTCGAATACGGCTCTCATCTGTGGAGAGGGGCCTCAAAATACTCTCTTGCTACCCTGGATGCAATTCAGAAACGAGCCGTCAGGCTAATTGACGATTCTACCCTCACCGACTCCCTCGACTCGCTGGCTCATCGAAGAGATGTCTCTGCCCTTTCCCTTTTCTATAGATACTATCACGGCAGGTGCTCTGATGAGATAAAATCAATAATTCCCCCAAAGCATGCTTTGCACGTAGCACGCGTTTTGCCGACTCCCAACACTCTTTCGCGGTTAAATTAGAAAAGTGCCGGACCACTTCATTCGCCAATACATATATCCCCATGACTTCAAGGAACTGGAACTCTCTTCCAGCCTCTATCTTTCCCAGCACCTATAATCTTCAAACCTTCAAAACCGGAGTGCATAGACACCTACGTCTACACCCTCTCACTTAATCAACTTTCTCTTCTCTTCGGTAATGCAAGGGTCTTTCGAGATCCATAGGTGCTGCATCTTTACTGGTGCACCCCTTCTTGATTGCATTAAAAAAAAAAAAAAAAAAAGGCAGCCCAGAGGTAGTGAGGAAAGAAAAAAATGAAGAAGGAGGAAAAATCCTCCGAAACGTCGGTTTGAAAGGAAAGGAGGAAGGATTCCAATAAATTACACCTTATTTTATATGTGTTAATTTTTTCTTTCCTCACTACCTCTGGGCTGCCTTCCATTACATTCAATTAAAATTTCTACAAGTTCGTCTCTCTCCAGAGAAAATTTCGTTGCAAAAAATACATTTCAATATTAAAATTTATCTAAAAAGTATCTCTAAATTAATTATATATAATAATTTTAAAATTAATTTATCTACTAAAATTTCAAATGACCCGTGCAGTAATAAATTAAGAATTAATCTCATTATCCCATTAAATCATATCTCATTAAAACTTATATTATAAATTAAATATATATATATATATATATATGTGGCAGGCGAGTTTAATAAGATAAATTTGTACTTACTCTGAATGCCGATGGTATTCGCCTGCAGGTAGACTGAAGGACCAGCCAATTTTCGAATTGGCAAAATGATGAATGTGAAGATTGTGTTTGTAATATCACTTCTTTGAGGATACGATTTAAGTAAATGATGAGATAGGAAATATGATATAAGTAAATGTTTAGCGCTGAACAAGGGAAAAAGTGTAAAAATGGAGAGGAAAAAAGAAACTTATAAAAAATTAAGAGCTTCAACTCATATGAAAGCGAAATAGTAAGTGAGGATAGAAAGAGAAAAACATTTTCTAATGGATAAGAGATTACTCACTCTTTATAAGTACAAGTACATGGAACTTATAAAAACCGCCAAGATCAAATGTGTATCAATAAATTGAGGTACGAGACAATATATATATATATATATTTTTAAATTAATTTGTCTACTAAAATTTTAAGAATTTATATTTTTCTTATATTAAAAAAAAAATTAATTTTCGCGGTATGAATTATTTCCAAAAAATTAAATATATATTAATATATAATATATTTAAAATTAATAAATTTGTCTACTAAAATTTCAAATGAGACACGCCGTAAATCTAATATTCTAAGCTATATAAAGGAATATATTAATATATAGAGATATTTTATTTGAAAAATTTGACAATCTAACTATTAGCTACTTTTTCTCCCACATCGTACGCTAAGGCGCCACTGGTACTGTCTGACAAGGGCTTTTATGTATAAGATAATTTCGATTATTTGGTCATAAGAATTGGAGATTTATGTTATTTCGTCATTGATCATATCTTCAGATTAATATGGTACCACCCCTAAGGTACCCTCTTTCCAATAAAAAAAGAATCATTAAAATCGGTTCATAAACAAAGAAGTTATGCCTAAACAAACATATCAAAAAAGGTCCGATACCAATGAAAAAAACGGGACCAATCGGAAGCTAGACTGAACCCAATGCGAAAAAAATCATCAAAGGTTCACAATTCGCGGAGAAATGAGGTAAAATAGACAAAAAAAAATTCAGTCGAATTGAGAACCTCCTCCTTTTTTGAAGTCGGTTAAAAGACAGGTTCAGACTAGTTTTAGTAGAGTAGAAATATTCTTATAATTTGTGTTATTCTAGAAAGACCCATAACGAGATTCTAATAGATATAAAGAGAGTAAAGAAATAGTCAATTGCACTTAACTATACAGACTAAATTAAAAATGAAATAGAGAAATTTTTAAAGAGAATTCTCTATTAAATAAATCAATAATTACAAATTCTACTTACTAGGCTCAGTTGGAGAATACAGCTCGCTAGGTAACCAAAATATTTAATTCCCTAATTTTGGGATTTATTTATGCATAGAAATGTTTTTTGTCTGTCTCTCTGGATTCAAATGCCCACGATAATTCAAAAACGGATACACGTATTAAGTTCTTTTTTATGTTAAAATTTTTGAAAGTACTTAACCAAGAACTGATTAGATTTTGGGTTTAGTAGCATCATAACTTTCTGTTTAAAAATGTGAATAATCCGAAGAAAATCCTAATGTTAAATATAGAGAGCTGCAATTTGCCACATATTCTTAATAAATTAATGGACTCTTGTGCAAAGATTCAATTTTTGTTCAAGAATAAGTATAAATGCTTGTCGGGAGGCTAGAAAATTTAAGTTGAATAGTTAGATGAATTTCACATATGGGAACTTGTTTCAAAAGCTCGGAAACGTTCTTTGAATATTTGGACTCGCCTAGCTTCTACGCAGCTTCTATTCTTCTACGCCGAATTAGTTGCCTAGGCACAGGCGCATGTGAAATTCTCAAATTAGCTCTTATTTACTGCTAAGTTAAAACATGAAATTAGAAGAATCTTTTGTATATTTTAACCATTACATTTCTTCCTGTATATTTTATAATTCTTACTGAGGAAAAGGTTTATTTGTTTTTTTTAGTACTAAGTGCCAAAACAAAAGATACATTATAAGAGTTCAAATTGCCGTTAGTCGTAGACCTTAAAATTATAAAGAAATCACGAGAGGTTGTCATCTAGTAGATCCGAGCTGGAATGTATAATTTGAATTACATGTCAGAACGGTTGTATTCAACCCATTGGGGAATCGAGCTCAAGTTATAAAATTAGCAATCTGGCCCAATTACTTGCTAGTGATATGGGTTTTTTTTCACGAAGGATTGGAAACAGACATTCCAGCTTGGATCATAAGTAAACGACAACCTCTCATGATTTTTTTAAAAAAATATCGTGACACAAAAATAAATATAAAACTAAATGAAGTTCAAGTTTTATTCTTCTAATAATCAGATACTTTAAAACTACCTAAAATGCACAATTTTAATTAGGGTGTCTCATCAGAATGCAAGACATTTCGACATCTCTTTCTAGAGTTTTTTCAATTGCTGATGGGGAAAGCCTTTTGAAAGACTTGACAATTTTTTTAATTACTTTAGGATGTAAATGAAATCATTTGATTGAATTACACTTGAAGCTAAAGAATCGTTTTCAACGCCAAGTTACATTTATGAGGGAATGTATTCAGCCGATCCACAAACCGCGACAAAACTTTCAAAAAATAATAGACATTCACTCGCTATCAGGATAAAACAGAATCTGAACTGACCGCGTGTGAATGCTTTGATAGCTTTCTTTTTTTATAATGATATTCATACAAGAAGAAGTTGCACCAAAAAGGTACAACCTCTGTAGTCCGCGGTGGACCCTTGTATCGTGAAGATAAGTAGAGATTTAGGGATTGAGTAGGAGTCGAAGGTATCTGTGGATGCCGGTCTTGAAAGATTGAAGGTTATAAGTTGCTGGGACGAAGGTCGAGGGAAGAGAGTTCCAGTCTCTAGATGTCTTTAGGAGCCGCAAATTTATAAAACTGTTTCAAAACGAGCCACATTGTTTGGAGATTAATTAATGGTTTATTAAAATAAGTTGACGTGTTCTGATGTGGCCATCCACTCGACTTTACCATACAACCTGGGCCCTTACTTATATTTAATATTTAATAAAATTATTTATAATCATGTAGGGGACCCCTACTGGGGGTTAGTTTTTGCATTTTTAGACTACTGGGGCCCACTGATTACGTATAGAAAATTTGGTTGAGTTTTGTACAAGAGTCTATATTTTCATTTTTTGATCCTACACCCCCCTTTTCCCATTTTGGACGGCTAGTTTTAGGCTTCTGGGGTCCCACTGATTATGTATACAAAATTTGGTTGAGTTTGCTCAAATGGCCTAGATTTTTAATTTTTAACACCCCTCCTCCACCCCCTTAATTTTAGGTCGATATGCAACAAAATCTAATCAGCTCCTAGTCTCAATAGACCAAAACTACCAGTTCCAATTTCGTTATTTTAGTCTGTTTCAGTTTCTTCCTAGCCTTTATATTTCTTGTTTTTTTTAACAGATTTATAACAAGATGAAATGAAGCTTGGGAGGGTGTATTCCTATCAGGAAAACGCTCGGCATCCATTTCAATGGCAGCCCCATAACACTTCTTCCACATTCACCATAAACTAAGACCATTTCAATTCTGTCTTCAACAAAAAAATGATCCATTTTTATTATAGTAATGCAATATAACTATCTACTGGACTTTTTTAAACTCAAGAATTTTAAATAGTTCTATTAAGTAGAAAATAATCTCTTAAATCTGAGTATAACGAAGTTTTAATATAATTATAAGCCCTTATTTTTCATTGTTATGACTTTTCAATTTAATAATTAATTATTTAATCATTATTATTTGATAATTAAGTTGAATGATTGTTAAAAATAATTATTAAGAGTTTTTGAGATCTAATGGATTCATATATTTTGTTTATTTGATGTCGTATAAAAAAAATAGTTCTTATGAAAGTTGTTCAGTTTTTTTTTTTTTTTGAAGATTAAGTAGACGTGATGAAAAATATAAGGATTCTATTTAAAAAACAGAACTTGACCTTGAAATACTCATGAAAGCTTGTTCTATGTCGACTAACAATAGCGTAGTTTAGTTTCCCCTCGAGATAAACATTCATTTGAAACTTTTTCCAAATAATGCACTGTTTTTGAGTTATAAGACTGTCTCAAGATCAAAAACTCACCCGGTATATGTTCATTGAGGTGTCCGTATATATATTACATATTTTTTATCATTAGTTTTTTCTCCTAGTGATTATGATGTTTCACAAATATTTATAATAACAAAAAGTGTCCCGTGAGTTAAAAAAGGTTAAGAACCACTGACTTACATTAGTAAATAGGAAATCTAAATACAAATAAAAATAAGAATTTTATTTAAAACATAAATTTTCATTCATAATACTATCCAAGATTAAATAAGAAAATAGTCAGAAGAGGGCAGCACTTGACGGCAACGCCTGTATTTATGCAACCTGAATGTCTAATGGCTTTCTTTAGGCTTGGATTAAGTCAGAATTTAATTAATTGCTTTTATTTTATTATTCTTATATATACATTTTCAATTCCGTTTTAATTTGTATGTTGAACATTTCTTGACGGATGTTCTCCTTTAATTGGAGTATCGTCGCTGGTTTATATTCGGATCGTCTCCGTACAGACATGTTTACGTTCTCTTCGATCCTCCTGGGGCGTGGCCGCCCTGTTTGTTTTTGTTTGATGGTATGCCGGTTTCTTCGATGTTTTTAACCCATTAAATTAAATTAACACTTGGGCACTGATTAATACTGTGTAATTGGTCATGTGAATGAAATAGGCGGCGTGCATCGACGTAAGAATCATTATTTTGGTAAAAATATTTTACACAGAACGCGCTTTGTTCTTCCGTAAAGCAAAATACAAATATTTTAGAAAACAATCTTAAAAACGTTTATTTTAAACCCAAACATTTCGGGAGAAATTCTCCCTTTATCAATGGGTTTTGAAATTTAAAAAAGAAAAAAGTAAAAAAAGTTGCTTTTACTAAGAATTGTCACAAATTGTCTTTATGACCAAATTACCTTTAATTCAAATAAATTAAAGAAGATTTATTTTATAACAGAAAAGTTAACATAGGTGAAATGTCTAAAATTAATAGTTTACGAGTTATGGGAATGCAAATATTTTTCAATATAAAAATTCAAGCCTAATGAATCGGGCAGGAAATTTTTTGAACCAAAAATATGGAATTTGGATGATGACACGGATTTCAATAGAAATTTTCACCATCATACTACTACTATACCCTTTATCTAAAACCGCTTTTATTTTTGTAAAATAATGTATAGTTTTCTCCAGAAAAAATATTTAATTTTGAAATTTTAATCCTCTCTAGCTACTTAAATAGTCGTCGGAGCTAATTATAAATAATTAACTTGATCAAAATATTACCATTCTAAAGATTTGAGCATAATTTTTTTGAAAATAGTTGGAATGTTTTTTAAATAAACTGACACGTTCTGATGTGGCCATCCACTTGAAGTTACCATACACCCTGGCCTCTCACTTATATTTAATATTTAATAAAATTATTTATAATCATGTAGGGGAGGGTGGTTAGTTTTTGAATTTTTAGACTTCTGGTGGCACACTGATTATGTATACAAAATTTGATTGAGTTTGGTACAAGATCCCAGAATTTCATTCCCCACCCCCATTTTGTGGGGCTAGATTTTGAAATTTCAGTTTTCTCGGCCCACTGATTATGTAATGGCTAGATAATTAATATAAAATTATAATAAAGAGACAATATTCAATTTTTCTTTCAGATCGGTATCTAATTGCTGTTCCTGAACATTCAATCAGAAAGTTTGGAGGTAGAAAATTTATTTCTATTGAAATTAGAATCGAAAATAGTCCAAAATGATGATTATTTTTTTGATAATCTTGAAATCAAGTTCCAGATTCAAAATTTAAAATTACCACTATAATTTTTCGAAAAGTTCACAGTAGATTTTCAGATTCCTTTTTTTTTTTTTTTTATTTATTTAATGTCACCGGGAACAAATCTCATTTAGACAGCACATAACTAGAGTCAGATTTCTTATTTTAGAGGAAAAAAATTATCAGGCCAAATTGGTGTGTGTTTTACAGTATCTACATGTAAATCTCAATGTTTTAAGGAATTTTATGACTTTATATTGTGCCACGGGTTGGACAGCACTGGTTTAAATTGAATGGGATTAAAGCAGGATATGAGGAATGATAATTTATTTTTAAAAGTGTCACGGATATAATATGTTTGAATATCCATTATCTATGAACATCTAAGAACGTGCAAAGATCTAAAAGACAAGTTCTGACAAATTTTATTCCAAGAAAGAAACTATCAATTAATTGTGATTGTTCTAGAAAACCCCAATTCCTCTTGTATTAGAATGATACAAGTATAGACTTGGTTAGTGTCGTAGCATATAAATTACTGAAATAATAAATATTTTAGAAAATGAAAATATGAGAAGAAGAAGAATTTTTAAATATTCGAAACTTCATTAAAATGTTTTAAGGTTTTGCTGGCTTTCCAGTGACGAAGGAACACCAAGTTTTCAGTATCCATATGATATTGACTCCATGAAAAACATTTATAATTGAAGAAAGACTGATGATGAAGACCAAGTCTTCGAAACTATAGTCTCAAACAAATAAATAATATATATATATACAGATATATCATCTTGATATATATGTGTATATGTTTATTTGCATCAAGCAGAAGACAATCTCTTTGTTTCTCTTTGTTTTAAGGACGTTTATGTTTTTATGTTGGGTCACACTCATTACAGTGCTGGGTCGCATGCGGGTTGGACAACCCTGTAATAAACTTTTATTTCTTAATTTTGTTTTATTTTATTATAACTATATAATTTTAAATATTTTTCAAGATTTGGTTGACTTTTTTGGTTGTACATATTAATAAAATTGTATTATAAATAAGGTTCTATATGCATTAAGTAAATTTTTTGTTACGAATAGCTCACCGGATGATTTTAACTTGGAAAGTAGCTCACGCACATATAAAGGTTGGAGACCGCTTTATTAATGTATTCTACTTGTGAAAGTATACTCAAAAAATTAAATATTTAAATAAAAATTTAATAATGTAATTATTTGTCACCAAGCCTGAAAAATTTTCTGCGGACGCCTCTGGCCTGATTTATAGGTCCCCACTCAAATCAGCTGATGATAATGTTAAGCCCTTTCTTTTACTCTCATATTCCAGGTATAATTAAAGTTTAATAAAGATTTCTATGGAATCGGATAAGACTTTATTTTTCTAAATCTCTCCCCACTCCTGTCATCTACAATATTTCCATGGTTAACCTTGAGGAAGACATCACTTGCTCGCATTCCTTCCTAACACTAAGAACATAGAGAGAACACAAAGAACATAGAGAGAACACAAAGAACATAGAGTTTGCTGAATCTGCCCAATTTTATTAAAACCGAAGGAAAAATGCTCTGGGTACGTATTTCTTTCTATTAATGAAATAAAAACACTAACATATTTAATATAACGTGGGACAATAAATATAAATAATAAATATATATATATATGTATATCTTATTAATTGTCGTCGTTTCGATAGGTTACTCTCATCCATATTATTATATATCTTTTTGAATTTTTTTGAATTTTATAGATTAGCGGTTCCCAAACGCTGATACGTGAGCAGGGCCTCTAAAAAAGTAAAATTTGTTTTCGTTCTCTAAATATTTTTTTTAGAAATTTGCATAATCAAAATAAAAGTAATTTTATTATTGTCTTTGTTCACAAATTGAACGAAAACCCATTAATAAAGTTTAGGGAAACCGGTGTTGGTTTATAGTGAAACATATTAAACACAGGAATTATTTAACGGGTTATAGTGGTGTTTCACAAAGTGGAAATAAAATTAAAAAAAATTTAAAAATCTTTTAAATTATTTTGGAGATATTTTTTTATTTATCTCTATACATATTTCGGGCTATGAACCCTTCATCAGGAGGTTTAACAGAAAACTGAATATGTATAGAGATAAATAAAAAAATCTCCAAAATAATTTAAAAGATTTTTTTAATTTTTTTAATTTTATTTTCACCTTTGTGAAACAGCACTATACCCGTTAAATAATTCCTGTGAAAACCCATTAGTTTATCTATGTGTCTGTTTATGTTTGCCCTTCACCGATACGAGTAACAAAGCATAAAAATTTGAAACTTAATACTAGGCATCAGCTAGAAGCAATGTACCAAGCTTTTGGTTTAAACCGGTGATATTTTACTGCAATTTCTCAAAAAAATTTATTCTCTTCTTATTAAGTATTAGTATAATATATTTTAGTAGGTATACTAGCTGCAAGGTCCGCCTTTGGAGGCCCTCTTGCTAGCGAGGGGGCTTGCCCCCTGGACCCACCACCCCGAAATCCACTCATCACCCCAATGTACAGATAAAACCTTAATTTTATATATATAGATAATTTCATTTAAATTAGTAACCATGACGACCCCTGGGCCCCCACCTCTCGAACCTCACAAATTTGTATATATCCAATCGACTATTTGAAATAACAGATAAAATATTTGTAATTAAAATGCCAGATGAAGAAGGGTCACATCTTCGAAACTATAGTCTCTAAAATAAATTATATAAGTATATATAATATATATATATACAACCTCAGTGGTTTTTCTTTATGAATCAACAACTCTGCTATTCTCGTCAAAACATTATCTTTTCAATTAGATAATCAAAACATATATATATATAGAATATATAGAAAAAATTGTAAAATATTGATAAATAAATGTTTACTAAATTAAACTAAGAATTGTTTTATTTTAAAGAACTTTTTAATCATATATTTACTTTAATGTTAATAAATTTATCCTGATTGTAATCATTGAGGTGAGTATGTCTATAATCTATTATTTCTGGAAAAAATTACATATAAATAAATTAAAAAAAAAAATAATATATTTTTTAAGTAATTTTCTAAATACAGACAAAATGTTTTTTAATGAATGTCATGGTTATCTTTACAATACTACCGATTAAATACAAAATTTTGTCTCCCTAGCCAACTAAATTTATTATTTCATATATATGTACAATGTACCAGCACATTTATTTATTTATCTGTTTATTTTGTTTCTAGGTAAAAATACTAGGTTGCTCATTTGTATATTCAATAGCCTTAATTGGATTATTATACTATCAGAATAAATTGATATTAAAGGAAGAGGAAAAACGAAGGAAAAGAGAGAAAATATTCCAAATGAAACAGAATAAAAAGCTGAAAACAATCATTGAAGAAACTGATTCAGATAATATACATGGCAACTAAAAAATAATAGGAATCACATGATAAAAATAATGTAATTATGTTTATTATTATTTTAAATTAGCCATTTCATCGCCCTAATATTTTGTATTATATGTATGTATGTTAAATTTTTATTTCCAAATAATTTTATATAAATAATAAAAAATGTGAGTGATAATTAATTAAATAAATCAAAATTGTAATTATTTCTACCTTCTATTATCATCAACATTAGCTGATATAGGTCGAAAAGATGTGACACATGTCAATGCTCTTGGAAGCAGAATTTATGAGGAAAAATACTTAGATCAAATTAGAAAAGCAAAACTGGTAGTAAAGCAGTGTTCCTTCTAATTTTTGTGAGCTGTGTGCCCACTTTTTTATGTGTGTGCAGTTTTTTCAAAAATAAAAAAATGTTGTGCGGCAATTTAAAAAAGCGCATATAATAAAAAAAGACAATACAAGAATAGTATTTATATTCAGTCAAATTTTGTACCTACTTATAGCCATTGACTCGATCTTACAGCATACCACTTGTACTACATACATTCCAACAGAACACAATGAAAAAACTACTCTAAAATCAAATCAAATCATTAATTCGTGAAGACAGAATTTAGCTGATTACTGTGGCTTCCCTTTTAAACTATTTAAATGAAAAAATAAGAAAATTTAAATACTTACAATGTAAAAACGTTGTCTGCTTCTAATTTTTTCAATTAACACATTTGTCTAAAACAAACACACAAGAACAACAATTCACAATAACTTATTATTAAACAATTTTAGAATTAAGATTTACATTTTTTATTAATGGCATTTATTTTATAACTTCTCTCTCCTGTCTTTTGGTTTTAACCATTCTGCATAAACTTTACTTAAATTTACATTATTTCCGTCATTCATATATGATTTTACTCACATCAGTATATCCATATGGTTTTCTTTGCAATCGATTTCTTTGTTTTGTTTTAATTAAATTCATCAAACTAAAACCGCGCTCTCAATATCTAGTAATTTGGATAGATCTTTAAATTGTTCTTTATTCAGACTCTGTCGCATCTGACCTGTCTTGGAATGAACACATCTCCTCTGTGGCGAAATCTGCAGCAAGGAAGATTGGCTTCTTATTCAGGTCCCAAGCGATTTTACAAACCCCCGCAACTTCTCACCATCTACAAGGCCCAAATCCGCCCCTGTCTCGAATACGGCTCTCATCTGTGGAGGAGCCTCAAAATATTCTCTTGCTACCCTTGATGCAATTCAGAAACGAGCCGTCAGGCTAATTGACGATTCTACCCTCACCGACTCCCTCGACTCGCTGGCTCATCGAAGAGATGTCTCCGCCCTCTCCCTTTTCTATAGATACTATCACGGCAGGTGCTCTGATGAGATAAAATCAATAATTCCCCCCAAAGCATGCTTTGCACGCAGCATACGTTTTGCCGACTCCCAACACTCTTTCGCGGTCAAATTGGAAAAGTGCCGGACCACTTCATTCGCGAATACATATATCACCATGACTTCCAAGGAACTGGAACTCTCTCCCAGCCTCTATCTTTCCCAGCACCTATGATCTTCAAACCTTCAAAACCAGGGTGCATAGACACCTACGTCTACACCCTCTCACTTAATCAACTTTCCCTTCTCTTCGGTAATGCAAGGGTCTTTCGAGATCCATAGGGGCTACGATCTTTACTGAGTGCACCCCCTTCTTGCATTCGATTGCATTAAAAAAAAAAAAAAAACATAACCATTTCTTCAAAATCTTCTGTTTGTTTAATTTTAATTTTATTTAAAATCGTTATACTGTTCACTTATAAAATATCTATATGAGAAAAGCATTATATTTTAAACACAATTTTTCAATTTCTGGTAGTCCGTAATTAAAATCGCAGGATAATAAATCTGGAAACATCAAAAAATGTTGCTACAGGCAAATATTTTTCATGTGCGCTATATGTAAAATTTATGTGCACGCTCACAGCTTAGAGGGAACACTGGTAGTAAATCAGGATCAGAAAACATTTCAATTCACTCAATTATTAGCTTGTATTCAATTGTATCTCACAAATGAGAATAAACTAGCATTTTCATGAAAAGTTATCATTTATAAGTGTAATTTCATCATCAGTCATTTTTAATTAGAAATATTTTATTTGTTATTTCTAATGGGTTCAAATATCCGATTGGATGTAGGTATATTTGTTTTGTTGTAATAGTAGGCCAAGAAAAGGAAGTTTGTTGTGTGACCAGCTTACTATTACAAAACAAATTTACATGTAAGCAGAAAAGGAAGTTTGTTGTGTGACCAGCTTACTATTACAAAACAAAATTTACCTATCTAATCTGGTACTTTAACCCATGAGAAATAACAAATAGAAAATTTATAATTAAAAGGACTAGTGATTAAGGTCAAACCTTCGAAATATAGGCTCTAACAAATAAATTATTTGCATCAAAAAGATGATAGGGTATCTGCTTTGAATGCAAATAAATATACGCTAAGCATGATTTCAATTTCAATGTATAGTTATCCACATAAGAAATAACAAAAGAATTTATCAAATTATATTATAAAATATAGATTGATCGAAATGTCAGAGCTGCGTAAAAAAATGGATGGGTAAATTTGAAAAAGTTAAATATTTGGAGCAAAAAAACAAAAAGAGCAAATTTTTGGAGCAAAAATATTCTAATAGTTTTTATCGTTTTTTTTTTTTTTTTTGGTCGTATAGGTGTGGGAAAATATGGACACTAGAGACACAAGAAATCGAATTTTTCTTTTTTTTCTGGTTCGGACCTCTTAAAAGTTTCCAATTGGCTAAAACATGAGATTGGCAAAGTTTCAGATTAATTGGATATCAATTAATCAAAGTAAGGTGTGTAGTTTCGCAGTAAATTCTCGTGAAACTACACACCCCTTACTTTATTAATTAATATCATGATTCACCTAAAACCTACACCACTCTCTCTGAGTAAAGAGTTTTTAAGAAAAGAACAAAAACCGACTTCAAAAAAATTAAATGCAACAAATAAAATACACTAAAAGGTATAAAATAATTATTATCTTATTTAGTTACAACTAAACGACGAAATATTAACACGAAATTACTTTTTGAAGTCGGTGCCAAACATATACCTTTTATGAATCGCACTCGACGGATCTTACTTAGTACGTTTGGAGGATATGCTCGCTTATAGGTATAGTTTGTTTGGTACCGAATTCAAAAAGTAATTTCGTGTTAATATTTCGTCGTTTAGTTGTAACTAAATAAGATAATAATTATTTTATACCTTTTAGTGTATTTTATTTGTTGCATTTAATTTTTTGAAGTCGGTTTTTATTTTTTCTTAAAATTTTTTATTTTTCTCTTTTTAGTGATGTTATTAATAGTGATCATATCATCAGAACTTGACCAAATTAATATGACACCATCCCTAAGACACCCCCTTTCGGATAAAAAAAGAACCATCGAAATCGGTTCATAAACAAAGAGGTTAGGTCTAAACAAACCTAATAAAAAAGGTCTAATACCTATGAAAAAAAATCGAAAAAATGGGACCAATCGGAAGCTAGACTGGACCCAATGCAAAAAAAATTTTCAAAATCGGTTGACAATTGGCGGAGATATGAGGTAACATAGGCACAAAAAAAAAAAAAAATTCAGTCGAATAGAGAACCTCCTCCTTTTTTGAAGTCGGTTAAAAATTAATTGGATATCGGTAACCTCGGGTCTCATCGTGGTTGAAGTTTCGAAAAATGCATTTTTTTTGTAAAAATTCACTTTTTTCCTTCATAAATGGAAACCACTCATCCTAGAAACTTGATTCGTGTCTTATTCTCGAGGCAATTTTGTTGACTTGAACTTTTACTTGAATTAATTTTTTGTTACAAGTCTTAGATTTGTAGATATTCAGTATTTTCCATGACCGAACATGATCCGAATTCTCAAAAGTGACCTTCTAAGCAAATGCCTAAAAACATACCAACATTCAATTATATCTGCTTTCCAGATTTTTATTTTTTATTATTTTCAATTTGTACAATAAAAGGTGTTTGGATAAAAGTTTTATCAAAAGTAAATGTTGCAAAATCTAAATTGAAAATGAATGAATTACGAGAAAAGACCATCAAATATGTTGCAATGTCTGAACCCTAGCTGATGCCAGCATATGGTCTCTCCACTATAACTTTCGATCAAACATAAATAAATCTGAAAAATTGGTTCAATATTGTTTGTATTTTCTTCTAAAATATTACAGGTTTAGATTTATTCAGCTCTAGTGCTAACCTAATTAACTTAGGACCAGTTTCGTAAAAATAAGATGAATAATTTTCTAATTATATATATTAAAGAATAATTAACATATTAAAGAGAATTGTTTTTGATCGCGCTTTTAAACAAGATATATATATCGCGAGACTACTGCTGGTTGAAGCTATTGGAGTCTGCTGAGTCTTAAGTCTGGACCAGAGAGAATGAAAAATGTGATCCATTTAGCTATGATCCAGCATCATTTCGAGATTAGCCCGCATGACGCCTTTATACCAAACACTGATATGGATCACGTTATATCTTCAACTCCGCACAGTCCAGCGCACTCGATCTTATAACGCATGTGTTAGGTGTTTGTTATTAATTAATCATAGCTATTAATTAATCATAGTTCTTTAATGTGTTAATTATTCTTTAAAATATTAGAAAATTATTTAAATTCATTATTTCTACACGAAATATATAAATTCGGATATTATTTTCACTTAATATCTGACAAAATCACCTGTATTCGATTCGCGATTGAATCAAAACGAAAACCACTCATCCTATAAACTTGATATCTATCTCATTCTCTATAATATTTTGTTTACTTGAACGTGTACTTGGAATATTTTTTGTTAAAAGTCTTAGATTTATAGATATCTAGCATTTTCCATGACAGGAAATGATCCATTTTTTCAAAAAATCACAGATTTTCTTTATAAAATAGAAAACCACTCATCCTAGAAACTTGATTTCTATTTCAGTCTCTAACAGTTATATTGAATTGAACGTGTATTTGAACCACTTGTTTGATTCAACTCAGATTTATAGATATCCAGCATTTTTAGGAAAGGGTATGATCCGAATCCGAGTTTTATCAAAAAATGGTCCAAGTGAACGTCAAGTCAACAAAATCTCCTGAGAATGAGACAAAAAATCAAGTTTCTAGGATGAAGTGAGTTTCATGTTTAGTAAAACCTTGCGATTTTTTCAAAAATTGCAGTTTTTCAAAAATTCAACCTCATTGCGACATGGGTGACTATTGTCCAATTAAGATGGAACTTTGTTTGAATTGTAGAAAATTTAATCTAGTTTAAAAATGTATAGTCTGGTCTTTGTAGAAAACGTGCTCCTTCATTATTATAAAAATGGGAAAAAATCGAAAAAAGTGCGAGTTTTGGCGATATTCAAAAGTGGTCCGGGGGGGGGGGGGCTGTTTTTTGGATCCCATAAAAATCAAACTAATTTTGCATTTTTTTTAATCGACTCGAAATTTTGTCCTCTTTAATTTAGTATAGGACGGTTATTTACAAAAATATGGACCGTTTTCGAGTTATAGGCGAAAAAGTTGAAAAAGTCCGAAAATTTCAGGTTTTTCGGCCATCAAAAGTTGTCCCCCACACTTTTGAGGTCGCCAAATTAGATTTAGCAGTACCCACACCATACCAGAGGATCCTAGAAAAGAAAAATAAGTTATAAATAAATTGACGAAAAGTCCAGCCATAATAAATAAGAAAACTTTGTTTCTAATTTAATTTTCTTTGTCCAAATTCCACGATTCCATCTCAATAATAAATAATAATATTAAATGAATTTATCTTTAAAGGACATCATAGATATTAGTTGAAATATTTTTACATTGCATATCAGAGAGGTTCGTCCCTTAGAATCGAACCCAAGCGCTAACTAAGCTTGCCGGGCCAGTATCCAAACCTTAAGACAAATTAAATAATAATATTAATAATAATAAAATTGTTAGTTAGTCGACAATAGGTTAAAAAATATTTTATTTATTTGATTAGATTACTAATGGAAAATTATGTTTTTTTAATTTATTCTCTTTTTTAATTAAAAAATCTTATTTCATATTTATAAGAAATATAATTTTAAATTTCAATTATTTGAATTTTTCATTTATTCTGAATTAATAAATTAATTTAATCTAAAATTGTTTAGTATTTTTTTTGAGTATAATAATATAATATATAGAATTAAAATATAATTAAATAATATGGTTTGTAAAAGTACTTATCAGATTAAGGAGAGATTAGTATCCTAACAAATAAAGGGAATACTTGAAATATTCTTCTGAAGATTTTTTCTTTAGAAATTGGAAAAAGGCAAAATTGTCTATTATAAAAGCAAATTTTGCTGAGCATAGAATGAAAAGTCAAATGTGTTCGAGTAAGGAGAACTGACCAGCTTGGTGGACTTTGACCAGGTAGGAGTGGGGGAAGGGAGAATCCAGTTTCTAATTTCATAATAGTCTCGTCATATCATGAGAAACTATGTATTTTCATATTTTTGCATACATGTAGCTTTTATGGAATTTGGGTTCTTTTAATGTTTGTCTCTCGGTTAAAATCTTGTAATAAATTTTAGCTTAGTTACTAGGGTGGCCCTTATTTTGGGTATTTCCGAATTTTTATGCTCCCAGACATTGGCGTAGTTGAGGAATTTTACTGGGGGGGGGGGGGGGGCAGCCGCAGTGTCGGCGCCAGGGTTGAGCGGGGTGTGACGACCAGTGGCGTAGAACTTAGTTCTGGGGGGGGGGGGGTGTTTACTATTTACATATTTATTTTCATTTTACAATTATTTGAGCGACGAGCAATAAATACTCCCTAACCATGACCATATTTACAACAATATTTGTTTTTTTTTATTTTAATCATTTTTTAAATTTTAGTGTTGAAATTTTGAAAAAAACCCAGCTGAATACTATAATAATAATTTTAAGAAAAAAATAAAAACCGACTTCAAAAAATTAAATGCAACAAATAAAATACACTAAAAGGTATAAAATAATTATGATCTTATTTAGTTACAACTAAACGACGAAATATTAACACGAAATTACTTTTTGAAGTCAGTACCAAACAAACTGATACCTATAAGCGAGCATACCCGCCAAACGTACTAAGTATGGTAAGTTCCGTCAAGTGCGCTTCATAAAAGGTATATGTTTGGCACCAACTTCAAAAGTAATTTCATGTTAATATTTCGTCATTTAGTTGTAACTAAATAAGATAATAATTATTTTATACCTGTTAGTGTATTTTATTTGTTGCATTTAATTTTTTGAAGTCGGTTTTTATTTTTTTCTTAAAATATTTTTATTTTTCTCTTTTTAGTGATGTTATTAATAGTGATCATATCATCAGAACTTGACCAAATTAATATGACACCATCCCTAAGACACCCCCTTTCGGATAAAAAAAGAACCATCGAAATCGGTTCATAAACAAAGAGGTTAGGTCTAAACAAACCTAATAAAAAAGGTCTAATACCTATGAAAAAAAAACGAACAAAAATGGGGCCAATCGGAAGCTAGACTGGACCCAATGCAAAAAAAAATTTCAAAATCGGTTGACAATTGGCGGAGATATGAGGTAACATAGGCACAAAAAAAAAAAAAAAAAAAATTCAGTCGAATAGAGAACCTCCTCCTTTTTTGAAGTCGGTTAAAAAGTTACCATATTTAAAAGGATATATAGCCCAGTATATAGGGGGGGGGGTTTCCAGCTAACATTACATTGAGGGAAAATTTCTAGGATTGTTTGGTATGGTGTAGGTACTTATGCCAAATCTAAATTGGCGACCTCGAAAGTGTGGGCGACAACTTTTAGTGACCGAAAAACCTCGAAATTTTCCAGTTTTTTTCTGATATCTCGAAAACGGTCAATATTTTGTAAATAAACCGTCCCTATTAGTAAATTAAAGAAGACCAAATTTTGAGTCGATTAATTGGTCCAGTAGTTCGATTTTTATGGGGATTCAAAAAACAACCTCTTAGATCACTTTTGAATATCCCAAAAACTCGTACTTTTTTCGATTTTTTCCCATTGTGACAATGAAGGACCACGTTTTTCACTCTAGACATTTTTAAACTAGATTAAATTTGCTACAATTTAAAAAAGTTTCATCTTAATTGGATAATGGTAACCCGTGCCTCAATGAGGTTGAAGTTTTGACAAACTGCAATTTTTTGCAAAAAATCGCAGTTTTTCCTTCATAAAATGAAAACCACTCACCTTAGATACTTGATTCCTATCTCACGCTGTTTACTTAACTTTAGATTTGACAGATAGATAGGGTCTGCCTCTGGGGAGGTCCTCATTGCGGCACGGGTTACCATTATCCAATTAAGATGAAACTTTGTTTAAATTGTAGCAAATTTTATCTAGTTTAAAAATGTATAGAATCGTCTTGTTGAAAACGTGCTCCTTCATGGTCAAAATGGGAAAAAATTGAAAAAAGTGCGAGTTTTTTTGGATATTCAAAAGTGATCTAGTGAGCTGTTTTTTGGATCCCCATTAAAATCGAACTACGAGACCAATTTTGAATTTCTTTTTTGAATCGACGCGAAAATTTGTCCTCTTTAATTTACTCTAGAACGGTTATTTATAAAATATGAACTATTTTCGAGTTATAAGCGAAAAACTAAAAAAAAGTCCGAAAATTTCGAGGTTTTTCGTCCACCAAAAGTTGTCCCCCATACTTTCGAGGTCGCAAACTTAGATTTGGCATATCCACACCATATCAAAGATCCTAAAAAAATCTTTTCCCGAAATTAATGTAAGCTGAAACCCCCCTATTTACTGGGCTATATGGGAAGATAATTTTTTTTGAGATCTACATTTTTTAATCTGTATTGATTTTTTTAAGAATAAAATTAATCTCGTAGCAATAAATAGTTATTGAGATATTCACTCGATTTTTTTCAGAGGGGGCAATGACCCCTTGCCTGCCCCCCCCCTAACTACGCGCATGGGTGTCAGTCCATCTTTAGTAGTCAGAGAAAACTGAATATAAATTCGAAAAAAATAAGCTGACGTGTTCTGATGTGACCATCCACTTGACTTTACCATATAATCTGGCCCCACTTATATTTAATATTTAATAAAATTATTTATAATCATGTAGGGGAGGGGGTTAGTTTTTGCATTTTTAGACTCCTATGGACCCACTGATTATGTATACAAAATTTGGTTGAGTTTGGTACAAGGGCCTAGATTTTCACTCGTTTGACCCCCCCCCCATATTGGGCGGTTAGTTTTTCTATTTTTAGACTTCTGGGGACCCACTTATTATGTATAGAAAATTTGGTTGAGTTTGCTCAAATGACTTAGATTTTTAATTTTAGCACCCCCCCCCCTCCAGCCCCCTTAATTTTGAGTCGGTATCCACCTTTTATGGGCTGAGCAGGAGTGGAAGGTATCTTGTGGAAAATGAGTGAGAGAGGTAATATAATGAAAAGAAGGAAGTTGGAATCACAAGTTAAATCTCAGGAAATTAGATAAAATTCAATTTAGTGAGTTATTAAGAAGCTTGAGCAGTGGTAAATTAAGTTAAATTATATGCCACTTAATTTTTTCAAAAAGTACCTGAGAGTAAATAACTGAAACAATTTTCTTATTACAGTGAAACCCCTCAAATCCTAACTAATCGGGGCTGTAACCTGTTCGGATTTCAATTTATTCGGATTGGCCGAAAGCAGCTTCGACAATTGAAGATAACTAATATCAAGTGAAAGATTAAGTGATGTTTTGTGTGTTTCTATTATTATTTCATTGTTTTTGCAAAGTGGGTATGCTAACTGTACTTCTTTGTTAATTTTTCAACTAATTATTTTTATAATAAGGTTATAATGTAGGATATATAGATAAAATTAGAAATTTGGTGTTTGATGAGGCTTTTGAAAACCTTGGAAACAGGTGGAATGTCTTCGTTAGGAAAAAGAAATACAAGATTTCTTTATATTCTAACTGTTTATTTTCCAGAAAAGCTTTTGAGACGTTTCAGCGGATATTCTTACGCCATCCTCAGTCCTGGCTGAATTTCTGCACAGAAAAATGTACTATGTTGTGAAAAGCCAGGACTGAGGATGGCGTGAGAATATCCGCTGAAACGTCTCAAAAGCCTTTCTGGAAAATAAATGGTCAGACTATAAGGAAATCTTGCATTTCCCCTTCCTAACGAAGACATTCCACCTGTTTCCAAGGTTTTCAAGAGCCTGATCAAATACCAAATTTTTAATTTAAAACATTAATAGTACCATATCTAAATATAGATAATTGTTTTATGACTAAATAAATAAGTTTTTCTTTTTGCCTTTTGCGTTCGGATTTCCAGGTTCGTATTTGAGGGGTTTCACTGTATTTATTTTAATTTTATTTAACATAATTTTATTTTAGGTATTTACTTTATTTGTTAGTTTATTTCAATTCAAACACTTTTAAATCCTATACTGTTTTGTATATTACTACATTCCAATAGAATTGTCTCAAATTTCCATCTCGTTTGATAATGCATGATTGGCTTTAGTGAGGCCAAGGGCCTTAGGGTTGTTTCCCATTGCCATGCCAAGAACGTCCATTGTTTGCTGTTTGATGTGCTCGAACAAATGTGTGAAAAAGGTCATCGACGCAAGTGTCTAGTTTATTTTTATGTCTTTAACTGGAGCAGACAAAGGCGTCTGTCTGTCTTTTGAAAATAAAAGATCCAAGCCACCCCCAAGCCCCCATTATGTCAACAATAACATAAAAATCTCAACAGCCTTTCAATTTCCTCCATTTCCACTTCCCGTTTGGTGTCTTCTTCTTGTCTTTAGCTCCACTAGTCATCGTTAATTCTTTTTTAGTGCCTTTTGTCAGTTACAATATCAAATTCTCTTTATTCATTTTACAATAGAAAGTGAGTTATATTTTATTTATTCTTTTATCGGAAAGGAGACTTAAAAAATTGGGGATTTCAAAAGTTGGTTAATTTTAATGTAGTCAAAGCGCACGGTTGCTTAATCTCTAGGCGTCTCGATCCAGACATATCACATTGGTCTGTATTCAGTCAAGTTGAAATCAATACCTATGTTTTCGAACGCCCAGCCCCCATTCACTGTCAAATTGGATAAGAATCAAACCAACGCGTTCACCAAATCGATGATCCCTATGACCTATAGAGATTGGAACTCGCTTTCTATCTGTCTTCTCCACGATCTATAATCTTAATCTATTCAAGTCCTGCATTCACAGATACGTTTGACTTCTACCCAGCCCATAAAATCTCTTCCTTTGGAGGGGACAATCCAGCCCTTTAGGGGCTGCACCTTCTTGGTGCAACTCCTCGCAACAATATTATTAAAAAAAATAATTAAGAAATGAAAAAATCTGAAGAATTCAAATTTGATAATCTAATATTTAAAATTTTTGAAGCTAATAATTAATAGTAAGTATTTTATATAAATTTAAAATACCTATAACATATTTAAATCTTTTCTTTTTGGATAAATGAACCCTCAGTGCTCAGTTTATAATAATAATTTAATTATAAGACCGCCTAGTCGAATAAATATTTATTTTTTTGTGGTCTTTTTGGTAAATTGACGAGAAGTCAAAACTATATGATAAACATTTGAAAATTTAAAGTAATTAACACTAATTTTATTATTATTTCTTTTCTTCTCTTAAAGTAATTAGTAAAGTAAGTTTTTAATCTTTTAGCCCTCGTTTCCCTTAAGTTTTTACTAGGAATATGGTATATTTGGACTTCACTATAGTCAAATAATGTTTAGCTATTTATCGAAGCCCACCAAGACACATTTCGTGGTCCCCCAGTATACGAATCACTTATCTTACACAACATGAATTACTCAGATCAACAGAGTCTAATTATATTTTTGGCTTCCTTTTGAATTAACTCCTTTTCTATATTTTCTGGGCTTCGAAATTCAATTTTTTTCGGGATTTCTCAATTTGAGGACTTAATTTCTAGAGTTTCCTGGAATCCCAATATCCAACTTCAAGTCAAAAACTTTTGAACAATACCCAACTTATCTACTATTCATAATTAATAGAGATTGTGGTGTTGGTGCAAGGTGAAACATCTTTAACAAAGATAAAAGTAAATAAATATTTTATGAGGTTTTTTACTATGAGTTAGGTTTTCTAGGTCAATTGTTTAACGTGAAATAAGTGACCTAGAAAACCTCACTCATAGCAAATTAATATCTCATAAAATATTTATTTACTTTTATCTTTATAACTACTATTCTGTAAAGCTCATAGTCAGGGTTTTCTCCTAGAACAGTGGCAGAACTTAAAATCCACTCTCCCCTCTCCTTTTTTTTCTTGGGTTTTAAATTTGCAAAATTTCTAGTTTAAAAAAAGAATAAAGAAAATACAGAGGATTTAGGCCCATTATAATTCTGAACTCCCGCGTTGCAGGGTCCAGTGCATTGTAGTTCCGCTACTGTCTTATAATTCTCTATAAAAAGAAAAAATGTAAATAAATGTTTCATTTCAATTTTTAGAACTACTGAGGATGGTCGACCAGTGGTGACCGAAACTGTATAGTTATCAATTAAATAATTCTAATAGTTATTAAAATTATTGTTTTATTATATTTGTGACAAAACCAACCCTTCATTTTAATGAAAAATTTAAATCAAGTCACTTAAGTTCTGGAAGAAATTTAATCAAATAATTGTTTTGTCAAAATGTCTCTTAGTTAGTCAGTCTGTCTGGTTGTCCTGTTAGTTAGTCTGTGCGTTACCAAATTTTTGAGGACGAGCTAGCTCAAAAAACTAGTGGGAATATTGAAACCAAATTTGACACGTAGTTTTGGACCATTGAGAGTCTAATGAGCTGATTAGATTTTGCAGTGCCTGTCATCTGATTGGCCATCCCAGTGGCTCCATTTACCATCTAACCTTTGTTACCGGTAAAAAGCATTTACTTTGCGACATACAACTGGCCCTTAGAATATCTATTTCGAACTTGTTGTCTTTATCGTCCGAAACATTGCATTTGTACAGATCGCTTTTTAGATATGTCAAAGTACTCATCATTGATGAAATAAGTATGATTAGTGCGGAACTTTTATGTAAAATTGATTTGCGATTAAGACAAATTACTGGAAACCACTCTGCAAATTTCGGAAACGTAGATATTATTTTGATAGGAGATTTCCGACAATTGCCACCTGTAAGTGTAAGTAACTGAAAGTGCCTGTCATCTGATTGGCCATCCCAGTGGCTCCATTTACAATCTACCCTTTGTTAGTGGTAAAAATCATTTACTTTGCGACATACAACCGGCCCTAAGAGCTGTGTGAACGGTTGTGCCATCAATAGCTACTGCAGCTTTACCTCTGGCCTCACCCTTCACCCTCCCTCTCTCACTTCCCCTATCAGCAGCCCAGAATCGTAGCGGAATGGGAATCTTACGGGGTCGCTTTTTCCCATTTAGACCATGCCCAGCGCGCTTAAAGAAGCAAAGCTTCAATTGAGTAAAAATACCGTCTATTTTAAAATCAATTTTTTCCCTGCAAATTATTTAAATTTGAAAGAAAGAATTGAATAGATTAGCATTGAATTGTGAGATTTGCGTATTCGGATAAATTAATTTAAAATTTTTCTACCGTATAATTTTTTTATAAGTTAGTAATTAAATGAATGGTTGAATGAATTTTTCTTCTTTTTTTAATATTTGAGACCAGAATTTTTCAATAGACTAAGTATTTTATATTCAACATTACATAAAATAAATAAATAAATAAATAGTTAGGTATCTTTACTACCCTGGAGCTATAGTGATCCAAACGCAGAAAGAATGATTAAAATCGGTTCATAAACAAAGAAGTTATGCCTGAACAAACATAACAAAAAAGGTCCAATACCAATGAAATTTTATATTTTTATCAATCGGAAACTAGACTGAACCCAATGCAAAAATAATCATCAAAATCGGTTAACAATTGGAGAAGATCTTCAAACCTTCAAAACCAGGGTGCATAGACACCTACGTCTACACCCTCTCACTTAATCAACTTTCCCTTCTCTTCGGTAATGCAAGGGTCTTTCGAGATCCATAGGGGCTACATCTTTACTGGTGCATTCGATTGCATTAAAAAAAAAAAAAAGATATCAGGTAACATAGACACTGGATTAAATTATATCCTTAACTACCTCGGCTAACGTGTAACGTCACAATATAGATGGATAATAATAATTATAATCAAAAGAAAAGTAAAACTTTTTTAAAAAATTGTAAAAATTTTGCCTATTTAAACTTTAAAATTAGGTATGTTTAAATTTTTAATTATAGTTATATTATTTGATTACTAATTTTCATGTTTTGGCAGAGCTAGCTAAAATACTTTAATATGTTTTGTGCGAAGCATTTGTAAGTTTTTATATGAATAAATATTATTTCATATTTAAAGCTATTTATTTTAAATCAAAAATCAAATTTATATACCTAATACCTAATCCTATGTCAAATACCATAATATTGAAATAGTCCAAGAGCTGGTGACGCATTTTTGAGTACGGATTTGACCCAACTGGAAATAATGCGTAATAGTGCCGTCTATGATAGTTGTACAAGGAATGGCCAGTCTGGCTGGTCTAAGCAGGTGGACCAGGTACTGAGCGCATGGTGTGAGTACGGTAAAAAATACATATGTGTTAAAAAATATTTTTGACCCAAAATGAAATTATAAAAATTATAATTTATAGTCAATTATAAACATAATATGTTCAGACCATTTGAGTGGTGGGACGTGGAACCAGACCACCCAAAGTGTATTTTTACAACATGCAAAAAAATAGCATCATTATAAATTATAATTTTTATAATTTCATTGTGGGTCAAAAATATTTTTTAACACATATGTATTTTTTATCGCACTCACACCATGCGCAGTACCTGGTCCAGCTGCTTAGACCAGACAGACTGGCCATTCCTTGTACAACTATCATAGACGGTACTATTACGCATTATTTCTAGTTGGGTCAAATCCGTACTCAAAAATGTGTCACCAGCTCTTGGACTAAAACAAAAATGTTAGTGGCTCTTTAAAAACTGGGGAATTTTGTAAATTGTAACTTTTGGCTCTTCCGTCTCAAAAGGTTGCCGACCCCTGCAGTAGACCCTTACAAAGTAAGGGGGTAGAAAGCTGGGGAGGGTCGCATTCCAATTCTCTGATTGTACCATTCAGGGCCGGTTGTATGTCGCAAAGTAAATGCTTTTTACCACTAACAAACGGTAGATGGTAAATGGAGCCACTGGGATGTCTAATCAGATGACAGACACTGAAAGTGGCATCTGATTGGCCATCCCAGTGGCTCCATATACCATCTACCGTTTGTTAGTGTGTAAGAAGCATTTACTTTGCGACATACAACCGGCCCTCAGTGTTCACCAGTGGCTCATTGGCAGTTGGAGCATAGCATTTTTGCTTATGAATGTTTTGTGCATAATGGAGAATCAGTTGTAGTGGCCCAGGGGGGAGTTCAAGCGGCACTTCAATATCGGACGTCGGGTTAGCTGGAGCCCAGTAATGACAGTTTTGTCGATTGACGAAGCCATTGAAATGAAAATGAGCTTCATCACTTATAACAATAATGGCATCTTCAACCCTCTCTAGAAAATCCAGCATAGTTTTCGAGAAAGTTCTCCTTTGTGGAGAATCGTTTGGTTCCAACTTTTAACTAGTGGAAGCTTATAAGGGTGAAAAAGAAAATCGCTATGGTGAACACTGAATGGTCCAATCAGAGAATTATTAATTAAGCGGCTGTAACTGGTTAGGGTATAGAGCAGAGGTGGGGATTATTTTTACAATTGAAGGCCACATTAAATTAGGCAGGAAAATGGTAAAGGAGGCCGCAATAATTTTTTATACTTTTCAGTAAAAAATCTAACTCCCACTCTACATTAAATGTTATATATTGTCGCCTTAGAGTGTAATTTGCCTGCTAACTCACAACAAATTTTACAGGGCAGAGAAAAGACAAACAAAATTTAATATTGTTGTTATGGAAATAACTATTTTCCACATTTTTTTTCACAACTTATGATCGTAATTTTAAGTAGCAGTTTTTTTGGACGATGCTGCATCTCTTTTTCTTCCGAACGGTATTAATATGTCATATATGATTAAAAAAAATGGATTTAGCAGGTTTACACTCTAAGGCGACGATATTGATCCTTTTTTTTTATTTGACTAACCCAAGTAGTTCTTATTCGTTCTTTATTTATTAGTACCTGGAGGCACCGAGCAATGCTCGGCAACTTCTTCTTTCAGTTAAAAGGTTTATTTTAATATTATTTTAAATTTAAAATTCTGATAAAAATGTCGATTTTTATTTGAGAGCAGCTTTCAAATTAAAAAAATATAAATATATATAGTAATCGCCCACTGTAGCCCCCCCCCCCACCTCCGAAACCTCGCCCTACCCCCGGATCCCCCACCACTGCACCCACCTCCTGCACCTAGTTTTGATTCAACCATATGATTCATTTTTATTCATCCAATTGTTAATAAATAAAACCTATCAAAGTGTGTTTTTTTTTCAGAAAATTGAGACCTGCTTATGCGAAATATATTTTTAAATAAATTCTTGATTATTTTTATTCTATTAAATAAATAAGGTTTTTTATAAAAACAATTATAAAACGTTTATTAGTAGTTCTAACGTTTAGGGAGAACAAAATATGTTAAAATCCACAATCACAATAGTTCTTCAAGGCCTTCTGCAATACAATTTTCGCTCGTTTAATAAGAGTAGATATTAATTTTCAGAAAAAATATGCACTTTCACAAAAGAAAAATATTCTTTATTTAACAAAAATTAATAAAATGAAAAAATAAATATAAAAAATGTTTTAATTAAATAATTATATTTTAACATAAATAAGACTAATTAAAAACAAAAGTTAATTTTCATGTGTATTGATAGATTATGTAGATTGGTTTAGTATTAAGAGATGTTGAATATGTGAATTAAAGAAAAATAAATTAACACGATTTTTTGGGAATATTGATTTGATCAAAATTTGAATAACTTTAGCGGCCATATCTGAAAAAAAAATAGAAAAATATTCATTAATTTATTTGTAATTGTTTAAGGAAGTTATTTAGCGACAATACTAGCAAAAAAGTTAATGCTAGAGTATATAGCAGACAATAAGGATTAATAATTCATAAGCCCAAAACTTTTTGCTGTTTATGTACCACTACTAGCCAATCCCGTGCTCGTTTGACAAATCTGGCAACACTGTCCGAGCTTGTATAAATTTTATCATAGAAATGTCAGATAAAGTTCATGAAGATTTATCAAACAAAAAGTTATTAATAATTAGCGATTGAAAGCTGTTGCGGCAATGACTGAAGCGAAAAAACGTTAAAAAATTACTAAAGTTAACCCACTTTTTAGGTTAAATAAGTGTTTTGTTGCCAGCTGGTTTTTAGTGTAAATTTTTCATTATTTATTCATCATTATCTCAGAAACTGTGCTGTAACTATGAATTAACATTTTCCTAAAAATGTATTATAGTTATTGTTTAATGTTGGTTTAGTTTTTTACAACGATGGAGACAAGAGATTCTTAATTATAATTAAAAATGTATGTAAACTTTCCGATATTCCGTATAATGTAATGTATAAGAGTCTGAAAAAATCTATCTTTGGAATTTAATATCTCCGGAACTATAATGCTCATCAATTTCGTTTTGCCACCAATCGATGCGGAAGTATTTCAATAATCTTCTTCTTCTTCTTCTTCTTCTTCTTAATAGACCTATGGTCTGTTTATTTTAACTCGTCCTGCCAGCGTTTTTTAGGTCGACCTCTGCTTTTCTTGCCTGCTGGTTTATTAGTTAAAATTTTCTTGAGAATAAGGTCACCGCTCATTCTTTCCACGTGTGTGTACCAATTTTCTCTTCTACATTTAAACCAGTCATCGATCTTTTGAATTCCACATTTTTCCCTGATGTCTTCACTTCTTTGTTTATCAAACAGCGATAGATCAAGGATCCTTCTGAGAGTCTTCATCTCGGCCGCTTCCAACATCTGCCAAGTTTTGGCCGTATCTGGTCTTGTTTGGCTGCTCAGGTTAGTATTTAAATAATAATCTGTCTAAATCTCAAAAAATCCTAAGAAAACCCATATGGTGAAACAACTACCTTAATATCTTCAAAAAAGAATAAATAAATTGAAAATATATTTTGAAATTGTTTAATTGAATAATTAAATTTTCCTGTTAAAATACTTTTGATTTAAATTGTAGTTCTTTTCAATCTTAAATTAATAACTATTCCTATAAAAGTTGAATTTAATGAAAGAATTAGAATCGACATACTTGGAAAAAATGAGATTATATCCTAGTAAATGAATGAATTTTATTACATGCTAGGAGAGTTGTATTCAATCCGTTTGGAATTGAATCCAAGTCCCAAATAGCGATTCGAGACAAGGATGTTCTTAATAATTAATAAAATCATTCATAACAGTTCGGCTCTAGTAGAAGATAATGTTGTGATTTATTTCGGATATTTCTAAATTTGAATACTATATGTAATAATGAAATTGAATTAGACTTACTTTTGATAATCCCATTCTTTGTTATCCAGTGGACAAACTTGTCTTGTTTTTAACCACCTAGCGATGCAGTGAAAATGAAAAGCATGATTGCAAGCACCCCAGGCTACAGTACAATCGTTTTTTATCTCGCTACTCTCGTGATTAGCCTGACATTCAATGCAATTCTCCATAACATGATTACGACAAATTGCACAGTTCTCAGTTTCAATATCTGCAAAACAAAATTGTAAATAATGGTTAAAAAGTAAAGGAATAAAAGAAAAACTTGAATTTCTGTTATAGAAAGGAGCCTTTATATAAAATTTTTTTAAGTGATTTAAATATAAGTAAATCTAGAAATTGAGTGGAGTCTGAACTCTGGTCGAGAGCGGACGTGCTTGCTTCTATCTCTCCTATTTGTCTCGAGTGTCGAGCTTCCTCTATTGGTGAGTTTGTAAACATTTATTAATTACTTACAAAATGAACAAAGAGGATCTATTAGAAACTCTGAGAGTATGGAAAGATGAAATAATTCAGGAATTAAATAAAAATAATGAAAAGTTAAGAAAAGAAATTAATGAATTTATTGATAATAATATATCTAAACTGAAAATAGACTCAAAGTAACTGAGAGGGAGATGTGAAGAAAAAATGTTTTACTGCATGGTCTTGAAGAGAATGAAACCAATTTAGAAGAACTGGAAAGAACTAGTACTAAATTTATAAAAGAAAAGATAATAAAGAATTTGAAATATCACAAAATTGACTTTTTAAAACGAATTGGTCGTCCTCAAGAAGAGAAAACGAGACCAATATTGATATCCATGATCTATACACGCAACAAGAATATAATAATGAAAAACACCAACAAAAAAAAATCTTCCCCAATATATAACGGAGGATATTCCCACTCACTAGAATTCAGGGATAAAATTTCAATGCTAGGCGTAACTCTAGGGTCTGACGTTTCATGGAATGACCATATCTCAACAACTGCTAAAGCTGCAGCGCGCTAGCTTGGTCTCCTATTTAGGGCTAGACGCTGTTATACTCCCAGTCAACTTCTTATACTGTATAAGCCTCAAATTCGTCCTTGTCTCGAATATGGCTCTCATCTGTGGAGGGTTGCCTCCAAGCATTCTCTTGCTACACTGGATGCAATTCAGAAGCGAGCAATTAAACTAATAGGAGACCCGGCTCTAACCAACTCACTCGACTCCCTGGCTCACCGAAGAACTGTTTCTGCCCTTTCCCTGTACTACAGATACTATCACGGTGTCTGTTCAGTCGAGCTGAAATCAATTATCCCCCCTAATGCCCTCTTTACGAGAAACACGCGGTTTTCTAACGCTCAGCACCCCTTCGCTGTCAAATTGGATAAAAGTCGAACAAGCGCTTTCGCCAACTCTTTTATCCCTATGACCTCCAGAGACTGGAACTCGCTCCCTGCCACCATATTTCCCGCGACATATAACATTCAGCTATTTAAGACCCGTATCCACAGATACCTTCGACCCCCGCACAACCCATAAAATTATTTCTTCTTCTTTTCACGATGGAGGGGCCAACCCAGGCCTTTAGGGGTTGCACCTTTTTGGTGTAACTCCTTCTCTCATCATTATCATAAAAAAAAAATATATATTCGAGAAAAAAAGAAAAAACTGATTCCTGAAATGTTAAAGGCAAGAGATCAAGGAAAATATGCAGTTATAAGATATGACAGGCTCATTGTGGATGAAAACAGGAAAATGAATAAAGTTAACTTAAAAAAAGACCATTGCCCACATCTCCAACAACAGAAACCAATACAAATACAAAAATAAATACTAATTTGGAAAAAAAGAAAAAACAAAATGAAGTTACTAAAACTAAAATCTCACAACAAAAAATAGGAAATTATCTTAGGAAAAGTGATTCTCTTAGTAGCTTAAATATCGATGCAAAAGTATAGGAACACGAAAATAGGACTCTGATCATAGGTTTGGACTCCACTCGCCACCATCCAGAACAACTGGTCATTGAGGATGGTTTTGACCACAACCTCCAAAATAATTCAAACCACTCTAATAAACACTCAAAAAAAAAATCTAAAAACATACTAAAAAAAGGGGAGTGCGAAAACTATAGAAACTATAAAATAAAGATAATATTGAATTTATAAAAAGAATTGACAAAAATTGAAATAATAGGAAAGAAATTATTAAAGAATTTGAAGATAAAAATAAATTATCGGAGAAAAAATAAACAAAAAGAATAGAAATAAAAAGAGAACGGACAGATACATGAATGTTGGTACCCTAAATGTCGGTAGTTTAAAAGGCGAAGAGAAATTACTAGAACTTGAAAACTCAATGATTGAATCAAAACTAGATATAATTGTTTAGGAAAATACTTAAGATTCATATATTAATTTAATGAGATATAATTGGTCTAGCAGAAATAAGACGGGCAGATGAAAGAATTATAAAACGCCAATCCGGATACACACTATGTCACATAGGAACAACTGTAGGGCAGAGAGGAGTAGTTTTCCTAATTAATCCTAAAATATCAAAAAATATTAAATAATTTAGGGGCTACTCAGACAGAATTGTCTTATTAAAAATTGAATATAAAAACAACTATTTTATCAACTTTATTCAAGTATACGCACCCACTCAAAATTACGAAGACGAAAGTTGTGACGAGTTCTATGAAACATAAAATGAAATTATAAAAAATAATACACATAAATATAACAACTACATGATAATTATTGGAGATTTTAGCTCCAAAATAGTTCACAGAGAAACGAATGAAACAGATTGTTGGGTTGTTATAGCTACGGGACTCGAGACGAGAGAGGTCAAAAACTAATAGATTTTTGTCAAAGAAACTTAAAAAATTATTAATACCTTCTATAAAAATCGCAAAGGACGGAGATGGACTTGGAAACATCCAGATGGATATCATAAATCTGAAATAGACTTTATGCTTAAACCTAATCTTAATATAATAAATAAATTTAAAATATTAGATAAGTTCTCTTTCCACTCCGATCATAGACTACTATATATAAAAATTTCCATAAAGGTAATAAATAAGAGACCCCGACCAGAATAGAATATCAAACCCACTCTAAATTTCACACAATCAAACAATCCGATAAACGAAAAAATAATTTTTAAGAAAAAAATAAAACCGACTTCAAAAATTAAATGCAACAAATAAAATACACTAAAAGGTATAAAATAATTATTATCTTATTTAGTTACAACTAAACTACGAAATATTAACATGAAATTACTTTTTGAAGTCGGTGCCAAACAAACTATACCTATATAAGCGAGCGTACCATCCAAAGGTACTAAGCAAGATCCGTCGAGTGCGATTCATAAAAGGTATATGTTTGGCACCAACTTCAAAAAGTAATTTCATGTTAATATTTCGTAGTTTAGTTGCAACTAAATAAGTTAATAATTATTTTATACCTTTTCGTGTAGTTTATTTGTTGCATTTAATTTTTTTGAAGTCGGTTTTATTTTTTCTTAAAAATTATTTTTATTTTCTCTTTTAGTGATGTTATTAATAGTGATCATATCATCAGAACTTGACCAAATTAATATGGCACCATCCCTAAGATACCCCTTTCCAATAAAAAAAGAATCATCGAAATCGGTTCATAAACAAACAAGTTAGTCCTGAACAAACCTAACAAAAAAGGTCTAATACCTATAAAAAAGAATTGGACCAATTGGAAGGTAGACTGGACCCAATGCAAAAAAAATTTCAAAATCGGTTCACAATTGGCGGAGATATGAGGTACATAGGCACAAAAAAAAATCAGTCGAATAGAGAACCTCCTCCTTTTTTGAAGTCGGTTAAAAATGAAACGGAAAAACAACTTAAAATATTAAATACATCTGACCAAACAAAAATCCAAGATAAATACAACCAATTAGAATCGTTTCTTAAAATTTTTCAAAAACAATTAGAAATAAAAAAAAATAAACACAAATTCAATTTTATCAAATGAAACAAAACAAGCAATTAAAAAAGAGGAACATGATGAAAAAAAGAAGAAATACAATCTCAAAAAATATAATATAATATAATATGCAAATACGTAAGATTTAAAATCAGAAAAGATATAAAATCATACAACGATAAAATTATTGAAAAATATATCAATTTCAAATTTATCAATAAAAAAGACAAATAAAAATTTTTAAGAAAAAAATAAAAGCCGACTTCAAAAATTAAATGCAACAAATATAAAAATACACTAAAAGGTATAAAATAATTATTATCTTATTTAGTTACAACTAAACGACGAAATATTAACACGAAATTACTTTTTAAAGTCGGTGCCAAACAAACTATACCTATAAGCGAGCGTACCCGCCAAACGTACTAAGTAAGATCCGTCGAGTGCGATTCATAAAAGGTATATGTTTGGCACCAACTTCAAAAAGTAATTTCGTGTTAATATTTAGTCGTTTAGTTGTAACTAAATAAGATAATAATTATTTTATACCTTTTAGTGTATTTTTATATTTGTTGCATTTAATTTTTTGAAGTCGGTTTTTATTTTTTCTTAAAAATTTTTATTTTTCTCCTTTTAGTGATGTTATTAATAGTGATTATATCATCAGAACTTGACCAAATTAATATGACACCATCCCTAAGACACCCCCTTTCGGATAAAAAAGAACCATCGAAATCGGTTCATAAACAAGAGGTTAGGTCTAAACAAACCTAATAAAAAAGGTCTAATACCTATGAAAAAAAATCGAAAAAAAAATGGGACCAATCGGAAGCTAGACTGGTAAAGATTAATAATGAAGAAATACCGGAAATTTTAGAATCTGAAGTCTCAAAAATAATAAAAAAAAGAACTTAAAAAATAATAAGTCACCTGGAAATGATTGGAATTCATAATGAAACATTTAAATATATGAAAGAAAAAATCACAAAACCACTCACTACATTATTTAATGAAATATTAAAATCAAAAACAATTCCAATGCAATGGAAGAAATCTGATATTGTCCTAATCTTCAAAAAGGGTGACAGAAAAGACATAAACAATTATAGACCAATAACAATATCCTCAAATATAGGAAAAATATTCATGAAAATCATTACTTTGAGGCTGGGACCAGAGAACCAAGAACCAGGCAGGATTCAGGAATGGCTTCTCGACGACCGATCAATTACAGGTCCTTAACCAATTGATAGAAAAATCTATAGAATACCAATTTGATCTATTTATTGCATTTCTTGATTATAAGAAAGCATTCGACACAATTGAACAAGACTATACCCAAGGTATAGACACAGATTATATTAACCTCATAAAAACTATTTACAAAAATTCAGAAACACGAATAACTATAGAAGACAATGGTCCATATTTTTTGATCGAAAGAGGAGTGAAACCAGGAGACCCATTGTCACCAGCGCTTTTCAACTGCGCATTAGAAAATATGTTCAGAGAACTTAACTGGTGTAATATGGGTATAAAGATTGACGGTGAATATCTAAATAACTTGAGGTTTGCAGACGACTTGGTACTGATAGCATCGTCGAGGACCCAAATAGAAGAAATGATAAACCAAATAATTGAAAAAGGAAAAATTATGGGTTTGGAACTAAATTTCAAAAAATCAATGTTTATATCCTCTAGCCCACAGACTGACATCATATTAGAAGAAAATAAAACAATCATAAAATATCAAGAAGACGTTATATACTTGGGTCAATTGATAAGTTTCAACGAAAGATCAAATAAAGAGGTTAAAAGAAGAATAAATTTAGGATGGAATAAATTCTGGTCACTAAAATTTATATTGAAAAACAAAAGTATAGACTTAAGATCAAAAATAAATATCTTTAAAATCCTGCGTGACTCCAGTTCTGACTTATGGTTCTCAAACCTGGTCCATTACTAAAAATTTATACAACAAGCTGGAGACTTCACAAAGAGCAATGCTAAGAAGCATTTTAGAAATTAAAAAACATGACAGAATAAGAAATGAAACTATTTATTATTTATATATATTTTTTTAGGGCCTCCACATCTCCCCTTATAGCCCTCCGATCCTCCCACTCAGGATCCGGTTGAGTGGCTCAGGGTGTGGCCACAGCAGAACGGTGTGAAACCTTAGTATGCTGCGACCAAGAATAAAATAATAATAATAATAAAAATAAAAAAGGGAATACCGCACGTCGTCCAAACAATAAAAATAAATAAATAAATACACTGGGAAGAATAAATAAATAAATAATCAATTAAATAAAACAAAAAATAAATAGAATATGTCACTGGGTTTAAAGAAATGTTTAAAAATAAATAATTTAAAAACATTCAAATAAATAAGTAGACAGGAAGTTGCCGTAGTCAATGAATAAAAAATAAATAAATAAATAGGCAGAAAACCGCCATGGTCAAGAAAAATAAATAAATATTTGACTGGGAATATAGGCTACTGGGTAAAATATTAAATAAATAGATCAACGCTGGAAAAAGCGTTGGGCTGGGCCATCTACCCAGAAGAAATCAATAAGATGGTCATTATTATTAGTCGTCACGATACATCTGGCAATCGGCGATAGCATTCCGGGTCGCTCTGAATAAAAACTCTCAAACCGTCTCAAACCAGGGCGAGGCACTCTGTAAAAGATATCCAACCCTGGGATCGCCAGACTTCTTCTCCTGGGGAGATGGCCCAGCCCAACGCTTTTTCCAGCGTTGATCTATTTATTTAATATTTTACCCAGTAGCCTATATTCCCAGTCAAATATTTATTTATTTTTCTTGACCATGGCGGTTTTCTGCCTATTTATTTATTTATTTTTTATTCATTGACTACGGAAACTTCCTGTTATAAAAACAAAAATAAAAAATATCGTGTCTACTATAAAAAACTCTCAAGTGGAAATGGGCAGGTCATGTATATAGGCAGGAAGACGGAAGATGAACTAAAAAAGTGACAGAATGGTGTCCCATAGACAAGAAAAGAAGGAAAGGAAGCGTTTTGCAAGATGGAGTGATGACATCAAGAATTTTGAAGGGAACGAGTGGAGTAGGCACAGAACAAGAGACAGAAACCTATGGAAAGAAATTGGAGAGGCCTATGCCCAATAATGGGCTCAACAATATTATAAAAATGTTTGTAAAAATATGTTAAAATACACTGTATCAATCAATTTATTGTAAATAAAGGCTTAATAATAATAATAATAATAAATCTAGAAATTAAAAAATTATGAAACAAACTGATCATGCATATAAATTCATAATATAGGCTTAGAAGAATGGAGAAAAATGTCCAATTTATTTGTTTCAAATATATTTACTTGATTAATATAACAGCAAATTTTTATAAGTTTTTAAACAATTGTTCATGTATATTAGAGTGGCCCTTATTTTGGGTATTTTCGAATTTTTATGCTCCCAGACTCATGTGGTTCGAAATAAATAAATAAAAAATATCCTCCAAGTTTCAAGTCTCTATCTCAATTTTAACTAACCTTTGCCGAACAGGGATGTTAAGTATCCCATCTAAATAATATGGAGTTTTTGAGTCTGTAGACTTAATTAATCGTATGTTTTCTACATTTGATTTAATCGCGAACCAAATGTAGGTGATTTTTGTCAAATATTTAGTGAAAATAATATCTGAACTTATATATTTCTAACTTGAAATAATGATGTTAAATAAATTTAAAATTTTTCTCATTAATATATCAAAGAATAATTATCATATTAACGATAATTGCGCTTTCTTTTCTTTTTTTTTGAAAAAGATATACCTATATCGCGAGACTACTGCGGTTGAAGCTATTGGAGTCTGCGGAGTCTTAAGTCTGGACGAAGAGAGAAAAAGATATGATCTACTTAGCTACAAATTAATTAAATTAATCTTAAGAAATTCAAAGAGAAATTCAAAGATGTTTTTATAAAGCGAAATTTAGAGAATACTTAGCGAGACTACCGTTTTATAAGAACCATTGAGGTCCAGCTGATTCTCCATCCTGAACCAAGAGAGCGAAAAAAGTTATGGTCCATCTAGATGTTACCCGGTATCAATCCGCGTATAGCCCGCATGATACCCCACCCCGGACCACCCAGAGGGACATGGCATCTCAAGTTCTTATATATTACTCTCTCGATTCAGACGCCTTTTACAAGTCTATTCTTACATAGAGAGATGATACAAATTAATTTAGAATTCCGCGGAGTAAACTCGCGAGCAAATCCACTCAACGGAATTTTTAACAAATTATAAGTAAATTTGTTTTTCTAGTATATTTATACAAATATAGAAAATTATCAAATTAATTAAATTAATCTTAAGAAATTCAAAGAGAAATTCAAAGATGTTTTTATAAAGCGAAATTTACTTATAATTTGTTAAAAATTCCGTTGAGTGGATTTGCTCGCGAGTTTACTCCGCGGAATTCTAAATTAATTTGTACTTAGCTACAATCCAACGTCATTTTACGTATAGCCCGCATGACACTCGGATGGATCACCAAATGAATTTGAAATCTAGGATGTCATATATTCAATCTCCCAGCCCAGATCGCCCGATCTATTAGCACGTATATTAGGTGCTTGCCATTACTGGACTCTTGGTCCAGACTTAAGACTCCGCAGACTCCAATAGCTTCAACCGCAGCAGTCTCGCGATATATAACTTTTTCAAAAAAAGCGCGATCAAAAACAATTCTCGTTGTTAATAAGACAATTATTCTTTGACATATTAATGAGAAAAATTATAAATTTATTATGTAGACTTTATCCTTATAATAGTGACTATACCTCAAAAGTTTTATAGATTTTTGGTTATTATAATTTTGGAGTTAAGCTAGATAAAATACTGCTAAATCTTAACGTTATCAAGTTATAGACTCCAAAATAAACAGGAAATTTTCATCGCTGTGCGGCATGGGTTGAAATTGAAATAGAGACTTGAAACTTGCGGGATATTTTCTTTTATTTATTTCGAACCATATGACATCAACAGATGTAGGGGCATTATCTAATGAATCCCAAAATAATTCCACATAATTCCAATCGCGGTTCACCCCTCGTATATACCATATATGGTATATATAAATCTTTTATAAAAATATTAATAATAATAATTTGAAAACTTGGAATTCAAATGAGCGTTTTCATTAAGTAAAGAAAATTTTGAAAATATAAAATACTAGGTAGGTTTCACATTTTTTACTTTACCATACAGGGAGGGTATGGTCAAGTATTGTAATCGTGCACGAAAAAAGTGTTTTTTTTTCCTTCTTTTTCAAAATATCTCAACAACGACTGAAACTATTTTGATTCAAAAATTTGAGCAAATCCATGGCCTTTCGGCCTACAAAAAAGTTCAAATAAGTTAACATCGAAAAAGTTATATTTTTTGAGATAATAATTGTTTTGTTAAAATGTCTGTTAGTCTGGTTGTCCGTTAGTCTGTGCGTTACCAAATATTTGTGGACGAGCTATCTCAAAAACTAGTGTGAATATCAAAACCAAATTTCACACGTAGTTTTGGTCCATTGAGATTAAGAGCTGATTAGATTTTGGTGCATATCGACCCAGGAGGGGGGGGGGGGTTAGAAATTAAAAATCTAGGCCATTTGAGCAAGCTCAACCAAATTTTGCATACATAATCAGTGGGACCCCAGAAGTCTAAAAATGCAAAAACTAAGCACCCAAAATGGGGGGGGGTGTAGGGTCAAAAAATGAAACAAAACTCAACCAAATTTTGTATACATAATCAGTGGGCCCCCAGGAGTCTAAAAATGGAAAATCTAACCCCCTCCCCTACATGATTATAAATAATTTGATTAAATATTAAATTTAAGTGAGGGGCCAGGTTGTATGGTAAAGTCAAGTGGATGGCCACATCAGAACACGTCAGCTTATTTGATTTTCCTTTGAACATCTTTATAAAGTGAAATAATAGAGCTGCAATATCTCACCACAATACCAAACTCAACCAAATTTTGTATACATAATCAGCGGGCCCCCAGGAGTCTAAAAATGCAAAAACTAACCCCCTCCCCTACATAATTATAAATAATTTTATTAAATATAAGTGAGGGGGCCCAGGTTGTATGGTAAAGTCAAGTGGATGGCCACATCAGAACACGTCAGCTTATTTTTTTACTTTACCATACAGGGAGGGTATGGTCAAGTATTGTAATCGTGCATGAAAAAAGTGTTTTTTTTTCTTTCTTTTTCGAAATATCTCAAAAACGGCTAAAACTATTTTGATTAAAAAAATTGAGCGAAACCATGGCCTATCTGTCTAGAAAAAGTTCAAATAAGTAAACATCGAAAAAATTATATTTTTTGAGATAATAATTGTTTTGTCAAAATGTCTGTTAGTCTAGTTGTCCGTTAGTCTGTGCGTTATCAAATTTTTGTGGACCAGCTAGCAAGAGCAAGAGCTAGAAAATCTTGGTCATTTACCAAACTCAACCAAATTTTGTATACATAATCAGTGGGCCCACAGTAATCTAAAAATGCAAGAACTAACCACCTATAATGGGTAGGGAGGGGGGTGTAGGGTCCAAAAATGAAAATTTTGGCCATTTACCAAATTCAATCAAATTTTGTATACATAATCAGTGGGACCCCAGAAGTATAAAAATGCAAAAATTAACCCCCCCCCCCCCCATACATGATTATAAATAATTTTAGGGGCCAGGTTGTATGGTAAAGTCAAGTGGATGGCCACATCAGAACACGTCAGCTTATTTATATAAACTATGTGTATGACATATATATACTAGTATATATATATATATCGTCGCCTTAGAGAGTAAACCTGCTAACTCACAACAAAGAAATTTTACAGGGCAGAGAAAAAACAAACAAAATTTAATATTGTTGCTATGGAAAAAAATATTTTTCACATTTTTTTTCCTACAACTTAGGATCGTAATTTTAATTAGCGGTTTTACTTGGACGATGCTGCCTGCATCTCTTTTTCTATCGAAAGGTATTAATATGTCATATATGATAAAAAATGGAGCTAGCAGGTTTACACTCTAAGCCAACGATATATATATTGTATTATATCTAAAAATATAGTAAGCAATTATTGAGATGGAATCGTAGGAAGTTGGATAAAAAAATATTATTAATATTGTCCAAAATCCGACGATTCCATCTAAATAATTTAATTATGGATACGATCAGTGAAACATTAAGTATAGTAAGAAATAATAATAACTCACCCCAAGCCCAAGCAGCCACTGCAGCCCACTAAAACAAAAAAACAAAAAATGCAAAAAAAATTGTAATTATAATTTTTGGCAAATTACTAATTTTATGAAATTAAGAAATAATATTGACACCTAGTATTTACTAAAATATAGGGTATTTTGAAATCATATTATTTATATTTAAATAATAAATTTCAAATAAGTATATCCAACGAAAATTCACGTTGGTTCGATCGGAACATGATATAGTTTTAAAATAGTCAACTTAATAAGTCAAAAATAAAAAATTATTTTTTGTAATATGAGCCTTTAAAAATAGAATTTCTTATAGTAATTAAGAAATGACAAATATATAGTAATAATTTAATGATACTTATTATTATTAAAAATTAAATACCTACTATGAAATGTTTTTCTTTATTTGTAATTCCTTGATTACTATATCTAATTATATTTTAAAAATTTAATAATCTATTAAATCATAACTCAGAATTTAATGGAAGGCAGTCGAGAAATAAATAAAAATAATTTTTAAGAAAAAAATAAAACCGACTTCAAAAAATTAAATGCAACAAATAAAATACACTAAAAGGTATAAAATAATTATTATCTTATTTAGTTACAACTAAACGACGAAATATTAACATGAAATTACTTTTTTAAGTCGCTGTCAAACATATACCTTTTATGAATCACACTCGACGGAACTTACTTAGTAGGAGGGTATGCTCGCTTATAGGTATAGTTTGTTTGGCACCGACTACAAAAAGTAATTTCATGTTAATATTTCGTCGTTTAGTTGTAACTAAATAAGATAATAATTATTTTTAACCGACTTCAAAAAAGGAGGAGGTACTCTATTCGACTGAATTTTTTTTTTTTTTTTTTCGTGCCTATGTTACCTCATATCTCCGCCAATTGTGAACCGATTTTCAAAAAAAATTTTACATTGGGTTCAGTCTACCTTCCGATTGGTCCCATTTTTTTAATAGGTATTAGAACTTTTTTGTTAGGTTTGTTCAGGCCTAACTTCTTTGTTTATGAACCGATTTCGATGATTCTTTTTTTATTCGAAAGGCGGTATCTTAGGGATAGTGCAATATTAATTTGGTCAAGTTCTGATGATATGATCACTATTAATAACATCACTAAAAAGAGAAAAATAAAAATAATTTTTAACAAAAAAATAAAACCGACTTCAAAAAAATTAAATGCAACAAATAAACTACACGAAAAGGTATAAAATAATTATTAACTTATTTAGTTACAACTAAACTACGAAATATTAACATGAAATTACTTTTTGTAGTCGGTGCCAAACATATACCTTTTATGAATCGCACTCGACGGATCTTACTTTTAGTACGTTTGGAGGTCGTACCGTCGTTTCTATTAAATCCTCAGTTAAAATTCTATCTACTAGACTCCGTCTCCGAACAAAAACTTTCAACATATAAAATCATTTTTAGAATTATCAAGTTTCTCCCAAACACCATATATGGTATATCTTAAATGCCATTATTTATAAATAGTATCAAAATGTAGTTTTTATTATCAAAAAGTTTCAATAAACACTTCAACTTCCAAATCTTAAACAAAGATTCAGAATGTTATTTTCAATTCACTTTATGAGAATTTCATTAAAATAAAAATAAATAAATAAATAAATAAAAATTTACCTTTTTGACTTCGAAATGTTTATTTTTATTTCCTCTAGTACTGCTCGTTACTTCCATCTGGATTTCCCCATGAATTCATATCTATAGTCGATTCCATTTCTTCCTTTTAGGTTTTTCGAATGCAATGAAATTGAACAAACGATCTGGTTGGAGAGCTATTTCTAAATGGTGCTTCTTGTGTTGAAATATTGGTAGACTGCTTCCCCTTATAAGACAATACTGCCAACTCTCTGGCCTTTGGTCAATCTTCTTAATTATATATTAAACATTTTGAATGTTCATTGGGTAAATCGAGAAGTTTCGTGAAATTATTTATTAGTGCCTGGAACACCGAGCGATGTTCGCTAACTTTTTGCCACTAAATAGCTTAAGTTTCAAATTTCAAGGCTCTACGACTTACAGAAGACGATATATGAAGGATTAAAATATTTATTTTACGACACTCCTAATTTCCACACCCTTCCTTGATTTCAATCTGATTAAAATCTAAACACGACTAATAACTCATGACACTTGTTAAATACCTACACCAATTTAAATAAAAATCGTTAGTGCTGTTTTTGAGAAAAAAATCGAAATATCTTTCATGTATGTTCACTTACGGTATTCCAATTTCAATGACTGATTTATTTGGCCACGGAGAGGGGGGCAGCCCTTTACAAAAAAGAAAACACATTTGTTTACATATTAGGTTAAAACCCTCATCAGCCGTCCAAACAATTACGCCAGATGTTGGGGCTATTAGTGAAAATTATATATGGGCGCTAGTAGGACTCTAGAACCGAGGCCAGAGTGTTGGGAGCGCCAAAAGCGCCCCACAACTGTGCAATGCGACAAGAAAAAAAAACAATAATCAAATATTACAAACAAAAAAACAAATAAAAATTAACATTAAAATGGTAAAAAAAAGCTTGCTGTTTAAGCTTACTGCTTAAGTTTCGAATTTTATAGCTCTGAGATTTATGGTTGCGAAACGCAGGGGGTACATTCTTACGCACGTAAACATCAACTTCCGGTACTTTTATTTTAGCCAAAATCTTGTGGTACTTCTTTTAGCCTCTAGATAGATTAAGTTTCAAATTTCAAGGCTCTGCGACTTACTGAAGACGAGATATGAACGATTAAAATATTTATTTTACGACATGACTAATTTACACCCCTTCCTTTAAAAACGACTAATAACTTATGAGACTTGATAAGAACACTAATTTTTAGCGAAAACTTTAGAGCCGATTTTGAGAAAACGATTGTATACCTATATCAGGGGTGTCCACAACGTGGCTCGCGAGCCGCATGCGGCTCTTCAGTCAATCTCATCCGGCTCTTGAACCATCTTGAATAATACTGATTTTAAAAAGTATAATAATTAAATTAAATAAACTGAAGTTCTGATGTGGCCATCCACTTGACTTTACCATACAACCTGGCCCCTCACTTATATTTAATATTTAATAAAATTATTTATATTCATGTAGGGGAGGGGTTAGTTTTTGCATTTTAAACTTCTGGGGGACACTGTTTATGTATATAAAATTTGATTGAGTTTGCACAAATGGCATACATTTTTAATTTTTAACCCCCCCCCTTAATTTTGGGTCGATGTGCACCAAAATCTAATCAGCTCTTAATCTCAATGCACGAAAACTACGTGTGAAATTTGCTTTTGATATTAACACTAGTTTTTGAGCTAGCTCGTCCACAAACATTTGGTAACTCACAGACTAAATAACAGACATTTTGACAAAACAATTATTATCTCGAAAAATATAATTTTTTCGATATTTACTTATTGGGCTTTTTGTAGACCGAAATGCCATGGTTTCGTCCAATTTTTTTAATCAAAATAGTTTCAGCCGTTTTTGAGATATTTAGAAAAAAAAAGAAGCAAAAAACCACTTTTCATGCACGATTACAATACTTGACCATACCCTGATTGGCAAAGTAAAAATTAATAATACAAAAATTAAATCTCGTAAAAGCACTTCTCAAAAGTAAAATGTTATTTCTTTTTTTATTGTAATTGAACACTAAAGTTATAAGTAAGTAGAGCAAAAAATAAATGTTACTTCATTTATATTTTATAAAATAAAAAAATGTGTCTTTTTTTTAATAAACCATTAATAAATCTCCAAACAATGTGGCTCGCTTTGAAACAGTTTTATAAATTTGCGGCTCCCAAAGTTAAGGTTAGTGGCCACCCCTGGTATATATATACAAGAATTGCTCTTTCGCGACAATCCACACAAAAATTTTTAGCCGCGTATCAAGGGCGGATCCAGGAATTTTTTAGAGAATGTATATAAGGTGCCCGATGTATATAAGATCTACTTTTTATCTCGAAAGTGTGTCGCGATCGAGTTGTCCAAGCGGGGGGGGGGGGGGGGCAGAGACGCGCCGCCCCTCCCCCCCACACACACACATAGAACTTTATTTTGAATTTAAAAAAATAAATTTTTTTTACAAAATTTTTTTACAAATTTCATATCTCATATTTTAAGTTCATTAAAATAAAAATAACAAATAAAAAATTGTTATAAATGTCGATTTGGCCGCCGTTTTTTGGCCTCTGTGTGCGACGCACGTGTTGCACTCCCGCCAGGCACGGGCCTCTATGGGAGGGGCGGTCACCCCCTCCGCCCCCCCCCCCCCCCCCCTGGATCCGCCCTTGCCTCGTAAGCACTCCATAAATATGAACGGAACTAAAATTTTAAGTTATGTTTTTTTAACGTGAGTGTCCACTCACACTACGAAATCTCTATATGGATATACACATACTAGCAGGATCGTTTCCATGCCATTGTGCTTTTATCCCCTCCACTAAAAATAATCGCCCAAAAATGTTTTTTTTGTCATTTTTAATTGCAATTATTTCATAATCGTCTTCAAATTTTAACAGTGTGTGTATTTTGCTTTTAATGACTTATATTCCAAGTTTCAAAGACTTCTTGAATTTTTGCATTTGTGAAAGAAGTACCTTAATAATATAAATATTACTTTAGAATAGGGTTGCCCAAAGTGAATAGGTGTTCTGTGAAAATCAATATTGAGGCCTTCTGAACTTTATATTCACATATAAATTTTCATACTCATTTTCATAGAGTAGTTTAGTTGGCATATGCGAAATTTTGTACAAATCAATCAAAGGGTATAGAACTTATATTGATAGTTCTTTTAATTGAGGACCCCAATTTTGGCACCTCCAAAAAATATTAACTCTCATTTTTTATTATATGTTCATTTTATGGTATACAGTATTTCATATTTTTTTATTTTTTTACTTTATCCAATGCAAAGCATGGGTAAAGTATTGTAATCGCTCTCGGGGCAAGCGTGGCTTCAAAGGGTCCTCAGGTAAAAACTACGGAACCCATGGACTCAATTAAAGTCACAAATTGTAGTATTCAATTAGGTTGAATTTTAGCACGTGACGATTTTGCCAAAAATTACAAGGGGTCTCGTCGAGAGGCCAAAAAGTGCGATTTTTTCATTTAGTGCGTGTGGATGGATGGATGGATGGATGGATGTTTTCGTTTTTTTGGCCCACGATTTTTTCCACACCGTTGCACCGATTGAAATGAAATTAAAAACCTAGCATTCTTTTAACAAAATGAAGCGCTGATTAGTTTTTGGTACATATCGGTCCACAAACATTAGTACTTTATTTCAGTACTTTTTTAGTTTTTTCTAAATATCTTGAAAATGACTTAACCAATTTTGATGAAATTTAATATCCTAATTAAGTACCTTGGGGACCACAAAAAAGATTAAATAAAGTTTTTAGTAAAATTATATTTTAAAGTACTTTACTCTAGAACATATTAATATTTCAAATGAATTTGGATAAAGTTTAGCAACGATCCGTTGCAGTTTATTTTTTTACGTACTAACTTAACATTTTGACAAAATAATTAATATCTCGAAAAATATAATTTTTTTGATGTTCCCTCATAAGAGCTTTTTTTAGACCAAAACGCCATGGTTTCGCTCATTTTTTATTTTTTTATCAAAATAGTTTCAGCCGTTTTTTAGATATTTCGATAAAACGAATGAAGAAACACTTTTTTCATGCACGATTACAATACTTGACCCAAAATCTCAACCACTGTTAAGCTGTATCGCGCAAACTTGGTCTCCTATTTAGGTCTAGACACCATTATACTCTCAGTCAACTTCTTACACTGTATAAGGCTCAAATTCGTCCCTGTCTCGAATATGGCTCTTATCTGTGGAGGGGGCCTCCGAGCATTCTCTTGCCACAGTGGATGAGATTCAGAAGCGAGCAATTAAACCAATAGAAGACCCGGCCCTAACTAACTCACTCGACTCCCTGGCTCACCGAAGAACCGTTTCGGCCCTTTCCCTGTACTACAGATACTATCATGGTGTCTGTTTAGTTGAGCTGAAATCAATTATCCCCCCCTAAAGCCCTCTTTACGAGAAACACGGGTTTTCGAACGCTCAGCACCCCTTCGCTGTCAAATTGGATAAAATTCGAACAAGCGCTTTCGCCAACTCTTTTATCCCTATGACCTCCAGAGACTGGAACTCGCTCCCTGCCACCATCTTTCCACGACTTATAACCTTCAGCTGTTTAAGACCTGTATCCACAGATAACTTCGACCCCTGCCCAGCCCATAAAATCCCTCTTCTTCTTCTTTTCACGATGGAGGGGCCAACCCAGACCTTTAGGGGATGCACCTTTTTGGTGTAATTCCTTCTCTCATCCTTTTCATTAAAAAAATCTCAGAAATATCCTTTTTGAAAAGAATGAAAATTCTGATTTAATCATTTTAATATCGGAATCGATGAAGATTGGGGAAGGGATTTTGTAGTTTTCATTATTCTTGGATTGCCTTCCCATTAATTCTCTAGTGATTATCTAATAATTTCATTTAATAAACAGAAAAGAAACAAAACAATTATATAATAACAAGCATAATTTATTTTCCACAAAATTCTCCAAAATTAATATTTTGAGAAATGTTTAAATATAGGCTTTATGTAATCGGTAATAAGTTATGTTCATTTAAATGTGTTTATCAAAATAGTCACCTCGAATTTGAAAAATTTTCAAATAAATAAATAAAATACTGAGTATAAAAAGTAGGTACTCTAAAAAAATACATTTAAATATCAACCAAAGTCACTTTTTTATATAAATTAGGTAAAGCATTTAAATGCAATATTTTCAATATTTAATAATTTATTTAAGTACTAGCTGCAAGGCCCGCTTTCGGTCAGGGGGAACACCCCCTTGACCCCAAACCCATGAATCCTACCCTCACACTCCACTCCCACCCACCACACCCCCCGAAACGCACCCAGCACCCCTACCCCCCGCACCATGTACCTGTACGCAACCCCCGCCCCCACAAAACCACCCCAACTCACCATCCTGCACTGTCTGACCTTGTATATATTTTATCATAGAAATTTCAGATAAAGTACATTATAAAGGTCGATTTATAAAACAAAATGTTCTCAATAAGCGATTGAAAGCGACAATGGCTGAAGCGAAAAAACGTCAAAAAAATTATTAAAGTTAACCCACTTTATAGGTTAAATAAATGCGTTGTTGCCAGCTTGTTTTAGTGTAAATTTTTCATTATACATTTTTCATTATTTATTCATTATTATCTCAGAAACTGTGTTGTAACTATGAATTAAAATTTTCTTAAAAAATGTATTAGTTATTGTTTAATGTTGGTTTAGTTTTTTATAACAATCGTAAGAAGAGTTTCTTAATTATAATTAAACTAGCTGCAAGCGCTTCGCCTTCGGCGGCCCTTCTTGCTAACCAGGAGGAACGCCCCTGGACCCCCACCCTCATACCCCACTCCCACCCACCACCCCCCGGGAACCCCACTCAGCACCTACCACCCCCCGCACCATGAACCCGTGCCCAACCAGCGCCCCCACTACGCCTCTGGACCATCACTTGAACCCCCCACTCTACCCCTGCACCACCCTACCCCACTATCCCCTGACCCCACACTTGCGCCCTCCACACCCGCGACACCCACCCCACCCCACCAATCCTCTGGATCCTCACCTGAACACTCACTCCTCTCTGTACCACCCCGCCCCCGTGCCCTCCACCCCGCCCCACACCAACACCCCGGACCGCACCACTCCACTACGTCTCTGGGCCCTCACCTAAACTCTCCACTCCGCCCTGCACCCCGGACCCCACCCCGAGACCTCCACCCCCCGCACCCAACCACCGAACCCATTTTTTTCATTTCTAGCCTTCTCGTGACAAACAGATTATGTATAAAAAATTTGGTTGAGTTGGCTCTAAGGGTAAGAATGTTCATTTTTTGATCCCCTCCCCATTTTGGGTGGTTAGTTTTAGCATTTCTAGCCTTCTAGTGACCAACAGATTATAAAATATATAAATATATAAAATTTGGTTGAGTTTGGTCAAAGAACAAGAATTTTCATATTTTGACCCTTTTTGGGTGTTTTTTGGGGGGAATTTTTTTAAACAAAAGTTGTCAGAAATCACATCCCCTACAACTTTGATCATAATAAAATTTGCCGTAGAGTTAATAGTTTATGAGTTATTTGATAATTTTCATTCGTGCGCCCCACAAACCCCCTCTTGAGGTCAAAATATCAAAATATTATATAACTATAACGTAAGTTAGAAGACATCTGATGTAAATATGAAATTTCATAATAATCCCTTCAGTCGGTTTTACGTGAACCGTGAGCAACTTTTCGGAAACGACGGAAACATGCAGACATACAGACAGGAATTTTGTTGAGGGTGTTTTCGTTAATAACTTTGCTTGAAACGTGTGCAACCAAAATTTGGCGTGATTTGGAGCAATGTACAGACAAAACCTTAATTATATATATATATATATATATATATATATATATATATATATAGATAATATGTATGTAAATTTTCCGATATCCCGTATAGTAGGTACAATGTATAAGAATCTGAAAAACTCTATCTTGGAATTGAATATCTCCGGAACTATATTGTTCATAGATTTCGTTTTGCCACCAATCGATGCAGAAGTATTTAAATAATAATCTATCTAAATCAGGGGTCGGGGAACTGGGGTAAATTACCCCAAATGGGGTAAAAATGAAACTATCGGGGGTAAAAAGGACATTTTAAAATTGTTTTTATTTTATAAACTATTATAGTATTGTTAGTTTGATAGCTTTTCCAGGAATTCAAAATCTTAAAATTAATAAAAGTTAAAAAAAAATATAAAAACATTAATAAAAGTTATGCATTTTTTGTCATGCTGAGTGTTGGTGTATTTTTTTCTTTTTTAAAAAGCAGTCAGTTAAACCCGGCAAGAAATCCGCTGAATGCAGAGGATTGTATTCAAATTGCGCTCATGTCAAAAAGTCCTAATTTTGAAGTTATTTTAGCGAAAATGAAACATCATTTTTCTAAAACGTAAAAGCGTTTGAATTATGTTAATGTTTACAATATTTATTTACTTACAGAGAGTTTTCATGTAAATTCCAATTAATTCAATAAATAATAAATAAGTGCCTCGAGCACCGAGCGATGCTCGGTAACTTTTTGCTTCTAAATAGCTTAAGTTTCAAATTTCAAGGCTCTGCGACTTTCTGAAGACGTGATATGAACGATTAAAATATTTATTTTCTGACATGACTAATTTACACCCCTTCATTTATTTTGACCCTTTTAAATCCTGAAGAAGAAGGTATGATCCTTCGAATTGTCGGATTTTTTAAGTGAATAAAGTTGATATTCTATTAAATTAATTTATAGAAAAATACGTTTATTTAATCAAATTGGTAAATTCTAATATATAATAACATTTGTAATGATCTATTAGTGCAATTTAAAATAAAAAACCAATTAATTTTATTAAAAATAAATTGAAAGAAATGTAATTATAAATTTTTATTCCAACAACCACCTGTGAATAATTATTTCAATTAACAAAAAACCCATCAAAAACAACTTATCCGAAGATGAGACCTTCATAGATCGAATTGTCAACACAAAAACCCGCCTAACCCGTGAATTTCATCCAAATCGTTAGAGCCCTTTTTCGACAAACCGATTCTAAATATATATACAAGAATTGCTCGTTTAATATAAAAAGATAAGATACATTTATCTTGCTTTTTTTTGCTTTTCATGTAGGGGTAATAGCGACCTATGGAAAAATATTTTGGGGTAATAGCTAAAAAAGTTCCCCGACCTCTGGTCTAAATTTCGAAAAAATCCTAAGAAAACCCTAATGTGAAACAACTATTTACTTATTTATTGTGCCCGCAGGGGGAGGGCAACCCCGAACAAAGAGAAAGAAAATGACAATATTGATTATAAATAAAAATACATTTTAAGTTGCTACATGACCTTAGCCAAAAGGCCGAGAAGCGATAAACATACCTAGATACATTTTAAGTTAGGATGTGGACAAAATATTTTTATTTTTTTTTTTAACTTAAATATTTTGTTACTTTTTTAAAAAAATTAATCATATAGTTGAAAGTTCCGTCGATTTATTTCGACTTCATTAGCAACTTAGATTCTATTATTTTCAATGTCATTATACTTACCTGGCGCAGGGGTTATCATGATCATGAAGGTAGTTCCCTCATGGCGAGACCTGCTGTTCATTGCACATAGGACGGTTTGACCCGTGCGATTACCCTAAATGTGGGCAACTCGGGCGCGTAATTTTTGGTATTTAGAATTCAAAATCGTTATCATTAGAATAAAGAAGGAAACCATAATTAGACAATTAGCTATAATATATATATATAAATATATATATTTTTTTTATCTTATAATATTAGGTAAATGAACCGATCGACAAATCGATCTGTCAGGATCTCATCTTTGGGTAACTTTATTTGATTATTTTTTTCTTAATTAAAGCAAATATTGGGTGTGTCAATAAAAATTTATAATTACATTTTTCAATATCCTTTTATTAATTAAGTAATTGTTTTTTTATTTTTTTATTTATTTTTTTTTTATTTTAAAATCTACTGTTCATTAGAAATATTTTAAAATTAAAATTAGTTAATTTAATTAATTAGAGGTATTTTCTATTGAAGTCGGAGTGGGTTTTCTTATGGATGCTGAATTGATGTAAAGGGAGCCCGAGAATAATAAAACCATAAATTCAGAATAACCCTACGATTCGGAGGACTGTCCCTCCTTCTTCAGGGTTTAAAAAGGGTCAATGAAGGATCCCCTCTTTACTTATATTACCTAAGGTGACCAACTATACTCATTTACTGAGTTTTGTACTCTTTTTTCGCAAACCGTACTCTTTTCAAATCCTGTACTCTGAAAGTACTCATTTGTATAATTTTATACTCATTTGTATTTCTAAAACATTTAATGATGGATTTTTACCGCTAATTCTAAAGAATAAACTGACCATTTTGGAAGATTCCAATCCCGGAATAAAAAATGAATTTTTAAAAGAAGTTAAAATTTTTTATAAAATTTGGTATGAATATATCGAAGAATGGATAGTGAACTTTAGAACATTAAATTGTTTCAAATGGACCCTTCTAAATAGTAAAATTGAATGGAAAGAAGTTTCTTCAGCAGTCGAATTTGTAATGAAGGAAGTAAAAGATATTGTTATTAATGACAATTTTCTCTTTGAAGAAATTCGAAGAGTAAATTTATATTTAAATGAAGAAAAATTGAAGAAATGGAACGATGAGAAAATAGAACTTGACAAAAGATGGATAGAAATCTTTCGACATTTTAGAGTAGAACATATCCCACATGAAAATTTAAAAGTTTTAATAGAAATTTCCTTATGTTGTCCAGGCACTATTGCTGCTGTTAAAAGGGTATTTTCACTAGGGAATGATTATTGGAGCAGTGAGAAGTCGCAACTTTCTGTAAAAACATTATCTGCCGTCTTAACAGTCAAATTTAATATGCAAAATGAAAGTTGTTCGCATGTGGCTACATTATTAGACGAACATCCTCATTTAGCAAAAAAATCCACTCCGAAGAAAAATATGTTTTTAAAAGAAAATAAAGTTTTTATCGTTTTTTCTTCTTTTTTTCACCTATGAAATACTTGAAAAGTGTACTCTTTTTGAACAAAAAATAGTTGGTCACCTTAATTACCTAATATTATTTTTTAAATGGAATAAAACTCGAAAATTTGTACACACACGGACGGAGCGAATTAAAACGTTGATAAAAACAATTGTATTTAATTCTGACTGCAAATAAAAATCAACATACCTGAATTTAAAATTAAAAATAATATTAATTTATCTCGTTTAAGGTAAGTTGTTTCACCATATGGGTTTTCTTAAGATTTTTTGAAATTTTGATTGATTATTATTTAAATAGTTCTGCATCGATTGGTGACATAACAAAATTTATGAACAATATATTTCAGGAGATATTAAATTCCAATCCAGATAGAGTTTTTTTAACTTTTTAAGGAGTTAGGATAAGCCTTTACATATTTTGCTTTTTATCAAAAACCATTTTGAGTTAGGGATCTGAAACTTTCAGGATCTTATTATTTTATTAATACCTACATATCCCCTAAGTATCATTAAATTATCTTTCGGGAGCTGATCCAGAATGCTTATACCCTATGCCCTTTAGGATTAAGAAAGGTTGATTGAAGCTTGTGAAGTACCTGGAACTTTGTAAGTAGAAATGAATGAAAGGTATGTGTAGGTGCTATTGTTTAGATATATACATGTCTATTATTATTTGATTCTTAATGTCAAGTTGGTTATCTAGAATATTTTTAGATGTGCTTATACACGAAATATATACCTATAGAGTCGTGCTAAACAAGCATCTGATCTTTTATTTATGTGAAACCTACCTAGTATTTTATATTTTAAATTTTAAAAAGTTTCTAGAAATTTTTTTAAAAATGTTCTTTGCTTTATTTATATTAAAGTTTATTAATAATAAATAGGGCGCCTTTAGAGTATGGAGTCTCAAAAATTTTTCACATTTTTTCTTATCTAATAAATGTGCGGGTGAGCGATTCTTTCATTAGAATCAGATCCGGGTGGTTCGTCAAACCAGTCTTAGGACTGTATACTCAATGATGATGATGAATCAGATCCAGGAAAATGACTTAAAAGAGTGCGGATAGAATCAATCATATTTCTTCATTTAGAGCTAAGTATGTAAAATACAAACCTGTTTCAGACTATTAGAGTTTAATTTCTTAATTTCTATTATTCTAAGAACGACCTTTTTTACCTAGTCGGTAAAATATTAAAAAGCTAGAGAAATTCAAAGGCTAGTATCTCAAATATGTTGTTAGATATTTTTAATTAAGATGTTAGAAGGGTTCACCCCTCGAGAGTCAGCGCAAAACATGCTATCCGGACAGTTGGCTCTAACCGTAGAAATTTTACAAAGGATCTTTTTCGATTTTAATGGGAAAATGAAACGGCATTCCATGACTTTACCATACACCTGATACCCTGTATGATAAAATAAAAAGTAATTCGGCATGTTCGCACTGAGCCCCTGCAGCCATTAGACCCTGACACCGAAGAAGCTGTGCGGAGGGCGTAATTTACGCCACTGGGTTTTTACAGAGAATATAGCTCTTTTCGAGGGATAAGCCGCGACCTAAAATCTTCCACTTCCACTTTCATTTCCAAGTAGAAGACAATAGATGACAATAGATTATTCCAAAGTAATTCCAAATAATTCCAAAGACGGTGTACACCTAATTCCAATCGCAGTTCACCCTAGGCTCTTTTAAAGCATGTTATTTTGTCATTTTTATTTTGAAAGACTTCTGATAAATTTTGATAAATGTTTTTCTCATAATTAGAATTTTAGTATTTTTAAACTTTTCTTTTGAAAATGAACTCTTTATTTGTCCAGTAATTAATGATTCTGTATGACAGCATGATTAATTTATGTAACCCAGAGATCGGGGAACTTTTTTAACCATTACCCCAAAATATTTTTGCATAGGTCGCTGTTACCACTACATTCTGAAAAGCAAAAAAAAAGCAAGGTAAATGTATATTATTTATTGAATTAATTGGAATTTACATTAAAACTATCTGTAAGTAAATAAAAATTGTAAACATTAACATAATTCAAACGCTTTTACGTTTTAGAAAAATGATCTTTCATTTTCGCTAAAATGACTTCAAAATTAGGACCTTTTGACGTGAGCGCAATTTGAATACAGTCCTCAGCATTCCCAATTTCTGTTCTTCGTTTTTTACGTTTAATAAAGTCGAAAAAATAAAACACTGTTTGGGCAAAATAACAATAGTGATGTTGGCTTGAAATTGAAAAAGCGACGTTGCCGGGCTTAGGTGACTGCTTTTTCAAAAGACTGTTAAAAAATATAATAATAAAACTTGAGTAGGATACGAGGTAGGTTTCACAAAAAAGAGATAAAACAAAATTGAGTTTTGTTCACCTAGAACCAACACCGAACTCCTTAAAAGTTATTAAAAAATATATATACGAACACTCATCATGACAAAAAACACATAACTTTTACTAATGTTTTTATATTTTTTTCAACTTTTATTAATTTTTACGATTTTAAATTTCTGGAAAAGCTATCAAAGTAAAAATACTATAATAGTTTAAACGCTTTTGACCAAGTTTGGCACAAAAAATCTTCTTGCCAAACTGACTGCCTTTGGATTAACACCAACACTTCACAAATGGATAGAAAGCTTTTTGACAAACCGTAGTATAAAAGTTGTGGTGGATGGAATATCATCTGAATCGTTCTCCATAAACGCTGGTGTTCCCCAAGGCTCTGTAATCTCCCCACACTCTTCCCAATCTATATAAACGACCTTATTCAAACGTCAAACCCCACTCACTGTTACACCAACGATAGCACTCTGCACGGCAAACCCTCACTCCCGAATAATCGAATCAATGTTGCCTCTTCAATCACTCTCGACCTAGACAAACTGAATAAATGGGGCTCCCAAAATTTAGTTAACTTTAATGCAAACAAGACTCAATGTTGTCTAATTTCTAGGCGCGAAAATAAAAATTTCCCTGATATTTACTTCGATTCGAATTCCCTGAAAATGTGTGACAGCCTATCCATGCTGGGCGTCTCTGTCGCATCTGACCTGTCTTGGAATGAACACATCTCCTCTGTGGCGAAATGTGCAGCAAGGAAGATTGGCTACTTATTCAGGTCCAAGCGATTTTACAAGCCCCCACATCTTCTCACCATCTACAAGGCCCAAATCCGCCCCTGTCTCGAATACGGCTCTCATCTATGGAGAGGAGCCTCTAAATATTGCTACCCTGGATGCAATCCAGAAACGAGCCTAAGGCTAATTGACGATTCTACCCTCACCGACTTCCTCGACTCGCTAGCTCATCGAAGAAATGTCTCTGCCCTTTCCCTTTTCTATAGATACTATCACGGCAGGTGCTCTGATGAGATAAAATCAATAATCCCCCCCCAAAGCATGCTTTGTGCGTAGCACGCGTTTTGCCGACTCCCAAAACTCTTTCGCGGTCAAATTAGAAAAGTGCCGGACCACTTCATTCGCCAATACGTATATCCCCATGACTTCAAGGAACTGGAACTCTCTCCCAGCCTCCATCTTTCCTAGCACTTATAATCTTCAAACCTTCAAAACCCGAGTGCATAAACAACTACGTCTACACCCTCTCACTTAATCAACTTTTCCTTCTCTTCGGTGTTGCAAGGGTCTTTCGAGATCCATAGAGGCTGCTTCTTTACTGGTGTGCTCCTTCTTGCATTCGATTGCATTAAAAAAAAAAAGAAAATTTAATAAATGTCCTTATTACCCCGATAGTTTCATTGTTACCCCATTTGGGATAATTTACCCCGGTTCCCCGACCGCTGATGTAACTCAACATGATCAAGAATTCTAAATTTTATGCTTGACGTGCGACACCTTCATTCTAAACTTTATTATTATTATTAAAAATAAAAAAAAACTTAAGACAAAATTTAGAAATTTTAATGATTATTTTTAATTATAAAATCCCTGAAATCTAAATAAAAACTCTCCAAATAATGAAATATTTCTTTATATAAATACAATGTTGGATAAATTATATTTATAGTTAAGCTGAAAGAGACAACGAATTTATTTCATTATTTTCTGTAAAACAAAGTAATTTAATATTTGAAATATTATCTTATTCAAAAAGGAAATTTTATATAATTTTAATTCAATCAGTAAATTGAAAGCAAAATCTCAACTTACAAATATAAAAAGCCTCCAATAAAATTAAATTATTACAAGTGTACCTATCACCTAATTATTAATTGATTAATTATTTCAACATGGCATGAAATGAAAGAATTCAATAAATTTTTGGGTGAAACAAATTAGACGAAAAATTGGAACAATTATTGTCACAAAGGGGTCAATACAAACTTTTCAGCTCATTATAGCTACATAACTCTTTGAGATTTCACCCCATTTAACATTTTTTTTTTAATTTATTTTCATTTAAAAGATCTGAAGCTAGAAAGCTTAAAATCTATTAATTCTTTGTTTTGGAAATACAAACATTGACATCAGAGCAAACTTTTGTCGAAGGAGACAATAAAAGATTGTGTCTTCTGCTGGAATTATAAATTTTATTTATAACGAGACTATAGTTTCGAGGGCTTTGTCCTCTTCATCAGTCTATTACAATTAATAAAATTTATAATTTCAGCAGAAGACACACCCTTTTATTGTCTCCTTCCAATATATAAAAATTCTGCTACCCTCGGCACAAAAATCTTTCAATTTAAAACTTTTGTCCCTAGATTTAACGAGAGTACCTGACAGACAAAAAATATCATGAATGAGATTAATTATTCTCCACGTTTCGGGACATTTCTAAACAATTAAAAAATAAAAATAAAAAATTTTCAATTTAAGACCCCAGCCGCCCGGCGAGCGCGGCTTCCCAAACAAAATTTTGGCGTCCCGAGTACATTAGGCTACCGTTGAATGGGCTATTTCAAATTCTATCATCTATTTAAGAGATTTTTTTATAATTTATATAATATTATTAAAAAAACGCTATTAAAATTTTTAACTAATTTTTCGAAGCTAATGCGTTTTGGTTATTATTACTCGGTAGGCCTAAAATTTGGTTGAGTTTCGTACAAGGGCCTATATTTTCATTTTTGACCCTACACCCTCCCTTCCCCCCATTTTGGGCGGTTAGTTTTTGCACTTTTAGACTACTGGGGGGGGCACGGATTATGTATACAAAATTTGGTTGAGTTTGCTCAAATGGCCCAGATTTTTAATTTTTAACCCCCCCCCCCCTCAACCCCCTTAATTTTGGGTCGATATGCACCAAAATCTAATCAGCTCTTAATCTCAATACACCAAAACTACATGTGAAATTTGTTTTTGATATTCACACTTGTTTTTGAGATAGCTCGTCCACAAAAATTTGGTAACGCACAGACTAACAACCACACTAACAGACAAACAGACATTTTGACAAAACAATTATTATCTCGAAAAATATAATTTTTTTCGATGTTCACTTATTAGGGCTTTTTTGTAGACGAATGAAATGCCATGGTTTAGACCAATTTTTTTTTTAATCAAAATAGTTTTAGCCGTTTTTGAGATATTTCGAAGAAAAAGAAGGAAAAAAATCCCACTTTTTTCATGCAAGATTACAATACTTGACCATACCCTCTAAGGTAAAGTAAAAACAAACTCAAAAAATTAAATAAATATTTAATAATGTAATTATTTATCTCTATAGCTGTCGCTCCGTCCCCTGAAAATTTTACTGCGGAGGCCCCTGCACCGCTGATACGCAGAATACTTTCCAGCTGGTAGTCGAAATCAAATTATTTAGTACAGTAAAAGCTCCTTATTCGCGCTTTCACTATTCGCGGATTAAAAAATGCGACCGAATTCCTATATTCGCGGCTAAAAATTTCTTTATTCGCGGATCTAATAAGTACATACATAATAATAAAAGGATTCCAATAGGTATCCAACCCAATATCCTTTGTAAATGCCGTCAAATGGACTAATAAAAAAAGTAAAATAGATCTTATTACAACTTTGTCTAATGTATGTTGTTAAATGATATCGCCGAGGACTTTGACATAAGCCGCCTTTGCCGCGATCGGTGTTTTTGAGAATGTAAACAAACAGAATAAAAACAACCTTATTACTCAATGAATAAGTATATTTTTAAATGTTGCTGTTCCGTTTGGAAATGGAATAGGACGAGATGGGTTCGAACAGATAGAATCAAGTGACATTCAGGAATTGCTTGAATCGCAAGATGAAGATTTGACCGAAGCCGACTTGGAGGAAATGTTAAATTCACAGCCCATTGGAGAAGACGCTTCAACAAGCACTGGAAACGTGACATTTAATGAAAAATCTTAGTGAAGGTTTAAGAATGGCAAATAAGCTTTGCGATTTCTTTATGAACATTGATCCGTCTATGGAACGAAGTCTTATTTTTAAGAGGCAAATTGCTAATGCGACTGCTGCGTATCAGTCTGATTTGAAGGAGCTTTTAAAAACTGCCAAGCGAGAGAAAATTACAAAATTCTTCAAACCATTGCCTAAAGCCTTAAGATGTAATTAATCAAAATGTTCAAAAACATCAATTAAATTGATTTTTTTATATATTTTTATTTTTTTTATTTTGTCACCTAGGAACGTATCCCCTATAATCCCATATAAATTACCATTCCGTATTCACGGTTTCTCGTTTTCGCGGCATATACCCCGCGAATGAAAAGCATTTACTGTATTTGCAAAAAAACAAAATAACCCATTTATTAAAGGAAAAGATTAAAGTTTGATTAAGTGGATATCGATGAGACAGGTTCAAAAAAAGAAGAAGATAATTTACACCAGCGGTCGCCAAACTTTTTGACCTCACGGACCAGTTAATTCATAATTTAAATCCGCGGACCACTAATAGGATTTTTAAGTGTTAAAAAATTTAAGTTATAAAAAAAAAATTGTGATCAAAGAACACATAAAATGTACCTAGATTAATAAAATGAAACTATTAATAGTAACCAAGTTATGAAAGCTTTATTAATAAACCATAATAAAATAAACAAAAAATGTACAAACAAAACAATTAAAAGATGGTTTAAATATATCAAACTACGACAGAAGTTTTTATAACTTGTCACGTATTGTTATGAATTGAATCATGTTTTAATGCATCTTAAAACATAACTTAACAAGATGAGTAAGTATATTCCTCATTTTTCTGCGGTCCAGCGAAATTTTCTCGCGGACCACTAGTGGTCCGCGGACCACCACTTTGGCAACCGCTGATTTACACTATCTTTTTATTCATAAAACCGACGTTTCGGAGGCTATTCCCTCATTACTTCAGGGTTTTGGAAGGAGGGAATAGCCTCCGAAACGTCGGTTTTATGAATAAAAAGATAGTGTAAATTATCTTCTTCTTTTTTTGGACGCCTCATCGATATCCACTTAATTAACTTATCAGTCCGTCTCCAAAAATTACTCCAATATTAAAGTTTAAATCTCTGAAGAAGGAGGGAATAGCCTCCGAAACGTCGGTTTTAAATTGACACTGACTTTTCAAAACCACGAAGAAGGAGGGAATAGCCTCCGAAACGTCGGTTTTATTAATAAAAAGATAGTGTAAATTATCTTCTTCTTTTTTGGACTGCCTCATCGATATCCACTTAATTCATTTAAATTTAAAGTTAAAATTAAAAACCCTCGCAGACATCCCGAATCTTAAATTTCAACTCCACCCATCCTTTCACCTACAGAGTTAGCGCCATTCAGAATTTGGTTTTGAAAATGACTCGAATATCCGACAAAATATTTTGGAACAAAAATATTAACATCATTCAACAAATTGCATTTGACAATAATTATCCTAATAGCTTAATCAGGTCCATCATCCGGCGTACTCCTGTATAAATGCGATAAAACTAAAAAAGTAGATAACGAGCCCAAAAGGTACGTCAGTATTCCATACTACCTCCAACTTAGCGATCAATTAAAAAAATTACTATCTGTGGGCTTGGTCAGCGTCGCGTTAAAACCAACTAATGCAATCGGATTTCTATTTAAACATAAGGATAAATTATATAAGAAAACACCAACTGGCACAGTCTATATGATCGAGTGTATGGGGGATGGAGTACTGCCATGCAATGGCATATATATTGGGCAAACAAAACGAAAAGCAAGTGAGAGATTACGTGAACACGAACGGTCCATCTCCAAAACTGCTAAAAATAATACAGCCCTGGCGATTCACGCCCAAGAAAAAAATCACAAATTTAATTTCAACGAATTTATTATCATTTTCCAGGAAAATAATTATTTTAAAAGAAAAATCCTGGAAATGATTGCAATTAAAAATCTCTTATCGCGCGCAGTAAATTAAAGATCCGACGTGATGGACCTGAGTATTTGCTGGGATGGCATAATTATTAATTTAAAACTCATGTGACGAATTTAATTAAACCATTATAGTCTTATTTTTTACAACCACCGTGGACTGCCTTCATCAACATTCAATTAAAATTAAAGGTTTAAGAACCTCTGGTCTATATAGAATTTTGTTAGTGACCAAATGGTAATAAACCGATGCCATTAAATTAATAATAATAATAATAAACTGCAACGGATCGTTGCTAAACTTTATCCAAATTCATTTGAAATATTAATATGTTCTTGAGTAAAGTACGTTAAAAATATAATTTTTACTAAAAACTTTATTTAACCTTTTTTGTGGTCCCCAAGGTACTTAATTAGGATATTAAATTTCATCAAAATTGGTTAAGTCATTTTCAAGATATTTAGAAAAAACTAAAAAAGTACTGGAAATAAAGTACTAATGTTTTGTGGACCGATATGTACCAAAAACTAATCAGCGCTTCATTTTGTTAAACTAATGGTAGGTTTTCAATTTCATTTCAATCAGCGCAAAGGTGTGGAAAAAATCGTGGACGAAAAAAACGATAACACACATACATCCATCCATCCATCCCCACGCACTTCCAAAAAAAATGGCACTTTTTGGCCTCTCGACGAGATTCCAGGTAATTTTTGGCAAAACCGTCACGTGCTAAAATTCAATCTCATTGAATACTACAATTTGTGACCTTAATTGAGTCCACATGGGTTCCGTAGTCTTTACCTGAGGACCCTTTGAAGTCGCGCTTGCCGCGAGAGCGATTCCAATACTTTCTCCCATGCTTCGCATTGGATAAAGTAAAACTACTCTATATTATTGGAAATTTGAAATTGTTGAAAAATGGCATCCTTACAGAGTTGTTAGTACTAATAATAGTACTATGAATTGATTGGCTGTGAACCCCGCCATTAATCAGATGGTCCAATAGCATCGCTCGTTGCCCTTCCCCTAAACAAAGCGCTTGGCTCCTTGAGTTAGAGCGAGCCCTGTCTTGCATATGTAAAGTGACACTCGAAATTATCGCAACGACGATAAAACGACTCCATTTTGTATTTGCATTTTCAATAGCTTCTGTGCACTGTGCTCCGAGGGAATTTTCATCCGCCAAAGCTCTTAACTGTCTTTTGACTTCTGTTAATAATGGTAATTAATTTATTTTAAAATTTTTTAAATATTTTCCATGCGTCTATCATTTTTTGATTTTGATATTCATGGAAATCTATGTCGATTGCCTAGTAGCCAACACGATATTAAATCAAAAAATACACCGATGGATAAAATTAAAAAAACAAATAAAAATAAACTATAATTCGATTTCAAAGTGACTCTATCTTTTTAGTTTGTTAATTAATTTGTTAAAATATTATTTTTCATCTTTTTTTTATTAAAAATAATATTTTAAATTAATCAGAAACTAAAAAGGTAATGGACTTAAATTCAATTATAGCTTCTTTTTTTGTTCCGGTAATTTTGTCCATGGTGTATTTATTAGAATATTAACTAACGACATCCATTTTAACAAAGTATTTTCTTCCTATTATTAAAAATATAGAATTTTGATTTATATATATATATATATATTTATATATAAAGTTATATAATAAAAAATAATAAAAATAAACTTACCTACATGCTACTATTTTGCTATTTTTTAAAAAATAAAATGACTAATTTATCAATAAATTAACCACAGAGCAGAACTCAAAGCCCTTGTATATTTTGTTGCAAAGAAGACAAAATTCATTCACCGAAATATTACATTGTAAACAATTATTTTCAAATGCCTATAGAAAAACCAAATGTTCATTATTTAAATCATCATTGAGTATACAGTCCTAAGACTGGTTTGAGGCAACCATCCGCCTTCACTCGGCTCTGTCTCCCGCCAGCCGTTTTGACCTCACTTAGGGCTGTTGTATGTCGGTTGGTAAACTCTTTTAAACGTTGACAAAGGGTAAAAACCTTAAAATCTCACCTTGTGCCAGGTGGGATGGCCAATCAGATGAAAGTGCCTGTCATCTGGTTGGCCATTCCTCCGGCACAAGGTGAATTTTAAGGGTTTTCCCTTTGTCAACGTTTAAAAAGAGTTTACCATCCGACATACAACTGACCCTAAATCTCTTGCATCCCATATCCCCAATTATTTGGTTGAAATATTTTAATCTGGGCCTTCTTCTTTTTCTCCCCCCCCCCCCCCCATGTCTCAATGTGTACCCCATCATCTCTATTATTTAAATGAAATTACACTCACGAGCAAAGAAATGGAATTACTCTCTTTTCATTAATTTAATGATACTTTGTATGTTTCTTTTGTAATTTATTAGAAATTTAAATATTTTTTTCATCAAGTTTCATTTTTCAACATTTAATGGACCTCTACACTATGGCCCAACGTGAGCCAAACATGTTGACCATGTTGGCCACCAGTAAAAACGTGTTAATTTGACGGTGCCTCCACTCACTGGTCCAAGAGTTGGGCCAATGCCTTGTGGAAACTACACCTAGCCACTGCGTAATTTCGTTACGCAACGAAAAATTCAAACAATTTCATCTATTTATGTTAAGTAGAACCGGTACCAGCGCTTGTCAAAAAACAGCCCCCAGGATCACTTTTGAATATCCCTAAAACTCGTAACTTTTTTCGATTTTTCCCCATTTTGACCATGAAGGTGCAGGTTTTCGACAAAGTTGCTACAATTTAAACAAAGCTTCATCTTAATTGGATAATGGTAACCCGTGCCGAAATGAGGTTGAAGTTTGCAGTTTTTTGCACAAAATCGCAGTTTTTCCTTCATAAAATGAAAACCACTCATCCTAGAAACTTGATTTTTGTCTCATTCTCTAGTAAATTTTGTTGACTTGAACGTTTACTTGGACCACTTTTTTGATAAAACTCTTATATTTATAGATATTCAGATTTGATAAGCCGTTTTAGAGTTATCAGGAAAAACTGAGAAAACTCCGAAATTTTCTCATTTTGAGGCGCATAGAAATATTTCCACAACACAGATTTGGGGGGAAAACTTAGGGTAGTAAATACTGAAGTACCAATAAAGGTATTTCAGCAATAATTACCGGGAATCATTTCCTGTTTATGCCATTTTTCACGTAATTTGCATGTACTATTATATTAATGTAAAATAGATATTTTTTAAAATTAAATAAATCTTAGTTACAGCTTCTTCTAAAATGAATGCCACTATTTTATTCTATAATCTACTTATGAAAATTGTATAATATATTGTAAATAAAAACTTTTGAATTGAAAAAAATCATGATATCCCAACAGCCATCGAAGGTAACAGTAAATACATATTTTGAACAATATAAATACTTACTAGCCATCGCTTGGTATGGTGTGGGTATGTCAAATCTACGTTTGCGACCTCGAAAGTGTGGGGGACAACTTTTGGAGCCCGAAAATCCTAGAAATTGTCGGACTTTTTTCCAGTTTTTCGCTTATAACTCGAAAATAGTTCATATTTTGTAAATAACCGTCTTAGTAAATTAAAGAGGACAAAATTTCGCGTCGAGTAAAAAAAATAGAAAATTAATCCAGTCGTTCGATTTTTTATGGAGATTCAAAAAACAGCCCCCGGGATCACTTTTGAATATCCCTAAAACTCGCACTTTTTTCGATTTTTTTCCTATTTTGACCATGAAGGAGCACATTTTTGGCAAAGACGACTCTAGACATTTTTAAACTAGATAGAATTTTCTACAATTTAAACAAAGTTTCATCTTAATTGGATAATGGTTACCCGTGCCGCAATGGGGTTGATGTTTTGAAAAAATGAAAAATCTCAGTTTTTCCTTCATAAAATGAAAACTACTCATCTTAGAAACTTGATTCCTATCTCATTCTGTAGGAAATTTCGTTGACTTGAACGTTTACTTGGACCACTTTTTTGATAAAACTTAGATTTATAGACATCCTACATTTTCCGGACAGGATATGATCCGAATCCTCAAAAGCGTCAGAGTGGTCTTTGTCGAAATCGTGCTCCTTCATGGTCAAAATGGGAAAAAATCGAAAAAAGTGCGAGTTTTTGGGATAGGTATTCAAAAGTGATCCGGGGGGCTGTTTTTTGGATCACCATAAAAAATCAAACTACTGGACCAATTTTCTATTTTTTTTTAATCGCCGCGAAATTTTGTCCTCTTTAATTTACTATAGTAGGGTTATTTACAAAATATGGACCGTTTTCGAGTTATAAGTGAAAAACTGGAAAAAGTCCTAAAATTTCGAGGTTTTTCGGCCACCAAAAGTTGTCCCCCACACTTTCGAGGTCGCGAACTTAGATTTGGCATACCCACACCATACCAAGCGATCCTAGAAAAAAAATCTTTTCCAGCAATTAATGTAAGCTGAACCACTTTTTGGATCTTCTCTGGCCGCGCTTGCTAATAAATATGCACAAGGTGGAAATAATTTTAATCGACGTTAGGCATCCCAAATAAGAGTTACCCAGACAGAAATGAATGTTGCAGCAATATTGCAGCAATATTACATTGCATTATTAAACCTTGCAGCAATATTCCCTCCTGTCTGGGTATATGAGTTTGCGACGGTTTCTGGCTGGTGCTAAATTTTTGAGGGCCTAAAAACCACGAAAATTTTGGACTTTTTCAGATTTTTGCTTATAACTCGAGGCGTTTGGATATAGTTTCAATTATATGTAATATTCATTTATTATGAGCTAAGAATACTTGTTTCACATTAAAATAAAAAAAAATGTAAATTTTTAATATATATATATATTTCTAGCTGTAACCTTGGTTTTACGGATGGCTACGTCGATTTGGAAATATATATGGCGATCGCCACCTCCGCTCCCCCCCCTGGACCCGCCCTTGATTCAAGGTACTTAAAAACTAAAATAGTGTTGCACAAAGTTTCTTCTAAAAATGTATAAAATCTATGTTAATTTCCATTTATAATTGAATATGCATGCAATTTCGAAAAGGGCACTTGTCTGAAAATTGAAAATAAATGTTTAGGAATGAAAAAAAAACTAATTATTTTCCAAAATAGTGTAAAATTTATTTTCATCGTATACAAAGCTCTAAAACAGCACGTGATATTAAGAGACATGTTTTTAATTAATCATCTTTTTTTTTTTTTTAATAGATAGTTGTTACAATTTTGTTTTGTTTAAAATCATATTTAATAAGCCAGAAAAATTAAAATGTCATTTTAGCTTTAAAAATATAATACAATATGGAAATATTTTTTTTAATATTGTATTTATTCATTTTATCTAAAAATTATCAACTGTCCTGTTTGACTGAATATATAATATAGTAAATGTTTATTTGCATTAAGTAGAGGACAACCTCATTGATTTCTCTTTATGAATCAACAACTCTGCTATTCTCGGCTAAGTAAATTTTTTCAATTAAAATGTTATCAACTAACGAAATTGTTATTCTAGGACGTTGGCTCTTAATTTTTTCAAATTTAGTGCATTCTTCCAAGATTTTTAGTGTACAAGACAATCAATGTTGTTACAAAAATTCACAACTTGATGTATAAACTAGGCAGAATTCGATCATAGTTTTTTCTAACAATATTTAAGAAAGCCATCTTCGAATAATGTTGAGTGTTACTTTAAAAATAAAGCAAATTAATCGATATTTTTATTAACACCAAAACAAAGAAAACATATTATGTATTCTGAATTGCAACGCTCAGTTGAGTTATTCATTGTCTTGTCCGAGGGGTGAACCGCGATTGGAATTAGACCGTACACCGTCTTTGGAATTGTTTGGAAGTACTTGGAATTCGTTAGATAATCTATTGTCTTCTGCTTGGAAATGAAAGTGGGAGTGGGAAGTGGGTGTACACGATTTTAGGTCGCGGTCTTCACCCCTCGGTCATGTCTATTAAACTTGCCCATTCTATCTTTCACTAATACTTATCATATGAAATACTGAATAAAAAACAGTCTACTATTCCAGCGGAAGAAGAAAACGATTTTATATCCGAGAACCATCCAGACAGAACCATTCGAGAAGAAGATTTTATACACAAGAAAAAAAACGAAATAATAGAAAAATTCTATGATAAAATTCTATAATAAAGGAAAATTAGTAACCAAACATCATCGCAATGGAAAATTTATTAAAGAAATTGTTTTCCAAAAACGATTAGAAAGCTTTTGCCGCAATGGCTAAAGCAAAAAAACGCCAAAAAAATGACTAAAAGTTAACCCACTTTTTAGATTAAATAAATGCTTTGTTGCCAGCATTGTTTTTAGTGTAAATTTGTCATTATATATTTTTCATTATTTATTCATTATTATCTCAGAAACTGTGTTGTAACTATGAACTAGAAATTTTCTTAAAAAATGTATTTAGTTATTGTTTAATGTTGGTTTAATTTTTTATAACACTCGTAAGAAGAGTTTCTTAATTATAATTAAATATGTATGTGAACTTTCCGATATCCCGTATAGTGCAATGTAAAAGTGTCTGAAAAACTCTATTTTTGAAATTTAATATCTCCGGAACTATATTGTTCATAAATTTCGTTTCGCCACTAATCGATGCAGAATTATATAAATAATAATCCCTCTAAATTTCAACAACAATCCTAAGAAAACCCATATGGTGAAACAACTCACTGAAAAGACCGAGCCGTTGAATACAAAAACGATTGCATAACTTTCGAAAAATTGGTACGCACTCCGCGCACGCTTAAGAGGAACTTTTGCTTACCAGTACGACTCCAAGAACTTAATTCATATAAAGTTATTTATACTTATACGCAGCAATAACCAACAAAAAAATACAACGCCAATAAAAATTGCCCCCCCCCCCCCCAAAGGCTTGCGACCCGAAGCTATAGCCCATTTAGCCCAGTCACTAGGGTTGCTCTGTCCAGGCCACAACACAAGCCTTTTTAAACTATTTTAAACCTTGCAAAATTATAATATGGGATGGTTGAAATATAAATAGAATTTGCTACATTTTATGAAATTCATTTAATTTAGAATTAGATAAAATTACAAACAAATATTTTTATCAATATTTTACAAAAAAATATTAAGAATTTTAATAATGTTATAGTGAAATAATATTAACTGTCGGCCTCCCTGGTGTAATGGTCAGCATGTCTGGCTGGCAGCCCGGAGGTCTCGGGTTCGATTCCCGGCTATGCCCAGTCATTTTTTCTGTAAGTATAGGGTCTGGAAAAAAAATTAAGTGGGAGATAAATTTAAAAACCTAATTTATCGATCGGAGAATTTACCACTGCTCGAAGCCCCTAAAAACTTAGTAAATTGGATATTGATTGTATCTAACTTTCTGAGATTTGGCCCGTGATCCCGGCTTCTTTTCCTTCTACTCTGTTCTTTTCACGATGGAGGGAGCCAGCCCATACAGGCCTTTAGGGGATGCACCTTCTGGTGTATCTACTTCTCACATCAATATCATTAAAAAAAAAAAAAAAAAGGTATTACTCTCTATTTTTAACCTTGTTAATGCTTGTTTTTACAGATATTCCATTGCTGCAAGCTATAGTCTTAGATAAAAACAATTAATATTAAAATGTTACTAAAAAAATAAACTGCAATGGATCGTTTGCTAAACTTTATCCAAATTCATTTGAAATATTAATATGCTCTAGAGTAAAGTACTTTAAAATATAATTTTACTAAAAACTTTATTTAACCTTTTTTGTGGGTCCCAAGGTACTTAATTAGGATATTAAATTTCATCAAAATTGGTTAAGTCATTTTCAAGATATTTAGAAAAAACTAAAAAAGTACTGAAATAAAGTACTAATGTTTGTGGACCGATATGTACCAAAAAACTAATCAGCGCTTCATTTTGTTAAAATACTGGTAGGTTTTCAATTTCAATTCATTCGGTGCAACGGTGTGGAAAAATTCGTGGACGAAAAACGATAACACACACACACATACATACATACATACATCCGCACGCACTTCCAAAAAAAATGGCACTTTTTGGCCTCTCGGCGAGATCCCAGGTAATTTTTGGCAAAACCGTCACGTGCTAAAATTCAATCTCATTGAATACTTCAATTTGTGACCTTAATTGAGTCCATGGGTTCCGTAGTCTTTACCTGAGGACCCTTTGAAGTCGCGCTTGCCGCGAGAGCGATTCCAATACTTTCTCTCCATGCTTCGCATTGGATAAAGTAAAAAGATTTTGATGATTAAATAATATAATCGATGATACCTTTTATTTTTAATTAGTAGAGATTGTGAAGCGTTGGTGCAAGGTGAAACATTTTGAAAAAGATAAGTGTAAATAAATATTATATGTAATATTCATTTACTATGAGTTAAGGATTCTCAGGGCCAGTTGTATGTCGGTTGGTAAACTCTTTTTAAACGTTGGCAAAGGGTAAATGGCTAGGATGGCCAATCGGATGAAAGTGCCTGTCGTCTGATTGTAAATGAATATTACATATAATATTTATTTACACTTATCTTTTTCATAATGTTTCACCTTGCACCAACACCACAATCTCTACTAATTAAAAATAAACTGCAACGGATCGTTGCTAAGCTTTATCCAAATTCGTTTGAGAATGTTGATATGTTCTAGAGTAAAGTACTTTAAAATATAATTTTACTAAAAACTTTATTTAACCTTTTTTGTGGTCCCCAAGGTACTTAATTAGGATATTAAATTTCATCAAAATTGGTTAAGTCATTTTCAAGATATTTAGAAAAAACTAAAAAAAGTACTGAAATATCAAGTACTAATGTTTGTGGGCCGATATGTACCAAAAACTAATCAGCGCTTCATTTTGTTAAAATACTGGTAGGTTTTCAACCTCAATTCAATCGGTGCAACGGTGCTTCGCATTGGCTAAAGTAGCTTAAAAAAGGTATCATCGATTATACTCATATTATTTAATCATGAAAATCTTTTCTTTCTTTATCCAGTGCGAAGCATGGGAGAAAGATGTTGCAATCGGTCGCGCGGCAAGCGCGACTTCAAATTGAATTTTAGCACGTGGCGGTTTTGCCAAAAGTTACCTGGAATCTCGTCGAGAGGCCAAAAAGTGCCATTTTTTTTGGAAGTGCGTGCGGATGGATGGATGTTATCGTTTTTTTCGTCCACGATTTTTTCCACACCTTTGCACCGATTGAAATGAAATTGAAAACCTACCATCATTTTAACAAAATGAAGCGCTGATTAGTTTTTGGTACATATCGGCCCACAAACATTAGTATTATACAACATTATTTATTTCAGTACTTTTTTAGTTTTTTCTAAATATCTTTAAAATGACTTAACCAATTTTGATGAAATTTAATATCCTAATTAAGTACCTTGGGGCCGACAAAAAAGGTTAAATAAAGTTTTTAGTAAAATTATATTTTAAAGTACTTTACTCTAAAGTAAGATTTTTGAATTCTTTAAAATTTATTCATTTGATCTGTTTATGGTAATATAGGACTCATTTAACCTAACTAAGTAAGAGTGGATAGGCTTTTTCTCTGTGAAATGCTAAAAATTTGGGAGGAAAGTTTATAAGTAACCATAGCAACTGCGTTCTTTTCTTATCCGTTACCTTTATAGAGGAATCGACTTAAAACCAAAAATAGCGATTGATTCTCATCTAGTACTTGAGGAATAACCATTCTATATTGGAATTTTGACGTTTCGGTTTTTATTGGTAACCATTGCTGAAGACATAGAGGAATCGAGTTAAAATCAAAAATATTGATTGATTCTCATCTAGTACTTGAGGAATAACCATTCTATATTGGAATTTTGACGTTTCGGTTTTTATTGGTAACCATTGCTGAAGACATAGAGGAATCGATTTAAAATCAAAAACAGCTATTGATTCTCATCTAGTACTTGAGGAATAACTATTCTATATTGAATTTTTGACATTTCGGTTATTATTAGTAACCATTGCTGTAGACATGGAGGAATCGACTTAAAATCAAAAATAGCAATCGATTCTCATATAATACTCGAGGAATAACAATTTTACATTAGATTTTTGACGCTTCGATTATTATTGGTAACCATTGCTGAAGACATGGAGGAATCGGCTTAAAATCAAAAATAACGATCGATTCTTATCTAATACTAGAGGAATAACCTTATTGCATTCCATTTTTGATGTTTTGACTATTAATGGCAACCTCTACTGAAAACATGGAAGAATCGACTTAAAATCAAAAAGACTAAATTCTTTTATGGCAAACAACTCAAACTAGAGTTGTTACCATTAATAGTCAAAACATCAAAAATGGAATGCAAAAAGGTTATTCCTCGAGTATTAGATAAGAATTGACCGTTATTTTTGATTTTAAGCCGTTTCCTCCATGTCTTCAGCAATGGTTACCAATAATAATCTAAACGTCAAAAATCCAATGTAGAATGGTTATTCCTCGACTATTAAATGAGAATCGATCATTATTTTTGAATTAAAGTCAACATGAACTGCAAATTGCAAGTGATATCTGATTAATAATAAATGAATAAACATATTATTTTTTTATTGTTAAAGGATAAATAATTAATATATCCAGTACACACACAAGCCAGGAAAACATATTACTATTTCAAATGAATTTGGATAAAGTTTAGCAACGATCCGTTGCAGTTTATTTCTCTTTTCATCATCATAGACTAAAAACAGACCTCAAGACAGCTTCCGACTTAAATAAAATAATCACTGTATTTTTTTTTAATTTAAATTTTTTTAACAACATTTAATCGATTTAATTAATCATTTAACGATTCACGATAACCTTTTCTTACCATTTAAAACTTGTTTTCTTCTTTTTTCAGAACGGAATGGTATTTGGTAAAAATCGGAATTTTAAAAATGTTATTGATCAATGCAAAAGACATAAATTATATTTTTTGAATGGAATCCATCGTATAGATTTCGAGTAATTAATTTATTAAAACCACACTGAAACCATAGATTATTGTAAAAATAAAGCACTCTCCAATTTTTACTTTGTACCTGTCAAGAGCTAATTATAAACTTTACGCGTTTGAAAATGAATCCTCTAGTCAAACTATGTTTAATGTTTTATTGTTAATTATTAAATTATTTGAAAATCAAATAATGATAAGTGTTATAAGATATCTAAATTTAAAAATTAATTTCCATATTTATATAACATATTTTCATTTCATAAAAGGGTACTCCGTTTTGACTTCTAGTATACTATCCGAATAAACTTAAATATTATGTTAGGTTAAAAATAAAATAAAATGAGAGAGTCTTCTGTTTTTTAAATAAAATAATTTTTAATTATTTCTCGAATGCTGAAATTTGGCATACTGGTAGAGTTTGGGGGACAATTAAAGGAAAAAATCGAAAAAGCGAAACTTTTCCTTCTTGAGTACCTAACATGAAGGGATGAAATTTATAAATTTAATTAACATATAGTAAAAATACAATGAACCTAGAATGCTGAAATTTGGCATACTGGTAAAACTTGCAACATTAGTAGAGGAGAAATTGAAATAGTTTTGGGCGTAACACTGGACCCTGCTTAACAATAGTAAATGAAGTGTTTCTCTGTCCTTGTATATAGTGTAGGCAGGGATATATATATATATATATATATATTTATTATTATGTAATTACTGGTTTTACGGGTTTCTCCGCGTGGATTTGTGAGGTTTTCGGCTCCTCTTTTGAAGCCATTTTCAAGAGAGGGAGGAGAATTTTAGTCATCTCCGGAAATTTTGCCAGGAATTCGCCTTTTTGGGTAAAAAAAACGGCAAATTTTTTCTTTTTTTTACTTACTTCAAAAACTGAGGGGTAAACTGCGACCTAATATCGTGTACACCTACTTCCACTTCCACTTTCATTTACAAGTAGAAGACAATAGATAAAGGAGCATTATCTAATGAATCCCAAAATAATTCCTCATAATTCCAAAGACAGTGTACACCTAATTCCAATCGCGGTTTACCCCTCATCAAAAACTAAATTGTTTTCTTGTTTTCATGTCATTCTTTATCATCAGCCTAAAGCCCAAAATATGGTATAGCGTTTATTGAAATAATTATTCCAACCAAAACATTCTGTGAAAAAACAGGCCAAGTTCGAAAAAGTAGTGAAAGTAGTCTAGTGGGCAGCCAGGTTGAATTCGCCAAGAATAATTAAGTTCAGAAAATAGTACTTTGAATTAAAATGCATTCTTTCCATTTTGAATGACAATCTAAATTTATGAATTCTAAATTTTTAATTTAGATTATTTTCATGAAACTTGGCTGGTCACGAATTATACCTAAGGGTTAATGAACTAAATTCGTGACCAGCCAAGTTTTATGAATATAATATAAATTTAAAATTTAAAATCCATAAATTTAGATTGTCATTCAAAATGGAAGGAATGCATTTTGATTGAAAGTACTATTTTCTGAACTTAATTATTCTTGGCGAATTCAACTTGGCTGCTCACTAGATTTCACTACTTTTTCGAACTTGGCCTGTTTTTTCACAGAATGTTTTGGTTTCGATTTCTCTTTTTTTTGTAAGCTACGTGAAATTGTGTTCCTAGAATTTTCATTTTTGACCCCCCCCCCCCATTTTGGGGGTCAGTTTTTGAATTTCTAGCCTTTTGGGGGCCCATAGAATATGCATACAAGCCTTTTGGGGGCCCGCAGAATATATATACAAAATTTGGTTGAGTTTGGTCCACCACAGAATTTTCAATTTTGACCCTCCTCCTATTTTGAAGGGGTTGAAAGATAGAAAGTTTTGATTTATGGACTTTTTCCTTTGTTTGTGTCACAAACTCTACTAGCAGGCGAAATTTCATGATGCAGGAATGATTGAAAGTACCCTATAAGTTTTGATGACCTGTCAATGAGTCAGTGAGTGAGTGAGTGCCAAAATTAGCTATTTTCTTAGGTCAATATCTCAGAATCTATTTAAGCTAATTTATTGAAATTTGGTGCCCTCTTCAAGATGGATTACATAATTATACTTGTATAATTTCAGCTTTCTATCTCAAATGAGTTCCGAGCTGCAGGGGGGTCGAAATTGGCTCGAAATGGTTCGTGTAAATAGTGTACAGCGTGTAGGGCCAAGGCACTGCTCGAACTTGGCCTGCGCACGCTTTCCGCTTTGATTTCACTAAAAGTTAGCTAATATTCTAAACGTGGGTAACAAATTATCTTAAAGTTAAAAATCAATATGCTAAAAAAATGCCGAATTCAAAACTAGGTTCTCTCAACAAATGAAGCATGACAAGCAAAAATATATTGTAATTAGAAATAAATAAGGAAAAATATTTAATTGTATATCATTATGGAAGAAATTTGAAGACATGATAGTCTAAGGTAAGTGTTGTGCAAGGCCATTATTAGGATATATTTTGATATAGTAGTTTCTTCTTCCATTTTTTTTCTCTTTAACTTTCCAACTATTTCAAAACAAAAATCTTGGAAGCCATACTAGGATACAGGCAACCTAAATATTAAAAAAATTATAATAACCTATTTTTCTGGTATGCCAGGATATTTCATAACAATCTCCGGAATAAAGGTGGAATTTTCTATATGATTTTACGGGATTTTAAAATTTTTCCTTTGGCAGCGCTGATCTCGAGTCGAATCAATTTTCCATAGCTAAATATAGTAATAATATTATCTTTGATACATTTGCTTAAGTGGATTATATAAAAATATCTATGTACACATGCTATATACTTACATGAATAGAAAAAAAAGATGATGGAGGGATTAATATATTTATTGATAAGTTAGTAAAATTCTTCTAAAATAAAAAAATTATAAAGGTTTGGACATAGTAAAGTTTCACAAAATAAAAATAAAAAAAAAGTTTGAGTTTAATGGATACTCATATATTTCGTGTTTTTTAGACTCAGTCTTTTATATAAACTCCTGATGAAGGGCTATTCATTAAACTCTATTTCAATTTTTATTTTGTGAAACACCACTAATTCCAACCTATTATATTTTTTTGAATATGTTTCACTATAAATCTAAATGTTACTTCTAAAATAACTCAAAAAAAACCACCAACTCTAACCTAATATAATTAGTCAAAAAATAGTAGAAATTTTTCTTATAAACAATTTTTACCTAAATATATGATAAAAAAAAAATATAGTATATTTGATATTAACTTCATCAGGAGTTCTACATTATGACATATTTTGGGAATATATTTTTATTGTCGCTAACTTGATTTTAAGTATACCTAGCTAAATTATTTAATTTAAACCAGCAGTTCTTATAATTTTTAAAAATGGAAAGTTGGGGGGGTGCAAAGCTCACGCTACGCCAGTGCCTGCAAACAATGTAGAGTATGTAATTCTAAGCTAAATGTGCCTTTTAAATAATAATATATATATATAACTCAAAAACAGTGCATTATATGAAAAAAAGTTTCAGTAAAAGTTGTTTTATATCAAGGTACCTATATATACATATATATATCGATCTCTCAATATACATAGATATGATTAGATAATCAAATTGTAAAGATATTTATACAAGTTGGATTCCAATTCATTGATGATATTGTCTTTGTAATTAAAATATTTATTATAATATTATAGAAATTACAACCCGTGTTCATATAATTTTTTAAGGACAATCTAGAGACCATTGTAAAAAATATTTCTCTTAATTTCTTGTAATTTTTGACAATTTGTCAATTTTATGAAAATGCTATCCTTTATTGATTTTTCTGTATTTTAAGTAGTTTTATTTCAACTTTAAATTTACTTATTAATCTGTATATATTTTTTTCAAGATCAACTTTTACAAATAAAAACATGTTATTGTAATTTTTGATTTTCAATCATATTATTGTAATTTTTGATTTTCAATCATATTATTGTAATTTTTGATTTTCATTAAAAAAAAAACGTCGCTAAAGAAGTTTCATTTCAAAAAAAAACTCCAATATTTCGATCCATGTCTGAGATTATTATCAGTTGTCTGTTTATTGTCGAGCATGGCTAAATAGCTTGGGCCCGAAGCCAAATATAAAGAAAAAAGCCATGAGAGTTGTCGTGTGACACCCGGTTGGAACGGAGTTCCTTTCGCTAGATACTATTATGTATTCAATAACAGGAACAATGAAATAAATTAACAACGTTTGAGAGTAATTTCATGAAAATGAAATATAAAAAAAAATAAAAAAATAAAATAAATAATGGTAATAGAATTGTAATTAATAATAAAAATAATTTTTTTTTAAGCTATGAAAATAAACATTTTATTATAAATTATTCATCATCATTGAGTATACAGTCCTAAGACTGGTTTGATGCAACAATCCGTCTCCACTCGACTCTGTCCCCCGCCAGCTGTTTGACCTCTCTAAATGTCTGGCATCCCATATCCCCAATTATTTGGTTGAAATATTCTAATCTGGGTCTTCCCCTTTCCTTTTCTTTCCCACCTCCCCCTCCAAGATATCCCTAAGCAGTCCCCCATGTCTCAGTATGTGCCCCATCATCTGACCTCTTCTCTTCTTCAGACTCTTCCACAAGGTTCTTCTTTCTCCGATTCTTCCAAGAACTTCTTCATTTGTAATTTTATCCATCCATTTGATATTCATCATTCTTCTGTAGCACCACACAGTCGAGAGCCTCTAATCTCTTTCTCTCCTCTTCTCTAATTGTCCAGGTTTCACATCCATACATATGTCTTCAATAGCAACTTCCTGTTTTCTAAGCTGATTGATGAGGAGCATAGTAGTTTTTGTTTTGAATTAAACCCCATTTTTGCTTGGGCTTCTTGATTTAATTTCGTTTTCGCTCCTATAATCCCATGTTATTTTACTTCCTAGGTAGCGGAAATCCTTAACTCCTAGGTTTTCTTGGTTAATTTTGATGCATTCCTGTCTCGTTTGTTCTTTTTTGTACATACTAGGACCTTGGTTTTATTCTTGTTTATTTTCATTTTGATTTCTTCTATTAGAATTTGGTTAATTCCATTCAGGGCGTCCTCTAATTCTTTTTTATTGCTTCCTAGAAGGGCAACGTCATCGGCAAATCTTAACATAGTGATCTTTTGACCTTTTTCGTCTTTTCTGTTCTTAAATTTTCTTCGTTCGTCAATCAGTTGCAGTATTTCGTCTGTTACCCATGGCTTTTTAATTTCGTTTTTCTTTGATTGAAGGACTTCGTTGGCTGTTTCGGCCAGGCTTGATTTCATATCATTCCATTCTTGTTCGATTTCTTCTTCTTTATTATTTGTGGGTGTTTTTTCTTCCAGTTTCTTATTCATTACGTTTTCGAAGAGTTTTTGGGTTTTCTTATTTTTTAATTTAGATATATCCCAGTTTTTTCGCGACCCCCCCCCCCTTTTTTTATTAGTTTTTTAAATTTTAGTTGGCATTTCATCGCAATTAGATTGTGATCACTAGATATATCAGCCCCAGGATAGCTTTTGCAGTCCTTTAATTGATTTTTGAATCTTTGTCTGACTAATATGTAATCTATTTGAAATCTCGCCTTGTCTAACGGCATTTTCCACGTGTAGATCCTTCTTGGATGGTGTTGGAAGAGTGTGTTTGCTACTACTAGACTGTTCTTACTGCAAAATTCAATTAATCTTTCGCCCCTTTCATTCCTATTTCCTAGACCGTGTTCGCCCACCACTTTTCCTTCTTTGCCTTTTCCTACTCTTGCATTCCAATCCCCCATAATTATTAAATTTTCATCCCCTTTAACGCGCTTCATGAGGTTTTCAATTTGTTCGTACATTTCTTCTATTTCTTGGTCCTCATGTGATGTAGTAGGCATGTATACCTGGATTATCACAGTATCTTTCGGTTTCGAATCCACTGTGATCATAACAATCCTTTTGCTTACCTGTAGATAATTCTTTACCCTTTGCCCTATTTTTTTATTCATAATAATGCCCACTCCTGTCCTCCCATTCTGCCCCCCCCTCCCCCCGTGTGAATGATTCTATGGCTGTTTTCAAACCAAAAATCTCCCTCTTCTGGATATCTCATTTCACTAATCCCAATAATGTCCAATTTGTGTCTATCCATTTCCCGCTTTAAATTCACTAGTTTATCTACTCCCGTTAGCGTCCTAACATTCCACGCTCCGACTCGTAGAAAGTCATTATTTATTTTTCCCTTTATGATGGTCTCTCCTCGGGTAGCCCCTTCCCGGAGATCCGAACGAGGGGCTAGTTTACTTCCGGAAATTTTTACTCGAAGAGAAATCGTCATGATGCATATTCTCGGGATTTGTAATGTGGTGGTTTCCCGTTGCCTTCCACGTGGTGAAGAGAAAAAAATGAAAAAGGAAATCAACTCCTAGCCCTCGAAAACCTAATAGCGTCGGGGTTGGTAAAAAAAAACAAGAGTTGGCCAAGGGAGGCCGCATAGTAATGAGAAAAGAGAAGCCTGACACAAGTAAGTGGAAGCAATGTCAGACTTAGCTCGGATAACCCCGTGGTCGCAATCCACGTACTCATCAGAAATGAGTTCCTGAGGTAAATTATAATTATAATTATAAATTATTATAAAAATATAAACTAATTATAAACTTAGTCAGTACATTCACTCTTATTAATGATTGCTTTGTGGTAACAAAAGTAGAACACATGTTTGGGATTCAATTTTATCCAAGTGTCTTGAAAAAACTGCATGGATAGTGGTATTGTATCTTGTTGTAGATTTTGCCGGATCATTGTTAATTCTTAAATCAAATTCATCCAAAAGAAATTGTAAAAATTGCTCTGAATTTTATGGTTAGAAAGCATGTTAGTTCTCAGGTTCAACTCCATAGAGGAAGCCCCCCCCCCCATGATAAGCAATATAAAATTATTTCTACTAAAATCTTTGAAATTTTAACCTTATAGTCCAAGAACTGGTGACAAATTTTGACTACGGATTTGATTCAACTAGCAATAATGCGTAATAGTACCGTCTATGATAGTTTTACAGGGAATTGCCAGTCTGGTTGGCTGTAGCAGGTGGACCAGGTACTGCGCATGATAAGAGTTTGGTAAAAAATATGTGTTAAAAAATATTTTTGATGCACAATGAAATTATAAAAATTATAATATATAATCAATTATAATTTCATTGTGCATCAAAAATATTTTTTTTCATATTGTGAAAATACACATTGGGGTAGTCTGGTTCCACGTCACACCACTCGAATGGTCTGGGGTGAATATATTATGTTTATAATTGATTATAAATTATAATTTTTAACACATATTTTTTACCTAACTCTCACCATGAGCAGTACCTGGTCCACCTGCTACAGCCAGCCAGACTGGCCATTCCCTGTAAAACTATCATTGACAGTACTATTACGCATTATTGTTAGTTGAATCAAACCCGTAGTCAAAATTTGTCACCAGCTCTTAGACTATTAAATTTAGAATCTTTCTTAATAATATATATTGGTTTTAACCATTTAGTTGATTTTTGAAAAAATTTACCATCTAATTTTCAAAAAAAGAAACTTAATTCTTTCGATTTATTAAATAAATGAATGGTTCGCAGCCGAAAAGTTTTTCGGTTAAGCTTTATTTTTTGCTTTCCTGCTTGAATTGAGTGGAGTGAAGAATTTTGACTTTTCTTATATTTATATTGCGAATCGGAGAGAATTTTGTCTCAAGGGGTAGATCAACTGCCCGGAAAGCATGTTGGTTCTCAGGTTCAACTCCTTAGGGGATGAACCCCCTCGGATAAGCAATATAAAATTATTTCTACCAGGGCTGTGGAGTCGGAGTCGGAGTTGGAGCAGGGAGGAATTTCTGACCAGAGGAGTCGGATTCGGGGAAAATGTGTCAACTCCGTCTCGGGCATTTTTCTCTTTTTGTTTTCCATCAATTTTTTTTTCAAGTTTAATATTCGAAATTGGCAAAATACTGTTTCTTAATAGGAAGACTTTCATGCAAATGAACTGGAGCCTCAGGTATAGAGAAACGGACTAAATACTGGTGGCCTCTTCGACTATTCAATAAGTTCTCATGTAAGCATACGCCATTTGTAGATATACATTATCTTATAAACTCGTTAAAAAACATTTAATTTTTGCTTTTTTTGATTAATTCTTACTTATAATATCTCTAATTTAAATTTTCAAGTAATCATATTTTGCCGAAAAATATAAATAATATTATTGTTGGATATACTAGCACCAGTCAAATTTCAAAAAGTTAATCTTGAAAATAGATTATTAATTTTTTTAACCAAAATAAAGACCAGTTTGCATTTTGATGGAATCGCTGTATTTTTCGATATAGATAGATTCAAGATGGATTTCTAGAATATTTAATAATGTAATATCGATACTAGGACAAAAAACAAAAAACTTTATTGTCTGGCCTAGTAAAGAAGATATACAAGAAACTATGCCATCAGCATTTGAAATACATTATCCAAATTGTAGAGTTATTATAGGTATAGATTGTACGGAAATAAAAACGAACAACCTACTCTTATAACACAAAATCATATGTATTCTGATTACAAATCAAGGTACATAGTAAAATTTTTAATAGGAAAGATACCATTAGGAATGATCTCATTTGAATCCGAGTGCTACTCCGGGAGATCTAGTGATCCTTTCATAACTAATGATAGTGATTTTTTAAAACTACTAGAGTCAGGTGATCAGATGAGATGATAGTAAAGGTTTTCCTGCCACCAAAAAATCTCTTGATGAACCCGATGCTTTAATTGTTACATCTCCATTTTTACACGATGGACATTTAACACAAAAAAAGAAATAGAAGAAACTTATTATATTGTTAGTGTAAGAATCCACGTTGGAAGCTGTATTGCAAGAATCAAAATGTACAGCATCCTGAATAAAATAACAATTGATCTTCTACCATACCATTGACGATATAGTTCATATACCTATGCTGTTTGTTAGTAAACTTACAAAAACCTTTTTTTAAACAAGTATAAAAGAAATAAAATTATATTTAATTATTTCAATAAGCTGATGTGGCTATCCACATGATCTTACCATACACCTGGCCCCTCTTATATTTAATACCAGCTGACGACGCCCCCCTCCCCCGCCTATGCAATGGGTAGTTTTATTGCATTTGTAGTTTTCTGGGGGCCCACAGATTGTGCTGATTAGCTCTGGTGTTGTGTTCATGAATTTAACGGGACTATAGAAGTAAAAGTGTGAAGCGATAGTAAAATTGTTTGAAACTAAATCACACTTTTATTTCTAGGAATGTTTTTGATTTTTTAGCTTCGTACGATTATTGTACTTCCAATTAAATTAAAACTGTGCGAATTCAACTAAACTGTAAGACAATACCTCAGAAATCCTAGTTATTTTCTGCTTTCTAGTACGGATCTATGATTTAAAAGTGTATTTTTTAAAAATCTTTTTTTTATAAAATTTTTTTTATTTTACTTAAAATAATATTATAAATGATTTATTAAAGCAAAACAACTTCATTAGTATTTTCAAATCAAACATAATTATTCAAACTGAAATGAACATCTGAGTCTGCAGGAAGTGCTTCGAATTCTGATTTCATATTCTATTTAAAAATTCATAATTAAATAAATCACAAAGAGTTCGTTTCATATGACGTCTTTGCTTGGCCAGTGATGACGAATTGTATAGGTTTCGTCACGATGGTGACATAAACCAAGGAAAGAAACATCGTCATGATGGTGAGGTCACCAACCAGATCCTTATTCAGAGATCACCTTTTTCTTAAGGGTTGGATCGTTGCCGATGACAAATCGCCACAGTTTATAAAAACAAATTAGCTACGAATTCTCTTGGCTGAGTCACTTTAGTCTCTATAGGAATAAATGTATTTTTTACTTTACCATACGCGGAATTAAGAGCTGATTAGATTGTGGTGCATATCGACCCAAAATTAAGGGGGATGGAGGGGGAGTTAAAATTAAAAATCTAGACCAGTTGAACAAACTCAACCAAATTTTGTATACACAATCAGTGGACCCCCTAAAGTCTAAAAATGCAAAAACTAACCGCGCAAAGGGGGGAGGGGTCAAAAAATGAAAATATAGACCCTTGTGCCAAACTCAACCAAATTTCGTATACATAATCCATGGGCCCCCAGAAGTCTAAAAATAACCCAAAATGGGGGGGGGGGGGTGTAGGGCTAAAAAATGAAAATATAGGCCCATGAACCAAATCTTGTATATATAATCAGTGGGCCTCAGAAAACTAAAAATGTAAAATATAACCGCCCAAAATGGGGATGGGGGATGAAATTCTTGAGTCTTGTACCAAACTCGACCAAATGTTATATACATAATCAGTGGGCCCCCAGTAATCTAAAAATGCAAAAACTAACCCCCACCCTACATAATTATAAATAATTTTATTAAATATATATAAGAGAGGGGCCAGGGTGTATGGTAAAGTCAAGTGGATGGCCACACCAGAACGTGTCAATTTATTTATTATTCATTTGTTGACGACAACTGAAATAAATTAATAGTAAAAAAACATTTTTAAAAACAATTTTTTATTTAAATGCTCTAATAAGAAGAAAATAAACTTTGAAGTAAATCAAACCCATCATTTTGTTACATTATACATATATAATTTGGTCAAGTTCTGATGTTTTAATCAATCACAAAATAACGAAAATCTTCAAGCAAATCTTATGAACAATAATGGAAATTAAAAAAATAACTCCTATACTATCAAAGCGCACAGCAAGCGCAGGCCAAGTTCGAGCATTGGATTGGCCGTACACGCTGTATGTTATTTACACTAACCATTTCGAGCCAATTTCGACCCCCCGCAGCTTGGAACCCATTTGAGATGCAAAGCTAAAATTATACATATTTCAGCCAGCGGGGAAGCTGCGATCTCTCCGTCGTAGTTGCTAAATGGCCAACCGTCCAGCGGCCCTCAAAGTAGACGAAGTAGACGCTGTAGTACCCAGTAGGGATGGTAAATTTACCGACTTTTTCATTTATCGGTAATTCTGTAAATGGAAATTAAAAGGTTTACCGGTAATATCTTTTTTCCTGAAAAATAAAATTAAGGTGATAAATATAAAGCGTGTAAAAATATAAGTCATTTTAATTCCCATTTCATATTTTTTATTTCAAAGATATAAATTATAAAAAATATAAAAATTAAAGTGTTATTTCTAAAGCTATCCAAACTATAATAACTTTTAGAAACAGAAATATAATAATACTGAAAAATAAAAATACAACAAAAATAATTGAAGGTATCTAATACTATTTTATTGATTACCATTTTTTAAAAAATAACTTCCCAAGAAACTTAAATTATTTAAAGTCATACCTCCTAATTTTACAATAATATTGCATTAGTTTAGCGTCCTATCACCTGTCATAATGTGGTGTATACAAAATTGCTATTAATTTAAAAAATACGTGAAATATTTACATATTATAATTTTTAAATATTAAAAAAGGATATATTTACTTACTCTTTAAGAAAAAGGTTGATTGTAACGATTTTAAACTTTTAAAAATTTCAAAAAACTGCAGAGCACAAATCACATACATATGCAATCTGACGCTTTCTGTACGATTTACAGTGGCTCTCAAACCCAAAAAAGTTTAATTTAAAATTAAAAAATAAATCTCCCATAAAATTAATAATTAGGTAGGTATATTGTTACTTACACTAACCTTTTTTCTACCGGTAAATTTTTGTAATTTACCGGTTAACCGATAAACCGATATACAATCCCTAGTACCCAGCTCCAGTCTCCCCAGTACCAGGGTGATATTGACTGCCTGCATAACTCTAAACGGTCAACAAGGACTCGTCTCCAAACCCGCTGACTACAAGATGGATAACCCAACAGCTGATTTAATAAATATAAATAATTAATATATTTTTCGACAAAATGTCAAGAGAGGAGAATTCTTGATTATTCTAATAAATATATTATATATTATATCCAATGATATAATATTAATATAATTATTATTATATATACTAGCTTCAAGGCCCGCCTTCGGCCCTCGGGTGAAGCTAATATAAAGGATTTAATAAAAAGATCTCGTGTCCCCGGATGCCTCAAGAAAAAATAGTCATCTTATATAATATATAGGAAGAAACATCATATTAAAAAACATAATAAAACAAATTAATTTTTTATTTATTTATTTTCGGCTACCCAAAAAATCACAAAAAATAAAACATAAAAAGTTTATTTGAAAATAAATAAAACGTTTCAGGAAAATTTTCTGAACTTTTTTTTAGCATGGGTGACACACCCGGGGCGGACGGATATCGATGGTGTCAACCCTCAAAAACGGTTAAAATCAACATTATGTAAAATAAAAAAATTGGATAAACGTGAAGTATGATTTTAATTCAAGAATTTAAATAAACATTTGAAAAATTATATTGATCATCAAATTAGAAAACTATCAATCAAGTATCATAAACATATATAGAATAAACTTTAAAAAACTTTTAATTTAAAAATATTTCAAGTATTATAATCTCTTCTTTCTAGCTTTGACGACTGCAAACTCGGAAATCACTCTTTAAAATTAATACTTTGTGTTGCTGTACACGCCATCTTTTTAATATTTGAGTAACTAAGAAGCTCATTGCTCAAGTGCGCAGGAGTGGACCAATTATAGGAATCCGGTCTGCGCACAGCGGGTTATAGCGGCCTGCCCGGAGCGGCAGCCATTCGCGTATCGAACTGAGAACTAGCAGGTGCATAGGACTTGCTCTGAACCTTTGTGTTCATCCATTTTGGTTCATGTATTCGGGCTTAATTTTATGCCCAGTTATAGTATTTGCTTTTCAGCATTTAACCGATCAATATTTTCGGTGTTGTATTTTGTTCTTGGGAAAAGGGTCCAGCGAAAGAGGAATTAATATCGGCTGACTAAGGCTTCTTCAAGAAATTGTGTTTTGGATGTGAAATGTATAATATCATGAAAGTGCCTGTCATCTGATTGGCCATCCCAGCCTTTTACTCTTTGCCAACCTTTAAAAAGAGTTTACCAACCGACATACAACTGGCCCTAAGCCCAGGTGCCTTGATAGCTCCAGATTCAGAAGATGCGGAGTGTATTTTCTGTAGTATGCTGTTTTCTAATGATACTCAAGGGGAATTCTGGATCAAATGCCTCATGTGCGGTCTCTAGACACATAATGATTGCGTTGGTGCAGAGTTCGACACCTGGATTTGTGATTATTGCAAATAATTTAAGTTCCTTTTTACATTTACCAAAGTTACTAAAGATTATCATAGAAGTTAAGGTTGGTTTTTAAAATTTTTTTAATATTCCATATTTGGGGTACCTATTCTATTATTAGATACCTTTATGTTTATTTTGTTTTTGAGAAATTATAGTACTTATAATTAATAAATATAATACAAGATTGTTAATATGTAAAACGTAAATATATGATTGTTTACAATTACCATTATAAGTTTTTGATTTTTATATTTGTTTCATTTCCAGAAGACCGACTGGTAAAGAAAGTGAGGACAAACAAGCAGATCAGAATAAGAAGTAGAGGTCGTCCCAAGAAGAGATGGTATGACGTTCTAGAAGAAACAAACCTATAGGTTTAAAAAAATAAGAAGAAGAAGTTTCATTTATGCCTAGAAAACAAAACGGTATTCCATATTTGGTTACTTTCCTCTACTTTTAAAAAATAAGTAATGTTTATTCAAAAGAATCTTACAAATGATCTGATAAATTTTTCAAAACAAATCTATATTGAAAATACTTTGTAAGATGAATTTAAAAAAAATATTTTTCAAAATTATTATAATTATATTAACTATTCTTTGAATTCCCAAGACATTTTGTCAAACTTTTCTAAAATATTTATATTTTGTATTTTTTTTACCTTTTTCGTATAATTTATTTTTTGCCGTTGGTTATGTGTTTCCAATTTATATATATAAACAATTTAAGTTAATTAATGTAAAGTTAATATATTTTAATATAATATTTATTTTAATATACATATAAATCTCATGGTTTTAAGGAATTTAATGACTTTATATTGGGCCAGTCCTGGTTTAAATCAAAGTGTTGGAAAAATTTTCGGGGGGGGGAGGGGGGTTGTTACCCAGCCGCCTCGGTGGTGTAATGGTCAGAACAACTGACTGGCAACCCGGAGGTCTCGGGTTCGATTCCCGGCTATACCCAGACATTTTTTCTGTAAGTATAGGGTCTGGTAATAAAAATTAAGTGGGAGATAAATTTAACCGAATTTATCGCGCGGAGGATTTACCACTGCTCGAAGCCCTTAAAACCTTGGTAAATTGGATATTGAATTGTATCTAAGTTTCTGAGATTGGCTCGTGATCCCGGCTTCTTTTCCTTCTGCTCTGTTCTTTTCACGATTGAGGGGCCAGCCCATACAGGCCTTTAGGGGATCCACCTTCTGGTGTATCTCCTTCTCTCATCAATATCATTAAAAAAAAAAAAAAAAAAAAAAAAGGGGCTAGAGAAGTATGGATAGGAGACATGGCATCTCTGATACCCAGATTGTTTTTTTATCAGAATATTATTTTTATTTTATTTATTAAATTGTTATTAAACGTTTTATTTATTATGTAAAATTTCGATGTTTACCTCAACATTTCGAGGGGGTTATCCCCCCCTGCTTGCTACGGTCAAGTTGTGACTACACATTTCCATATTTAATGAATTAAAAATGGGTACACCACTTGCTACAACTTTCTTTAAAAAAATGACTTAATTTTAAAATATTATTTGATATTAGATATTTACTTATTATGTTAATTAATTATGTCTCATCTTGATTTAATTCATCTTTGGCTATTATAGTCATTAATTCTTTAATACCTATTAATAATGCTATTAATAGTCAAAAATTAATTCACTCAAGATGAGACATAATTAATTTAGATATTAAATAAATATCCAATAACACATGTTATAAGCTAGCCACAAAACAAACATTATAGATATATACGAATACATATTTAACTTTCTTATATATATATATATTGGTATATACGCCCTGGACCCCTGACCCCCACTCCCAGCTCCCACCCCACATTGATTTCTCTTTCTTCTTTTGGTGTCTATCCGCTCAGCGAATGTTGAATTGATTTCTCTTTATAAATCTTATATTCTTCACGTTTTTAAATCGAAAATCAATGGCACCACAAAAAATGGAATCTAAAATTTTCAAAAATAATCTATTATATGCGGGGGCGAATCTAGATTTTTGGGGACCTGGGGTGGAGGATATTAAAGCCCCCCGGCCCTGAAAAATTAAGGATAAAGATAAGAGTAAATAAATAAATATTATTATATGTAATTGAATGTAATGGAAGGCAGCCCAGAGGTAGTGAGGAAAGAAAAATTAACACATGTAAAATAAGGTGTAATTTATTGAATCCTTCCTCCTTTCCTTTCAAACCGACGTTTCGGAGGATTTTTCCCTCCTTCAGGTCCTCCGAAACGTCGGTTTGAAAGGAAAGGAGGAAGGATTCCAATAAATTACACCTTATTTTATATGTGTTAATTTTTTCTTTCCTCACTACCTCTGGGCTGCCTTCCATTACATTCAATTAAAATTTCTACCAGTCCGTCTCTCTCAGAGAAAATTTCGTTGCAAAAAAAATTATATGTAATATTCATTTACTATGAGTTAAGAATTTACTCTTATCTTTATTAAAGATATTTCACCAACACCACAATCTCTACTAAAAATTAAGGTTACAATAAAAAAAATTGTTTATTTATTTTACAATAATTAATTACATTAAATGTACATACCCATTACGCAATTTTACAGCTTATTTAGTTTTCTTATATTTTTAGCAGAATAATCTTTTATGATTTAATCTTATGTTAATGATTTAGGGATATTTATATCCTTCGGCGACCCTCTTGTTATCCAAATGGTAGCCCCTGGACCCCCAGCCCCACTTCACCCCACCTACCCCCAATTAATATATTTAAATTTTTATATGTAAATTGTAACCACTTATCTACCAAGTTACCAACTACATGCTAAAAAATACAATAATAAAATGATTTAGAAAATTATTAATTATCTAAACATTATTGAGCTGTTAATATTCTTGAGGAAGCAGTGCTTCCCTTGCTTCCTTCTTGAATTATTTTTAGGTATTATTTTAATTTTCACTTGAATCTTGTAAAATCGATCTGGTTTGTTATATTATTTATTTGTAATTTAAAAAATCGAACAAAATACTTTGATGGGTAAAGCCGTATTCTGTAGGTTCGTAGGTACTAAGTTTCTTTACAAGTGGACGGACTTTTTGTAATTTGATTATTTATTATTTTACATTTTAATTAATTTATTTGCAAATATTATAATTTTTAAATGTCTAAATTATATTTTTGTTAATGATTTTAGGTTTTCATTATACACTATGTGTTAAAAGCGTATTTCAATTTTGACATCAAATGCGCCACCTAATAAATTAAGAGAGGGGATCATAATCGCAGCTTGTTCACATTTTTCTCTCACCTAAAAGGTTAGTTCTTTCTCTTTTGGCTTATCCTGATAGGCAGACTTTTAATCCATTTTAAGCTGATGGAATGTTTCATTATTAAGATAATCGAATTGATAAGGTGTACTTTAGCTAATCATTTGTGACGTTATCTTCGTCTTAACTATCTGTTGAGAAACTATTATGACACTGGTGACAATCTCATTCCCGGATCCTTATTATTCAAAAAGTGAACTTGTTCTTCAATGTATCATTTTACTCTGCCGATGAGGAATGCAGCTCGGCCAATTTCCTTTTCTAGAGTTTTTAGGGTTCAGTGGCCTGGATGGCCAGGCTTATGATTTGGAAGATTTGGAGTTAGACTACTCATGATGAAATCGGAGTTTCGTATGTTCAATGTTCACATTGAATTAAGTTAACTATAACTACTTAAATCTACTTACTTAAAAAGGCCTCAAAATTAGATGTCGAAACATCGCAAATAAACTCGAAACTTTCTGATTTCACTATGTTATCTAACCCGGAAAACCTTCCACATAATCAATCTGAGGTCTAAAAATATTTAAAAAAAACTACTATTAATACACAAACAAAAAAAATTATACATTATTTCATCTCAAGTAAAGGCGTATTTATGATCATAATACTTTTTTTACTAAACGTTGTCCCGTATTAAAATAAAAAACAAACATTAAAATAAAAAGATTAAAACTAAACGAGATTTATACTATTTTCAAGAATTTTCAGATTGAAAAGAAAATGCAATGTCCGGAATCTCATTCATGATGATCTTTCCGCCTCTACATCTTTTCAAATAAACTTGAGTAATTTTTCTGGCAAACATTTTATTTTCATTTGGAATCGTTTTCGAGAAATTGATAAAACCGACTTCAAAAAAATTAAATGGAACAAATTAAATAATAAGAACTCAAAAATCAAATAAAATACACTAAAAGGTATAAAATAATTATCTTATTTAGTTACAACTAAACGACGAAATATTAACATGAATTTACTTTTTAAAGTCGGTGCCAAACAAACTATACCTATAGGCGAGCGTACCCGCCAAACGTACTAAGTAAGATCCCTCGAGTGCGATTCATTAAATGTATATGTTTGGCACCGACTTTAAAAAGTAATTTCATGTTAATATTTCGTCGTTTAGTTGTTACTAAATAAGATAATTATTTTATACCTTTAAGGTCCGGTTGTATGTCGCAAATTAAATGCTTTTTACAACTAACAAAGACTAGATGGTAAATGGTCTTCCTCCATTTACCATCTACCCTTTGTTAGTTGTAAAAAGCATTTAATTTGCGACATACAACCGACCCTTAGTGTGTGTATTTTATTTTATTTTTGAGTTCTTATTATTTTATTTATTCCATTTAATTTTTTTGAAGTCGGTTTTATTTTTTTTTATTACAATTATTTTTATTTTTCTCTTTTTAGTGATGTTATTAATAGTGACTTAATATAATACCTTGGATGCATCTCGTAAGAGAAAGCGTCAGGCGAATGAATCAGAAAATGATAATAAAATTCAATTCATAAATATAGAAATTCTCTCGAAACGTTTGCGGGTTTTAAATGAATGTTTTAAGATTTTTTTTATAAAAGATTTCATTTATTATAATTTCGATTATTTGGTCATAAGAATTGGAGATTTACGTTATTTCGTCATTGATCATATGTTCAGAACTTGACCAAATTAATATGGTACCACCCGCAAACTAGCCCGTTTCCAATAAAAAAAGAATCATTAAAATCGGTTCATAAACAAAGAAGTTATGCCTGAACAAACATATCAAAAAAGGCCCAATACCAATGAAAAAAACGGGACTAATCGGAAGCTAGACTGAACCCAATGCGAATAAAAATCATCAAAATCGGTTCATAATTGGCAGAGATATGAGGTAACATAGACAAAAAAAATTCAGTCTAATTGAGAACCTCCTTTTTTGAAGTCGGTTAAAAATTAATTTAAAATGCTGGCAGTAAAAAGGGGTACTGTAGACATGATTTTTATAAAGTTCAGACTACCCCTTTACTTCAAGTATTTTAAATTTTGTTTTCCACTGTTTTTTGGCTTAATTTTCTATTTATAAAAAATAACATATACTTTGTCGACTCTAATTTAAATAAAATTAAAACGTCTGCCCGAAAAATTATATAAGTTTGTCCAAAGATAATTTCTGATCAATATTAAAAAAAAAAATGTTTTATTTTTTTTATTTTCAAAACGTAAAAATAGCTATCGCAAATAATCGTCAGATTTGAATCAAAACTTTCCTATGATATTTCGAGTTGGTCATAAATTTAAATTTTAAAGGTGTTAAATAAAAACAAAACTCTTTTCTCAGCAGTTTTTTATTCAAATGGTGGTTTAAATTAATCCAATTATTTCGGAAACGTTACAGTCTTCCTTCTCAGTGGACCTTGGAACAAAATACAATAGGTGTTAGTTAAAGTTTACACTTGTTTTTGTTATAAAATTATAATTGAAGTAATATATTTTTTCCTTTAAACAATTTTTCAAAACATAAATTGAACATATAAGTTGTTTTGAAAAATTATTTAAAGGAATAATATATTACTTCGATTATAATTTTATAATAAAAACAATTGTAAACTTTAACTAACACCTATTGTATTTTGTTCCAAGGTCCACTGAAGAAAAAATACTGTAAAGTTTCCAAAATATTTGAATTAATTTAAATCACCATTTGAATTAAAAAACTGCTGAGAAAAAAGCCTTTTGTTTTCATTTAACAGCTAATAGGTGCGTGCAAAAGTTCGTGCGGAGTTTCAATAGATTGAGTTATGAGCGTCGTAACGTGTTGTCATTAATGCCTACTCATACATATTATATATCCTTGGAAAGGTGACGTCTTCAGCTTACATTAAAAAAATCATTTGTTTTCATACAAACTGCTTCGATAAATATCACTTTAAAAATGAATATCGATAAAGTGCATTTACGGCATGTTATGCTTTACAAGTTTCGGAAGGAATAAACGATGTAGCAGCCGTGAAAAACATTCAAGATGTTTATCAGGATCAAGCACCAGCTAAACGAACTGTGGAAAAATGGTTTGCTAAATTTCGGCACGGAGAATTTAACCTTGAAGACGATGAAGGTGATGCTCTTAGTTTGGTGGGATTGCAAGGGCATAATCTATTTTGAGCTTCTCCCTGCTGGTGAAACGATTGATTCGGACAAGTACTGTCGCCAATTAACCAATTTGTATCGAGAAATCAAAGAGAAACGTCCGATTTTGTCAAATCGCAAGGGAGTCATCTTTCATTAGCACGCCAGACCACACGTTTCGAAAAAGACGCTGTGCAAGCTGAAGAGCCTGAAATGGGATGTCCTAACGCATCCACCGTATTCTCCTGATATCGCACAATCTGACTATCACTTGTTCCGGTCATTGTAAAATTATTTAAATGGAAAAAACTTTGACTCTTTGGAGGCCTTAAAAAACGGCGTGTCTTCGTTCTTCGAATCTAAACCGCGCAGTTTTTATGATCGAGGCATCCGTCTGCTGCCAGAACGTTGGAAAAAGATTATAGAAAACGATGGAGAATATATCATTGATTGAATAAAGATTTTTGTTTGCCTAATCGCTGTGTGACTTTTACTCACAAACTCCGCACGAACTTTCGCACGCACCAATATAAGAATCCTCAGCACCACCATGACTTAAGTTAAATTTTAAATGTCATTCTATTTGAATTTTCCTGTATACCTAAGTCAAATAGACAAACCAATTGGTTTTGTCCTGTGAAATCTACAAAACTGGAATTGCACTCTAACAGAGGTTGCAACTAAAAAGTCGAATTGGTTTACTTGGAATTAGAAGACAAGAGATAGCTTTTTAACACTTCACAGTAAATGTAAAATAAAAATTAATTTAAAACTCATAAAAAAAGGGAAAAATGGAATAGGCAACTAAAAAGATGTGTGGTTTTAACTTTGGAATCACATTTCAGAGAGGATTCATTTACTTAATATATTTAAATAAGACCCTCAAAATTTATCTCATATTTCTTTTTTACTTTATAGGTATATATTTAAACAAAAGGGGATAAATATTACCTGCAATCCCTTAAATTTTATGGATACATCTATTCGACTTGTATAATTCCTATTCCTTATTATTCAATTTAATTATCATTCCTTGTCTCTTTATCCTTGAGCCAATTTAAAAAAAACCTTAATTTTATTCCCTGCTATATTTCAAGTTCTGTTTGACCTTCCAATTTAATTTTACTCTCAGAATAAGTATTTGAATTTCATCTCAGAAAATTTACTTTTTTAAGTCTTTAATTCCATTATAATACATTTCGCTGTCAATTTTTAAATTCTAATTGATCCAATTGCTTTATGATAAGGAGGCATCTATCTCAATCACTGATTGGTCTACCTCAATTAATATTGGAGTCATCGACTATGTCTCAGGCACCAAACATTATCCACATCCGTAAAAAAGCACACTTAATACTTACAAAACTATTTTAATACCATATGAAATTTAACAAGCTGACTTTTTCTCATTTCCCAGTGGTGTAATAACACCCCCACAGCCCCTGCGGTGTGTGTGTGTGGGAGGGGGAGGGCAGATTAAGTGGGGAGTTGGATTTTCAGTATGTTTATTTTTTTCAACCCTTCTATTCTAGTCTCAGAGCATTTGAAACATCTAAGTAATTTTAATATTTTGTTTATTAATTCTGTTTGAATTGAAAATATCTCATTATAACGCTTGTTGTATTTTCTGTTGCAGTGGAAACAGCGATGGGGAGTCGTCACGAAATTGTCTCCAGCAGCAGGTCAGAAGTCAATGTCTTTTGAAAATGAATATTATTTTGAATTCTTTGGAGAGAATGTGCTGTTTTCTATTTACTTGCCGAGAATGGTGAGTGTTACATTCCAATTATGATATTTACAAAAAGATTTGTCAATAATGGACTAGTGCAGAGGTAGAGAACCTTTTTAACCATTGAAAGCCACATTACACCCACTGGCTTCAAATAAATTAAATTCTTTTAAAATAGTTTGCAATGGGGTTAGGGAGGGTATTTGGTTGGAGGGGTCTGGAAATTAGTTTGGTAAGGGGACGTTTAAGGGGAATATTCCTGAGTGTGAGAATACTAACCTTTATAGACGTGGAGGTGGTGGTGTAACTCAGTGTATCTCGTTGTACTAGTTTGATAAACTACTGAATTTACTCTTATGTTCAAATTTTACGTTACTGAAATTAATCTGATGCAATGAATTTAAAAAAATAAAAAAAAATAATTCTAAATAGGCAAAAATAAAATAAAAATACTTAAATAAATTCTAGCTGCAAAGGAGAATGGGGAGAATTTTCTTAACAGTGAAAGATAATCAAGAATTCAATGTATAATATATGATTTATTGAGGTCCTTGGTGAATTTAACAGTCAGAAAGAATTAATTGATTGGATGTCTTTAATGTGTGAACGGAGATCGTTCGAAGAAAGTAGGATTAATTACGTTTGCTCTTGAGATGTGCTGCTCGGTTCAAAGTAATTCAAACAGCATTAGCTGTGCCGTGGCCACCTCTAGCTCAGGTTCCGTAGACTGCCACGTCGAAGAGTGTGTAACGGGCCTGGAGTCTCGCCTTTTTGATCAGCTTCCGTGGTGTCTTCACGAGAGCCGGACAGGTATCCTTGTCCGTGCTATCCAATTAGCTATCGTGCTAATGATAGAAGTGCCAATGGAGGGGCTCGCAAGTGGATGAATGAAAATGCCCGCAAAAACGACTCCAGGAAGAAGAAATATACTCGTGAGATCAAGTAATAGAGAGAGTGTATAATATGGAGATGTAAGGTAAGAGCTGGATAAAATAATAGAGAGTGTAAAAGAAGAAGAAGTCGTCCCTCTATTTCTCCGTGTTGGTCCTTTTATGCATTTCATACTATTCTCCGTTTTCTATCCCTTCTACGGTACATCGCCAATCATAATGTTCTATTTTGTTAAATGAGGGTGTTTGGACCCTGGCTAATCTCATTCCCCTGACTATATTCAGAACTGGGCCTTAAAGCTCATATACCACGAATGACTTTAGATAATCCCGGCTTAAGCCAGCTTCTCTTTAAATATGAAAAATAAACTAATTTTTACGAAATCTATTCTATATTTGACTTGACTGGTTAATCTCTTTCCTATTTTTAAGTTATTTAATTAATAAATTTTGAAAAAGTTCAGATTTAAGATTTTTTAACTCTACTATGCATAAAAAAAACATACTTCTAAATTCGATTCTTTGTTTAACAATGTGCGAAAATGGGTTGTTACCATTTTATGACACCGCTTCCCTTCAAAAAAAAATTTTTAAACTAAAAAAAATTTTTTTTTTAAATTATTAATAAACTGAAAAAATTTATTTTCAAATTATTAGCCCAGGCTATTTACCCCGTGAGACCACAACTAATCCATCGAAACGCAGGGGTCACAAGCAATTTGTTATTATATCTCGCTTTTAAGTTCAATTATCCAATACTGATACATCGATTCCTGATTTCACATTTCCTTTTTCATGTCTATCCGCATATTGGGATCGTGTTCATCTCTTCTATATGGATGCACGAGTTCCCACCTCTGTGACGGACCATTCGACATACTATAAAAATTTTCAAGAATTTATGTTAATCGTAACAATAATTAATTCGCTCATGTGAGATACTGTTTGCAAATGTGCTTGTTGGTTACCGCTTTTAAATGTTTTAGTTTTTAATTGCAAGGGGCTTATTCAGGGGCTAAAGGGAGAAAATTGTATTTTTAGTTTTACATGTTCCAACATTGATATAATATTGAGAAGGAAAGCTGAATCCAATAGAACGTTTATTATAAAATTAACAAGTGAAGCAATTGAAAAATTTACGTTAATATCAGAAAATTTTATTTAAATGAACAGAAAAATAGTGAGGGTGGAAAGAAATTAATATTGATTGACTCTATTGATACAAACAAGGTTAGAATTTAATTTAAATTTAAATTTAAATTTTAAAATTACAAAGAAAGTTGACTAGAGAGGGTTGAATCGGGTTTATCTAGAATGAAAAATTATTTAAAAATGAATTCTGTCTTTTGTGACAAATGAGGGTAAAATTTTATATGAGTCACATCGTGATAAATGAGTTGTGTTGATACCAAATGATAAAATTATAAAAAAAATAAAATAAAAATGAATATTGTTAATGATTTTTCAAAAATCATTGAATCGATAAATCTACTGAGTTTACTGAAGTTAAATTACAAACGGGCCTGCTGGATTTATATAAAAAAATGGAAATACAAAATTATGATAGAAATGTGGATTAAAAATTTTAAATGGGGATCTATGTGAAATTATCTGCTAATATAAATAGTTATATTAGAATATTTATTTTAAATTAGACGAAAGAAATAATAGTGTGATGATTCATGATTACTAGAATTTGAATTAAATAATTATTAAAAATTATTTAAATATGGATTTTAAAAGATAATGAAATGTACTATTTTTAGTAAATTATTATTTATTGAATTTTGCAACAACAAACAACAAATGAGAAATCTGAATTGACGGGCTATATGGGAATTTAACTAAATAAAAGATGGTTTGCTTGTAGGCATTTTCGTTTTTCGAAGAATTTCAATGTAAAGGCAATTTTCGAAGGTTTCTTATGGGTCAATCAAAAATGGTTTTCTTATCCTTTTATCGGTTGATCCCCCGCGAGGCGTATAAAGTTCTTTCTAGTGCTCGCTGGCAATGATGCAGTTCATTTTGAACTACGTCAAAGATATGATTTATAATGAAATTTATTGTTGATAGTTTGAAAATCGAAAATGTTGTGAAATAATTTTTATATTTTATATGCAAACCAATTAAAATTTTTACTAGTGGAATGAATTTATTTGGGGGACTTATATCAATTTTTATTAAAGGTGGTGGGGGCGGAATTTCAATTATTTGTTCGCAAATTATGGGTGTGTGAATTTCTATGGCGGGTATGCAAGTTATTGTTTTTAATTCTATGGAGGGTTCTATAATGGGGTCTATATTAATTTGATTACAAGGGGCTGAAGTAAATTCGAGGGCGGTTTCTAAAAGAGGGGGCTCAAAGATGGTTTCAATTGTTGCTAACTTGGTTTCTAAGGGTGGCGATTGTTGTATTGTTGCATCATGTGACTCTATTTTATTATCTATTTCATCAAAATTGGCCTCTGATTTATTTTGTTGTTCATCCATTTTTCCATCGCTTGACTCTATTCTATTAAAAAGGGATGCAAATTTTTCATTGACTTTGGCTATGGAATTATTTATATTACTATTAAATTCATCCCTCATGGCCTCTATTTTGTTATCTATTCTATTAAAATTAGCATTTGTTTCACTTTTTTGTTCATCTATCTTGCTATCTATTTTACTAAAATTAGCTTTTGTTTCATTAAAATTCGCCTTTGCTTCACTTTGTATGCCCTTCATTGACTCTATCATTTGTTGGAACATGCTATTAACATCGAGGGGTGTGGGTGGAGGGGTATGTGTACTTACGATTTGATGTTCACCATCAAGCGCATTTGCAAACTCCCTTGTATCTCGTAGCATGGCTGGAAGTGTCGATTCTTCCATTTCCGCCGGTGTAGGAGTGGACATACAGGTCCCTGAGTCTAATGCTATATCATCAGGATCGATCGGCGTGTTGGATAATTCAACTGTTGTTTGTTGGTTGCCTGCATAAATCGCCCTGCGTTCGTCCAGACTCTGTGGTGTGCCGTCCATTCTCGGTGTTTATTTGTAAAAGAAAGAATCAAATATTAGAAGTTGCTATTGTTTATTTATAAAATGTATTAATTTTATAGAAAAGAAAGTAAACAGTTCGCCAAATAAATTCTCAGAAAATTTCAAAAATAGAAGTGTTGAAGCCGGGATTATTCAATTAACCTTTGATATCCCACTGTTAAGAGAATTTAAATAAATAAAAAAAATATGAAAAAAAATAAATTAACGGTACGGGGCAATATACTATATTTTTTTGTTCAATTTTAGTACAACGAGACAGGTATCGCGTTCGGTTGCAGCCTTACTAAGCCTGGTATTCTCACTTCTCAGAATATTTTTAATATGGGATTTTGAATTTAGGGATATCTGTGGGATAGGATGGCTTAGATTTTCAAATCCCAGCAGCACCTTCACCATGCAATGGGGTTAGGGAGGGTATGTGGTTGGAGGGGTAAGGAAATTGGAGGGCGGGTTGTTCAGGTGACGATCCAGAGTCACGGGTGGGGGTGCGGGGGTAAGCACGGGGTTGTATGGTAGTGTGGGGCGGGGTGGAGGACACGGGGTAGGGTCCAGGGCGTGGTGGTGGCGTAGGGTCGGGGTTGGGGTTGAGGGTGTGGGTCGTGGGGTGGGGGTTCAAGGGTTCAATGGGGTTAGGGTGCGTTGGTGGTTGGAGGGATATGTAATCCCAGCGAAACCTCCACCATGCAATGGGGTTATGGAGGGTATGTGGTTGGAGGGGTCTGGAAATTAGTTTGGTAAGGGGACGTTTAAGGGGAATATTCCTGAGTGTGAGAATACTAACCTTTATAGACGTGGAGGTGGTGGTGTAACTCAGTGTATCTCGTTGTACTAGTTTGATAAACTACTGAATTTACTCTTATGTTCAAATTTTACGTTACTGAAATTAATCTGATGCAATGAATTTAAAAAAAAATAAAAAAAAAATAATTCTAAATAGGCAAAAATAAAATAAAAATACTTAAATAAATTCTAGCTGCAAAGGAGAATGGGGAGAATTTTCTTAACAGTGAAAGATAATCAAGAATTCAATGTATAATATATGATTTATTGAGGTCCTTGGTGAATTTAACAGTCAGAAAGAATTAATTGATTGGATGTCTTTAATGTGTGAACGGAGATCGTTCGAAGAAAGTAGGATTAATTACGTTTGCTCTTGAGATGTGCTGCTCGGTTCAAAGTAATTCAAACAGCATTAGCTGTGCCGTGGCCACCTCTAGCTCAGGTTCCGTAGACTGCCACGTCGAAGAGTGTGTAACGGGCCTGGAGTCTCGCCTTTTTGATCAGCTTCCGTGGTGTCTTCACGAGAGCCGGACAGGTATTCTTGTCCGTGCTATCCAATTAGCTATCGTTCTAATGATAGAAGTGCCAATGGAGGGGCTCGCAAGTGGATGAATGAAAATGCCCGCAAAAACGACTCCAGGAAGAAGAAATATACTCGTGAGATCGAGTAATAGAGAGAGTGTATAATATAGAGATGTAAGGTAAGAGCTGGATAAAATAATAGAGAGTGTAAAAGAAGAAGAAGTCGTCCCTCTATTTCTCCGTGTTGGTCCTTTTATGCATTTCATACTATTCTCCGTTTTCTATCCCTTCTACGGTACATCGCCAATCATAATGTTCTATTTTGTTAAATGAGGGTGTTTGGACCCTGGCTAATCTCATTCCCCTGACTATATTCAGAACTGGGCCTTAAAGCTCATATACCACGAATGACTTTAGATAATCCCGGCTTAAGCCAGCTTCTCTTTAAATATGAAAAATAAACTAATTTTTACGAAATCTATTCTATATTTGACTTGACTGGTTAATCTCTTTCCTATTTTTAAGTTATTTAATTAATAAATTTTGAAAAAGTTCAGATTTAAGATTTTTTAACTCTACTATGCATAAAAAAAACATACTTCTAAATTCGATTCTTTGTTTAACAATGTGCGAAAATGGGTTGTTACCATTTTAAGTTTTTAATAAAATCTCCTCCTACACCACCCACACCTTTTTCTTCTTTACATTTATTTTCCTTCATAAATATACACATGAAAAAAATGCCCAGTTTCAGAGCAGTACATGGCCCATTGTTTGAAACCAAATCTGATTGGTTTTCTTCTTATAAATAGTTTCAAATATAGATGACCATAATATCTTACCATTTCCTAATCGACTAAAAGCTTAGTAACTTTTTACTTAACACTTCGAGTATTGAAAATTTGTTTAGATTTATTAGTAATAATTTTCAGATCAGATACTTTGGATATTTGTACTCGCACACGCAGCCGAGGTTTATCTATTGGTGCAGACGCAGTACATATCTCTTTCTTCTTTTTTATTGGACCTTTCTTAGGAGTAGTATCTTTGCTTATTTATTATATAACTACTGATATCTCGATCTTTTCATCACTTCCCACCCTTCATCATATGAGACTAAAATGTCGACCCTTTAGGCAATTCGGACCACAAATTGATAAAAATTAAAACCTAGCCAATTTACCAAAACCCACACCAGCCCGCACCAACCCCAGAAAAATCTGACTATTCGTTTTATTTTTATATCTTAATGTGAAACGTACCAAGTAATTTTTATCCAATAATCTTAGGGACGTTCCTAATAAATCGATTTTCTTGCAATCTTTTAAAACTTTGAATACACATAATTATAAGTGTCCTTTATACAAAGAATTTCCGTCTTTCTAAGAAAATAAATAAAATCATTCTGGTACAAAGAAACAAGGAATTGGGGTTTTCTAGAACAATCACAATTAATTGATAAATTCTCTCCTGAACTAAAACTTGTCAGGACTTGTCTTTTAGATCTTTCCACGTCCTTGCATGTCAATAAATAAGGGATAGTCAGGGATTATTATATCGCTGACCCTTTTAAAAAATAAATGATCATTCCTCATATCCTTCTTTAATCCCTTTCGATTTAAACCAGTGCTGGCTCAAAAATTGTTATTTAATTAAAAAAAATTGTTATACGGTATTTATTTATATACCTATACACTATAATATACACATAATCTGTGACCCAGTTTCTGAGGGACAGGGGCTCATATGGTTCGAAAAAAAAAAAAAAAAAAAAAATATTCCCCAAATTTCAATTTTATCTCCATTTTAAACTGTGCTCCACAACGATGTGGATTTAATTACGCTCTGGGATTGTATTTCACACGCCCTTCCCCATGCGTAGGTATAGATATTATTTAGATGTTTCATTGCAAATGCAATAAAATTTTGTTTATGTCAAAGTTGTCATTTCCGAAGATTATAAAATATTCCATATTTGTAAAAGAATTATCACTTTCTTCATTTTTTTCAAGAGTATAAAAAGAAACTTTTTTCGAGTTTATTTGATGAAATTAAAATTTCTTATATCTCTATAAAATACTCTACTAGAATTAAGTATAATCCCCTCGAAATTCAAATATTTATTTTCTAAAAAAATTGTAAATCAGATGATAAGGTGGGACCTTTATCACTTTCTTTATTTTTTTCAAGGAAACAAAAAGAATGTTCTTTCGAGTTTCTTTAATGATTCAAAATACCGATTGGGATGACATGCGTGACTTTTTTTGCCGGTTACCAGAGGAATGATCTCTGCATCAGAATCTCGCCGACGCCTTTAACGAGGCAATACAGAAGGGCCTAGAAAACTATGTCCCCTCAAAATCGATTAACGGAAACAATGATTCTAAGCCCTGGTTTGGTAAACAATGTGGAGATGCCGTCCGTGAAAAAAACAAATATGAAAATTCTTGCCCTTGGAGGAAACTCAACAAAATTTTGTATACATAATCCGTGGGCCAGTAGAAGGCTAGAAATGCAAAAACTGGGTGCGGGGGTGGAATGCAGGGGTGGGTGCAGGGGCCCAGGGTGGGGTGGGCGTGGTCTGAGGGGAAGGGTGCGTAGTTGGGTGCAGGGTGGGTGCGGATGTGGAATGGGGTTGGGGTGCGGGGGTGGTGCTCCAGGGGTGTATTATCTAGGCTAGCGGAGACGCCCGCCTAGGCAGGCTTCTCAGCTAATACTTTATATTTTTTTAGAAAATAAATGTTTCGCGTAAAGCGGTCATTTTACTTCTTCCACATTCACCATAAATTAAGACCATTTCAATTCTCTCTTCAACAAAAAATGCTCCATTTTTATTATGATAATTTGATTTAACTATCTACTGGATTGACACGAGAAATAAACTTTTTTAATCTAAAGAATTTTAAATAGTTCTATTAAGTAGAAAATAATCTCTTAAATCTGTGTATAATGAAGTTTTAATATCATTATAAACACTTATTTTCATTGTTGTGACTTTTCGATTTAATAAATATTTATTTAATCATTATTATTTGATAATTAAGTTGAATAATTGTTAAAAATAATTATTAGGATTTCTTTGAGATCTAATAATTGATTTAATATTTTGTTTATTTGATGTCGGATAAAAAAATAGTTCTTATAAAAGTTGTTCAGTTTTTTTGTAGATTATGAATATGTAAGGAAATATATAGGTTTCTATTTAAAAAAACAGAACTTGACCTTAAAATACCCATGAAAGCTTGTTCTAGATCGACAAACAATAGCTTAGTTTAGTTTCCCCTCGATATAAATAAACTTTTATTTGAAACTTTTTTTCATACAATGCACTGTTTTTGAGCTATAAGACTGTCTCAAGATAAAAAACTCACCCGGTATATTAGTATTTTTTAATTTGGTTACCGTGCATCGCTCGGTGGCTCCAGGTACTAAATTATTAAAATGTGATTTTGGTGTAGGTGAGGGAGGGATGAATGAGGGGCTAAGGGGGTGAAATCCCCTGACTAGCCAGGTGGATAGATACTAATAAATAAACAAAATATGAATGAAGATTCATGTGAAGGCTTAAAAAATTAAACAACATTTATTTATTTTTTTTATCTTTTTTTCCTTCATTTTCATACACCTTTAATTATTCTATCTTTCTTTTTAAGTAAATAATTTATTTGTTTATCTGTTCTGATAATTTTTTGTGTTAGTATAATATTGAGTGTGAAGGGTCTGCGTGAGCTGGAGGCATATTCCGGGGTGAAATAATTCTCAAGACAAAGCTTCCTTCAATATCTTTATTTACACAAGTTAAGAAAATATATACAAGTTGTTTCGAATCAATGCTGGTGCCGGTTCGTGGTCTCCAACATGTCTCTATCTCTGGAATTGTTCTATAGAGTTGTTGATGTCTGACAGATGGACGCCCGTCTAGTACTCATGCATTGCGCGCTGCTTCCGCCGGCGTGGTGGCGCTGGAGTGTTGACAGGAGCTCCCGCGGTGGGAGCTCTGGTCTCTCTTGAAGTTTATTGTGGGTCAATATCATAGATAAAAGATAATGGGCAAAATATCACGTGGTTCTAGGACATATATGTTTCGAAGCGACACTAGCGCTTGGCAGCTTGGCACGGTTGGGAAGTATCAACTTTCAATTTACGCTTAAACCGTGTGAGTTGACACCCCATGGTCAATATGTTCCCCACAAGTGATCCAATAAATCTTCCTTCTTTGTAAATGCAATTTTACATATTACTTATACATTACTTATTCGACCCGTTCCTCTGTGCTGCGGTTTGGCGCACGCGGGTCCCAACTTTTCCCCCAGGCTCCTTTATCCTTCGCTATTGTGATCCAATGCACCCCCAATCTTATACTATCCGGAAGTCGAATAGAGTTCCTGTAGTCCAAGGAGTCAGCCCATCGGATTGGCGGTCTTCCAGGAGGTCTTTTTATATATCGAGGAGTCCACTCTTGTAAAGATGTGTTCCACCTCTCGTCATTTCTTCTCACTAGATGACCCGCCCACTTATGTTTCGACTCGTTGACAAATTCCAGCATATCTTTCACTCCGGACATTCTTCTTATATCAGTGTTATGTAGGCCATGTAATCGTTGAGTCGGAGTGTTATGCCTACGAGCCTTCGCTCTAGTGCCGCTTGGATGGTTTTAATTTTGTTCTCATGGGCTTTCGTCAAAGTCCAAGTTTCACTGCCATAAGTTAGTGCAGGGAGTACCGTTGAATTAAATAATTCACTTTTAAGCCGCGAATCATTGGTTGCATCAGTTACGGTGCGAATAGTCCCAAAGGCGGCCCAGCCAGCTTTCCTCCTTCTATGCAGTTCCGGAGCGAGGTCATTTGACATTGTTAGTAATCTGCCTAGATAAATGTATTCTTCTACATCTTCAAGTAGAAGCCCATCCAGTTAAATTGGGTCTTGTGGCGCGAAATTATTGTGCATAACTTTCGTTTTTTGTGTGTTTATCACAAGGCCCACTTCCTTTCCTTCTCGATTTAGGGAGTTTATCAAAGATGTGGCTTCATCTGGTGTACCAGTGATCAATACAATATCGTCGGCAAATCTTAGGTGATTTAGGTTCCGGCCATTGACTCTTAAGCCATTAGCCCATTTGCAATGCTTAATTACTTCCTCCAGGCAGGCCGAGAACAAGACTGGTGATATAGGGTCCCTGGCGAACAGCTGATGAGAGAAGGAGTTACACCAAAAAGGTGCAACCCCTAAAGGCCTGGGTTGACTCCTCCATCGTGAAAAGAAGAAGAAAGAAAAGAAATGGAATTTATATGTATTGTCGTTTGGGAAGATTAAGGCACATGCCTGGCATTTGAGCATCTTCGCTGTGTTCCTCGTAAATAATTAAATGTTCATTTAAATTTTTCGTTTTTCGAAATATTACGCCGCACAATTGACACCGGTGTCTAAGACGTACTCGGCCACAATTCGAACAACGGCGCACATTAGGATTTCGAATACAATAATGTAAGATTTATAATTATATTTGAGACGCGAATGTCAATTGACATCTGTCACATTGAATTGTATGTATTGCATAATGTTCAATTAAATCTGCCGAATTTTCGAAAAATTTAATATTTAAAGACAATATTTATGAAGTAGATTAAGTACAACAGTTCCTGGAGGATCTCCATTATGATTTATTTTTAACATCAACGTCCTTCTTTTGAGCTTAATATACATTTTATTGTAATTAGCATAAAAATACTTTTTTCCGACGCCTGTTTTAAATTTCTTAGAAGAGGAGACCTTTGGACGGTGTCATTTACACTTGTTTTTTCTTTCACTTGGGTGTTGATGGATGAAGTTGTTTTATCAATCGTGGGTGTGCTGGTGGATGTATTTGACGAAGAAACTGGGGAAGTTATTTGATTAACTTTATTAGATGGATTAGTACTTGTAATAGTACTAGGAATTGGAGTTAATGTTTTTGGATCGATTCTAAGCATAGAGGGTTTTTTTGATTTAAATGTCGTACTGTGGTAGAGGTAGTAGAAGGGGTTGTAGGGGTATTGCTTAAGCTTGTTGATGGTAAATTAATATCCTCTCTGGACTGTTTCCTTCCTTTATAGAATTTATTTGGTTTAAAAGGGGATGAATAAGATTGAGGAGAAATTCGAGAAACAGATGGATTCCAATTTTTATGTGGTGATTTTAATGTTTTGTAACTTTGACGTTTATTTGTCTGATTTGGTGCCATCTTAGGTGTTCTTAAAGGGGAAAAGTCAATTTTTTGTTGGAATTTTGCGAAATTTGTTGGGGTTGGGAATTCACTATTTATACTAGAAGGTTTTTCAATTTCTTTTATATTACTTTCTGTAAAGAATTTATTAGATTTAGAATCATTCTTTTCCAGAAAACATGGTGCATTATTATTATTTTCATGCGAATCGATATTAGTAAAACTCATAATACCACTTTCACTTATTTGAATTTGAACTTGGCATTATCCTTTTCGGAATTTATTTTTTCTTCAATAGAACATGGAGGTTTTATCTTTTCTTCATTATTTATCCCTTCAGGAGTGATAAATATCTTATTTGGAATATTTTCCAATATTGTGTATGATAGATCGATTGGACATTTTCTTCTCCAAGAATAGATATAGGCAATATCAATTAAGGTGAGTGTAGGATCTAAATAATCTGTATCATAATACATAAATCCAGGTCTTCTGTTTCCTAGGCAAGTGTCTGAAGGCCGTGGACTTCATGATCAACCCAAAGGTCCTACAAAGTTCCACTAATCTTTCTAAATTGCGGTTAGTTCGCTTATGTGCCAGGTAGTTGCCCACTATATTTCTATATTTCCTCTCTCTTCCCAACTGGGCATTGAAATCACCTAGAAGTATGATGGTATGTTGATCTGGAATTTTAGAGAGAACATCTTCCAGATCTTCCCAGAATTTGTCTGTTTTCTCCGGTTTCTTCTTGTTGTCATTGTTGATTGGGGCATGCACATTGACTATAGTGTAGCCCTTGTTAGCACACTTGAGAGATAGTGTGGACACCCGACTGCTTGAAGAGGTAAAGTCAATGAAAGAGTCAAGCATCTTATGACTGATTATAAAACCCGTGCCTAGATGAGGTACATTCTTCATTACCCGCTTGCCCGCTTTTCCTTTGAAGATTCTATATCCTTGTGACTCGAATGTGTGGTTGTCGGTGAACCTCGTTTCCTGGACTGCTGTCAATAAAATGTTTTGCCGTGTTAGTGTGTCAGTAAGATGTTTTAGCTTACCCATTTTGAGCAGTGAGTTAGCATTAAATGTTGCAAAGAAGCTTTTCTTGCGAGGTCTAAGTTTACGTCCCGAGTTTTCAGGATGCTCCGACTCATCCTTGAAGCATGGTTGGGCGGACTCCCCAGAATCCGATGGTCCGCCGACGTCGCTCATTGCGACGGTGGATTGATTACCACCTGGGGTAGTGCATTTAGCGAAATTTTTCTCCATGCTCAGTTGAAGATTATTCTTATGGGGACAGTGACAAGTCACTGACCAAGGTAAATTCCAGGTTGTTAGTCAAAAGGGTTTATTGTTCGGGGTTGTCTCCCCTAGAAAGATTGGCTTCTCTATGCCTTGCAGAGCTCTCTCTACCCTTGGTTTTCTGATAGGGTTGCCATCCCTTGGTGGTTGGTTTTAATTTTAGGGTTGCCCTTCCCTAGCCTCCTCTGCCATCTACTCCATACCGGAGATCTTCCCCTCTGCAGAAGTTGCCGTTGAGGTCTTCACCGTAACCCTGGCAAGGGGTCCTTACAAGGTGCTACCAGTCGGACCAGCTGGACCAAGGTTTTTTAAAGAGGTGTTACTCCTCCATCACTCACCACTTTGTCCTGGCTTGTGACAGGCAGAGCCTGGCTTCCCAACATTGGGCCCAGGTTGGCGGGTTTCATAATACATTTCAATATTATTTGAAGAATTTAAATTATATTTTGCTTTAACAAGTTTATGTAGATGAGAGATAGTAACAGTTCCAGGACATTCCAAATATCTTCTCTTAAGAAGAACGTTAATGTTAAAATTAAATCATAATGAATCATCTCTCTAAAGAATTATTTTGAACATCTTTGTGTCTAAACCATCTAATGTTACAATAAATCGTGTTTTTTCATTTGTATTAGTCGAATCAGGATTTGCAATTGGTTCAAACTGGAACGCAGACCAGTCCAGACCAATCTGTGGTCACTGCCGGTATCAAACCTATTTAAAATCGATACGTCCGAACACAGGCATCTGTCCGTAGCAAGCACATAGTCGATTTCATTCTTGACTTTATTGTCGGGGCTTCTCCAAGTCCATTTCCTATTTGGTTGTTTTTTAAAGAAGGTGTTCAAACAATAGATTTTCTCTTTACTGAGGAAGTTGGTCAGCATTTGCCCCCTCTCATTTCGCTCAAGCCAAAAGTCCCGACGTATGGAGGATCTGTAGTAGTTTTTGCTCCGATTTTGGCATTGAAATCCCCGGTTATGATCGTGACTCTAGTTTTTTCTGCATTTTTTGCTGTTGTTAAATCTTCATAAAATTGTTCACTTTCATCTTCTGTAGAGGCGGAAGTAGGCGCATATGCTTGTATAATCTGGATGCTTAGATTGGTATTAATTTTGAGAACCGCATAGATGACTCTATCCGAGACCGCTACTGTCTTGGTAACGAGATGTTTTATGTTCCTGTGGAATAGCAAGGCTACACCGCCCACATGAGCATTTGTGTCAGAATTTCTTTGGAAGAGAAGGTGGCCGGACTTTAGGATGGTTACAGCCTCGCCACTCCTCCTAGTTTCACTGATTCCCAGCACGTCCCATTTGATGTTCTGTAGTTCGTAGAATAGATATAGGCAATATCAATTAAGGTGAGTGTAGGATCTAAATAATCTGTATCATAATACATTTCAATATTATTTCAAGAATTTAAATTATATTTTGCTTTAACAAGTTTATGTAGATGAGAGATCGTAACAGCTCCAGGACACTCCAGATATCTTCTCTTAAGAAGAACGTTAATGTTAAAATTAAATCATGATGAATCATCTCTCTAAAGAATTATTTTGAACATCTTTGTGTCTAAACCATCTAATGTAACAACAAAACGTGTTTTTTCATTTGCATTAGTCGAATCAGGATTTGCAATTGGTTCAAACTGGAACGCAAACCAGTCCAGAGCAAAACCACGACAGCCACAACAACTCGTGGAATCAAAAGTCATTTCAACCTTAGACCATGAAATATATAGACACGCCCTGGTTTCGATTTGGTGAGGCCAACATCTCCTATAGAACTTGACGTCATCTGTAAGTAGTAACACCCAGAAATAGCATGGCTACTATAGGAATTATTATACATTGAGATAAATTTATCGTAGTTTAGATTATTTATTTTGGATTCCAATAATCGCAAATTAATATTAAATTAATATAACCAAAATATTTATGCGAGAACGTGACGTCATCTGTAGGCAATGTTGGCCTCACTTCACTCTGTGTGGAGGGTAGCAGAGGGCGTGTCTATATATTTCATGGTGTAAGATTTCAACATAGGTTCAAGCGGACGAGATGATCATAGAATTTCTCCAAAACTTGGCGGTAGGAAATATCGTCTATGAGGAAGTAATTATTTGCAACAAACAGTGAAGGATCTCGTGAAGGAGGTCCAGGAGGAAGTTCAAAGCGTGCAATTTCGCCAGTTCCAGTAACTTTGCAACAAACTACCTCACAAATATCAACTCCAGCAATCGGAAGAGCGCCAGTTAAACAAGCTGTTAGTCCTTCAGTAGCCGAATGTATTCGAGCTGTTTTTGCAGCTTTTCTCTGGCACGAAGGTATTGTTCATGACGCAATGGCTTGTGCATCATTTCTAAAATCGACATGATTTGAATTTGAAAATCTTGAAAACAGTTGGTTGCTAAAGAGCGGTTTTTCATCTTTATTTATTTATATTAATTTATTAATTTTTATCTACTTATTTGAACTTCAAGACCGTTTTTGATTATATATTCCAAAACCGAACTTTCTTTAAAATGTCTCCAGAAATAATAACTTTTGATAAATCCCTCGATAAACGTTTTGAGGAGTATTCGGAAATCTTTCTTGATTCTCAGCGTCAAACTCCCATTAGTTCAGAAGATGTTTTCTCCGAATGGTCTTATTATATTGAAATTGCGATTGAACCGATCGGCTGGTATGCATTATGGAAAATCAATCGGGATACTTGCGAGAAATTTTCATTTTCAGAAGGATTCATAGTTCATAAGCCTATATCTTATCGGGTAATTAATCATTGAATCCGATTTCAAAATTTAAAAACTTAAAGCTTTTAAAAATTAATTAATGTTTTGTTCTGCAGCAATTATCTTTAATCTATTCAATACAAAAAATAATGCATCGGCGTATCCCTAAGATAAGGGAAGCCTAAGCCATTCAAGACAATATTAGAAAGCTTATTAAATCGGATTGGGTGACAATCATAAGATATCTATCTAAGAGGACGGTATTATATATACAGCTTTGAGCCTTTATTGGAATTGTTTATTCTAAGATTGATAATTAAATTTAAATAAGTGTCACTGGACGATTCCGAACGTTACTTTATATATTTTGTAACTTTTTCTATACTAATTTTCTGAAGTTGTTTGTTGGATAAACTAAGGTTTTCCGTTTGCGTCCAAAAATTTTCCTAATTTTTTCTTAATGCATAATGTTTTTCAATTTTGAACATTTTCAGATTATGAAATGTTTACAATATAAATTTGAAGAATCTCAAATATTAAAAAATACTGGAAAAAAATTACTTTTGATTGAGGGATAAAGGAAAAAATATCTTGTTTCGAAACAGTAATAATTTATTTAAATAAATTTAAAGAATTTATAATCTATAGCTCTAAGGAAAATAAAAAATTTCCTATAATATTTATATATAAATTCTGAATGAATTCAAATGTTTTAATATTGGTGTTCATCGCTTCGTGCTTTTCTTCTGACTGACTTAGTTGTTTACAAGCTCCCGGTTCCTGATTCAGGCAAATTAAGATTTCAGACAAACATTTGCCCGGTTTTTATAAAATTTGACGCCTCCAATTGATCTTAAAATATTTTTATTCTTTATTAATTTTATTTATAAAAGTTTTATAATATCTTCATTAATTAGCGAGCAAGTGGAGCAGCTATCATAAACAGCTTTAATTGTTTTTCTTTTATCTAATACTACATTCATTTTGATTATAATTGTTGGGATGTCAAATTTTCCGGGTGAATTAGTTTAAATCTCCTTCTAATATAGTATTCTCATCTTCATTATAATTTGATATATTTGTTTTTATAGTTTGTTACATATTTGGCTGATGATTTTTCGCATTTTCTTTCAAGTCTTAGGAGTTTCTTGCTGGATTCTTCTAAGGACCGGTTGTATGTCGCAAAGTAAATGCTTTTTACCACTAACAAACGGTAGATGGTAAATGGAGCCACTGGGATGGCCAATCAGATGACAGGCACATTCAGTCTCTTGCGACATACAACCGGCCCTCATTGTTTTTTGTATCTCAGCCTCATGCGTAAATAAAAGAATATGTTATTGTTTTAGTTCTGCTCAGTACATTTTTGTAAGAAAAAAGTGCCGAAACTCGCTTCTCATTAATTTTCCAATAAAAAAAATATAAATTTACAGCTTATTAAATCGGATTGGGTGACAATAATAAGATATCTATCTACATTTAAGACGGTATTATATAGTATTTTTTGTAATATCAGTGGGTGGGATGGGGATAAACCGACTGATTTCTGACTGACTATAAATACATTCTTAAAATTTTCTTAAGTTAGAAAAATCACACCACCAAGATGTTAGTGAAAAAGCTGTCTTATTATCGATATTAATGTTTACGAATGAGGATATATTTCTAACATACTTGTCCATTTTGATGAGAAATTTCTCAAAAAGCAAACTTAAAGTTAAAATGCCCATAGAAGTACCGGGAGAATGCCGCGCCGCTGGGACGGTCTAATGATCTAATGATCATCCCTAATACTTGTTAAAAAGCGCATGAAAGGGCCGCATTAAGGACCCAACCTTTTATTTTTTTTAATATCAAAATAGGAAGGCAAATCCACCAAGCACACCCTCCGGTTAAAGGCTTTCTTACACACTTCATTCAGTTAATTCTTGCCAAAAGAGCTTATTTAGTCTCCGAGTTTATCGTTGTATATCAAATTAACGTAATCGAAAAATGACTAAACTAGGTCTTACTATATTCATTTCCTCCTAAAGCCTGGATGATGGGATTTTTTGTTTATTATGCAAGAATGGGCTCACCAAAAAATTTCAGCTCCTATAGGTTTTAAAAGAGGCTTGCATTGTTGAAAATGATATACCACTGGTACAAGAGAACGAAAGGTTGAAGACGAAGGTGTCTCTTCATCTGAGTCTTTAAGTTTGTAACGATAGGTAACGAGGGAGTAGGGTACAGACATCCTTTCCCATTCATGGAGATAAACGTACTTCTCTTAAAGAGAAACAAAGAAGCTGTTCTCTGCGTGATGCAAATAAACATACACACATATATATCAAATATATATGTGTGTATTCTAGCCACCCTGAAAAAAAAATCTGTACGTTTATTTGCATCAAGCAGAGGACAACCTCTTTATTTCCCTTTATTAGTCAACAACTCCGCTAATCTCTTTAGGTGATGTACCTTTTTGGTGAAACTCCTCTCATCATTTTCATTAATAATAAAAAAAAAAAAAAAACTTTTCAATTAAACTTACTTCTATTTGGTTATTTTTTTATTATTTGTTATTTATCTTAATTCTAAATTGTTATCTTTTTCTCAAGTCAGTTCAATTTATTTGAATTGTGATCGATCTTTTAAATAAGTGTCACTGGACGACTCCGAAAAAATAAAGGAAACATTTCAATGAGAATAAAATAGTGAGGTGGTTCGAGACGTCTTCAATTTATCAGTGAAGGAGTGATGGGAGTTGCCCGGAATCGATTCTTCTAAGAGAGTTAGTAGAAGTCTAATAGCTCGTTTCTGAGGACTGTGAGAATCCTTGGAGGCCCCTCTCCACAAATGCCAGCATTATTCGGGACAGCGGAGAATTTGGGCCTCATAGAGAGTTAATGGGCCATGAAAAATCGCTTGAACCTAGAGAGAAAATCTTTGCAGCAGATTTTATCAGGGAGGATATTTGCTCATTCCGTGTGAGGTCAGACGCTAGTAAAAAGCCCAACATCGACAGCTTATCACACATCTTCAAGGTGTTTGATCCAAAGATCCAATCAATATCACTAAAAGATATCATTAGAATAAAAACATATAAAAAAGAGAATGTCTGGGACATTTGTATTCTGCCGTCTAGAAATTAGACAACAAAGTTTTGAGAGCCCCAGAAAGTGAGTTCTGGTCGAATAATGATTGAAGAACCAATACTCTACTTCAAATTCTTTTAAAACAAAATTTCAGACAATCATTTCTTAACACATTGTCGGTGCCAGAATCTACTGAAGGTGTCATAGTACTTAAGAATTTATATCACCATATAGACATCTCTATTGGCTTTTACGACTGTTTCACTGCTGTGTGAATAACACTGCTTTTAAGCATGGCATCACTCCACCTAATACAGTTCTTGCGCTGGATGTAGTGATAATTCGTTTAAAAAAATGTGATGTCAAAAGTTCCCTTAATATCAAAAAGGGCATCAAACACCACTAAACTATATATCTAGTCTATTTCAAAAGAGATGATTTCTCTTTAAAAAATCATCATGAATAAAATGACATGGTTCCTTATTTGGATTGGATGAAGAAATTTGCAAAGGCGATATACGCTTTTTCCTAGACATACGGATGATCTCAAGATAAATACAAGGCACCAGAACTCAAGGGAACAAATATGGCAGCAAAGAAACTGAATCACGCTTTTCTTTGATGTAACTTGCTTTCATCTTTTTTTCATTTATCCTCCTGTACTTGCAAGTCTACAGTTGAGCTGGGCGAACATCATTTCTTGGACAGACATGAACCCATTGAAAGTGGCAGAAAAACTTGGTAAACAAAAATTGAATCTTAAACGAAAGAAGAAGAATCGTTGGTCGCCGGATGATATTCAGGTCTTAACACCCGAAGACATAAAAAAATTAGCCCGGTTTAAAATAAGAGAAAATGGGATAAAGACTGGAAGGAGAACGTGATGTCCAAGTTGAAAACTGTGAGAGAGTCAACGTATCAAGCAACACCGAGTTCAAATCTGAATAGAAAAGTTCAAGTGATTATTGACAGGATCAGAATGGGGCATACCAACTTGACTAAAGGACATTTAGTGTGTAACAAGGAAACCCCAGTATGTGAAAAGTGTGGTGAATTAGTGACAGTCCAACACATTTTAATTGAATGTGTTTATTTGGAAAATGCAAGAATAAAAACTGACCTACCTAAGGGTATGAAACAATGTTTAAGCACCAAGTCTGGAACTGAAAGTACAATAGAATTTTTTAAAGGAAGTGGAATTGTATAAGTGCATTTAAATTTATATATATATATTTTGTTTGTTTTAATGTATATCCAAAATGAAATGTTGTAATAATAATTGTATCTTGAAATAAATAAATAAATAATATAAAAAAAATAATAAAAAAATAAATAAATAATAGTAAAAAAAAAATAAAAAAAAATAAATAAATAATAAAAAAAAAATAATAAAAAAAAATATTAAAAAAAAAAAGAAAAAAAAATAATAAAAAAAAAAAAGAAAAATAAATAAAAAAAATATAAACAAAAAATAAAAATAAATAAAATAAATAAATAAATAAATAAAATAAAAAATGTAAAATAAAATCACTAAACAAATAGAAGTATTAATTGAAAGAATAATGATTAATTAAATGAATTAAATTACTATTTTTGTCTATTTGATTAAAAGATTAACAAAAAATAAAAAAAAATCTTCATTTTTCGCGTGATTGGCGTTAGATTTCGCCAATACAAGCCACTTAGACTGACTCTATGACTTGGAACTGGATTTCTCTTCCTACCTCCTTCTTTCACGAGACTTACCTATATTCTTCAATTCTTAATCCTTAAAAACCGTGTGAAGAGACACCCATAAGCGTAACTAGGTTTATTAATGGAGGGTCAAATCAATGCTAAATCATTGTTACATATTTGGCTGATGATTTTTCGCTTTTACTTTGAAGTCTTTCGAGTTTCTTGCTGGAAACTTCTAAAAGGAAGTATTTCTGAGCCGGTGGTAAAATCATGACTTTCATCATCTCTTAAGGAGCTTTTATGATAAATAAAATAAAAAATGAATGTGTTTATCTTAAATTACAAATTCGTTAAATTACAAACACAATTAAATTAAAATTTACATTGCCATTACGATTTAAAATATATTCTAAATATTTTCTTTTAGAAAAGAACTGGAGAACTAAATGGAGTGTGATGGAAAAGCAGCTTAGCAAAATAAAAATTCCCAATAAATTTTTTGGCACTTTATATTTACTCTAAAATCCGACATTTCGGAAGACCCTCCCACCTTCTTCCGAGCTCAACAAAAGAAGCTGTAACAATTTGCAATATTACAATTTTAAATTAATGTGTAGGTTGAAGATGAAAAATTTAATAAAAATTAATTTAAATACATGCAAGGTCATTTTTAGTTAGTCAGTCATCAATATATCTAAAGAAAAATCCCAGGTTTAGGTGAGTTTAAATCTACTTCTAATATAGCATTCTCATCTTCATTATAATTTGATATATTTGTTTTTATTTTATTTCTACACATTTCCACTGGGTCATAGCGGTTATTGTAACCCTTTTCAATACATATTTTGCATGGGGATTTTTTTATAGTTTGATTTACTTTATTATAGGGATTGATATATAATAGAATATGTATAAAAAAAAAGGAAAGAAAAATGTAAATATATGATTTTCTTCAATCAAATGGAAGAAGACGTGCTGTTTCGGAAGCTCTAAGGGGTGTTTTGACCTAAGGCAAACGAATGAGACTTCTACGGGAATATATCAAAACCCAGTAGAATGTATGTTATGGTAAAAGCCCTTTTTTTACGACGTCTACAACGTGGACAGTCATTGAAGATTGAAGAATGATTGAAATTTTTAGCCAATTCCAATGGAGTTTGATTATCCTCATTTTTCAATGTTATATCGGCCCATCTGTCAATTAAAATTTTAACCATATTCATTTGCATGCCAATTGAGTATACATGTCTACATTTTGATGATTGATATTTGCCCCTTGTCTAATAATAAATTGACTACCGAGAGTGGACCATAAATACACACCAACATTAAAGGAGTAGTATTATTCATTAAATTTTGGATCTGCTAATTTGAGATTATTTATAAATGTGAATTTTGTTTTTTCAAAAGTATACTCCGGTAAATTATGGATTAATTTATCGAGTATTAAGGCTTTTGTACTAAATGATTGACTTTGATCTGTTACTGACGTGAATTTTAATTTAATTGTATGCTTACATTTTGCAATTTGATTTGCAACAATCCCTGCTACTGATATAGAAGCTGATTGCCTAGGTAAATTAAGTTTTCATTTTTTTCTTCCAAGGCCTACCATTCCTGAGGTCAGTCACACCTAAGGGCCGAGGTTGTGCAGAAAAAGCCCTCCTATCCCATCCAATCCCGTCATTTGTCAAAGAGCAGTGCTCGACTTTCCACACTAAGTATATAAGTTGTGGCTGTGACACCGCCTCCTATTGGTCTTCGCCACGGCACTCTAGACCAGAGATGTCCAACTGCTATCAAAAACCTCTCACATTCTTTTTCGAAGGTGTTTAACCATTCGATAGCATTCTGTTCTTTTCCGTTGAATTTTTCTATATTAATTTTTTTTCTATGTCCGTTAGCGTTATTTCCTTGCTAACATTTGACGAGATGGATATATCCTGATTGGTTTCAGTCATTTCTTCTAATAAATAATTGTTAAATATAAAATTTCCGTCTTCATCAATGTAAAGAGATTTTATCTTATCCGATAATGTTACGTTTACATTTCGAAAATTAAACTCTTTTTTCATGCTATTGCACCCTGACTTTACGATGCTTAATTCCATTAATTCTTTATGAAATTTTTCATGTTCCAATTCTTTTGGAAAAACATAGACTATTTGGTCTGTTAGTAATTGTATGGTGCAAATTGTATTTACCAGTTTTTCTTCAACCCGCTTCTTTACAATGTGCAATCTGACTTTAATAGGCATCGTATTTTCTTTGTTTAGACAAAAATTTCGATTTATAATTTTGTTTATTCTTCAGGTAAATAAAATTCGAGTTTCATCTATAAAGAGAATTTATTAGTTATTTATGACATTATATTACATTATTTACATTATATACAATTTTACCTATAAAGAGAAATCGAAATTTCAGGTCCTTTATCTCTTGTAGTAATTTAGATATTATTTAGATTCAATATATTAATTTAGATATAATAAATAAATTAACAATATCAACAATTATAATAATATATTTATGATTCATCTTGTATTGTCAAACTGCTGTCTTCTTATTGGTCGTCGTTCTGGCAGGGGATTTCAATCTGTTGTTGTGGCTGCGTTGTGGCGCGGATTTCAATCTTACATATATATATATATATATAAATATATATATATATATATATATATATATTTTATATATATATATAATTTAAATCCAATGTAATTATATTAAATTACCTATTAAAAAAAATATATTGAATGAATGTACTCTTTTTTTCAAGTAGATTGTAGACAATGGTTCGATCACTTTTACCTAAAAAATCTTAAAGATAAAATAGTAGATAAGAGATTGATATTAATTGTTATATAATATATATATATAATTTAAAATATTACCAAATATAATTATAATTAATAAGGAGTGAGAAGTCTGTCAGAGGGATTCACAGAAGCGAATGGAACTATGATTCTATTGTTTAATTGTTTTTACCTAAAAAATCTTTAAGAAAAAATAGCAAATAAGAGATTAACATTAATTGTTATATAATAATATATAATAAAAATTACCAAAGATAATTTAAATTCATAAGGTGAGCGATTTTTGACAGAAAGTGTCACGAGTGCGAGTGCGAATCCAACTAATTTCATATTTTTTTAAGAACGACTTTGAGTGTGTAGCTATCTTCAGTGGTGTGATCGAACGACTTTCCATTTAGCTAAGAAGAGCTACGATCAAGGCTGTTGTTATTATTAGTAGTAGATTTTCAAAGTCATAAAAGTGTAAAATTCTATATAATACATAACTTATTATTCAAATTTTAATTTTTAAGATTCGAGGTTCCATATTTAAGAGTTTATTTTGCTTTTAATTATATGTTCTTTATAAGGGAACAAAATAATTCATTAGTTTTTGTTCATATTTTTTTATTGACTACGAATTCAGAGATGTCTTTATATCGTTTGGAATTCGGGTGTCTGTCTTCTATCCCGATGCTATTTAGCGAGTACTGCGGATTCCGAGTCCGAAACTCGAAGGGGTCTTTCTGTTCCTGCTTCCCCCTGAACACGCACGCACACACAAACATACCAGCCGTCGGTGGGCCCACCTATATATTTTCACTCATTGGCTCCCAGAGGTGTTGAGCCATGTAAGATGGTCGTCAACGAAGGGGGGGGGGGAGGGTTCGGAATTAGAGAATTTTCATTCACTTTACACAACGGCCATACGGGACCAACTTGATTGGGTTTCTGGAGTTCAATAATCACACGAAGTAGCAGTTAGTGTTGTCTTTTTTGTACCTCTGCCAATTCCATCACGAAATGAAATCTTGTAGAAATGGTATTCCCACTAAATTTTAAAATTATTATTCATGGGATCAATTCTTGTACTATTTCTATAACTATAATTCTGAATAATATTAATAATTTTTTGTCTCGAGGGTGTGAGCTGACTGCCCGGATAGCATGTTAGTTCTCAGGTTCGACTCCTGGAGGATGAATCCCCTCTTATTTCGCAATTAAAGAATATTTCTACTAAAATCTTAGAAGAATTTGTCCTAAAAAATTAAATTCTTTCTATTTTAAATATACATTGGTTTTTTTAACCAGAGCTGATTTTTGAAAAGCATTCCAACTGTTTTCGAAAAAAAGATGCTCAAATCTTTTGATTATGTTTTTAAAAAAAGGTCATTTATGAAATTTTTTTTCATATTAACCTGAATTTTTGAATTTCCGTTATTGAAGGAGTGAAAAATTTATTTGCTTATAACATATATTGCGATTCAGAGAGAGGTTTTTGTCTCGAGGGTGTCAGCCTGTCAGCTGGCTGCCCGGATAGCATGTTAGTTCTCAGGTTCGACTCCTGGGGGGATGAATCCCCTCTGATTCACAATTAAAGAATATTTCTACTAAAATCTTAGAAGAATTTGTCCTAAAAAATTAAATTCTTTCTATTATTAATAATTCATTTTTTATTTTTCCTCAATTATTATGAACAAGAGACAGGGATCCAGAAATATATTCCGAACCTAGATTTTTTACCGCAGCGATTTGGATCCCGGCACAATGGAATTGGTCTGGATGCATTTAATGCTTGCCTAGTTTTGCTCCAGCGAAGGGGGATCTAGGGTTTCTTGATGTGACATTAGTGAGTCGGAAAATATCTGGAGAAAAACAAAATAATAATTTTTATTAGACAAGCATTTGTCAATAGGCATGATGACTGAATTTGAAATACTGTTCTATGATGTTTGAAAGTGTAAATCCTAGGTATCAAGGGAAGATGATCACGTGGAAGTTACAGAATAAAAATAATTAATTAAAAGAATTTAAATAAATGGTTTAATATAAAAAAAATAGTTTTAAATAATCAAATAACAATAATAAGTAAACAAAATAAATAAACTAATATATTTCAGACACTATTTATTTGAATAGAGGAAATTTGATATTATGAAATAATTGGATTTCAATATAATATAAAAGTTAGAAATAAAAAATAAAAATAGATTATTTAATATTAAAAAAAAACTAACAGCTCTAAATTATTTTAGGAAATTATTCGGAATTACTCTTACAGGTTAATTGACCTATAGTAGGTAAATAGTTATATACAAATACAAAAAGAAGACAACAATAATTCAACGGCGTTTGGTCGAATATTAAGAAACAATAGCAACACAACAAAATGAAATATGTGGAAGGCCCGAGCTAGGAACCGCCCACCGGCCCTGGTCTCGTCAATAATTAAATATAATACAATTTTCAATCTACTTCACCAAAAGAATGTAGCGACTCGTTTCTAGTACAGAGATAGGCTCCGCGGTCCAACAAAACGCAGGCCCGGTTCGTATCGCCTCGCGAGAACACCCGCTGCTTCGCTTAGCACAGCCGAAAGCAGACTCATTCTCTCTCTCTAGTACCGCTTGTCTCCAGGCCTGGCGCTGGTATCCCGCTTTCATACCCTCCACAGATTAATATATATATTCATGGTAAGACTGCCTGTTTACAAAAGTATCTATTATTTCCAAAAAATGTCTCATAATTTACAAAAAAAAAAATTGAATATAAGTCAAAAAATAAATATGAATAAAAAGAAAGTCTACCTAAAGTCTTTGACTTCCTCTTAAGTTTGTTACTTTTATTGGTTCGAGATTAATCAAGAGGATAGACAATGCGTGGTTCTCGACCTATGGCTAGTTCAATCTCACTGGTCGGGTTAACTACTCTAGGATCCTGATTCTGGCCTCCAAGACACTGGATCACAGTGACTAGCCTGTGTCCCCGGCCGTTACTATATTGTTAATATACTATAATTTAATTAACACCTTGCTGGCCGTTGCCATATCAATAATACATATGTTATTTTCCGTTTATAGCCTAGTTCTTTCCAATATAGCCGCTCAGTTTTTCATTAGACCTACTGCTGAAGGTCGGTATATTTTATCTAAGTAGGGATTTCTTTATGTATTATAATTAAATTTTGCCATTATTGCTTTTTAAAACAATATTTTTGTACGTTCTAAGGCAGGGTTTCCCAAACTGTGCTCCGCGGGGCAATAGTGCCTCGCAGAAAGGTAGCAAGTGCTCCATGAGAAAATATAAATAAAAAAAAGCTTTTTTTTACATTTTGACTATAATAAATAATTTTGAGTACGAATAGTTCATGACATTCATTTTACCAAGCGCCACAAAACGTCACACGCTCAACAATGAATCAAAGGCTGTAAGATTGAAGTGTTTAAAATTTGCGATTTTTATATAATTGAGGTTTTGTCTGTACATTGGTCCAAATCATGCGAAATTTTGGTTGGTTTTCAAGCAAAGTTATGAACGAAAACACCCTCAACAAAATTCATGTCTGTATGTTTCCGTGGGTTCACCGTAAATTCTGCTCACGATTCAGGTAAAAACGATTGAAGGGATTATTATGAAATTTCATATCTGGATCATATGTCTTCTAATTTAATACCAGTATATATAACGTTTTGATATTTTGACTCCAAAAGGGGTTTGGGTGAGGGGCACTAATAGAAATTGTCAAATAACTCATAAACTATTAACTCTACGGCGAATTTTGTAATGAGCAAAGTTGTAGGGATGTGATTTTTGACAACTTTTATTTAAAAAATTCCCCTTAAAAACCACCCAAAAAGGGGAGGTGTCAAAAATGAAAATTCTTGTTCTTGGAGCAGACTCAACCAAAATTTGTATACATAATCTGTGGGCCTCTAGAGAGCTAGAAATGCAAAAACTAACCACCCAAAATGGGGGAGGGTCAAAAAACAAAAATTCTTACCCATGGAGCAAACTCAACCAAATTTTGTATACATAATCTGTGGGCTTCTAGAGAGGTAGAAATGCAAAAATCAAGGAGGGGAGGGTCGAAAAATGAAAATTCTTGCCCTTATATAAGAACACAATACATAAAACAAAAACAACTTTTTCCCATTGCCAGTATATAATTTAAATTTATATGTGTAACCATTTTCTACATCGCATTGCATTCTTAAAAAGTCCGTATTTCTTAAGTTTCTCTGGATTATAAACCCTGAACTTTAACCGTCTTCGATATGGAATTATTGCTTCATCTAAGGAGAAGTTTTGTTTTGGTTTGTACACTTTACCAAATTTATCCAAAAGATAATTTAGAACTAGGTCTACCATTTTCAGGCATTTCCTCATTGTTGGGAAAATGGATGGATTGTAGAATTTGTCTGAATCTATTTCGACTCATTACTTTGCCAAAGAAAGGTGTTTCCATATAGGGATCTGTGGACCTGTAGTCATTCATACTATTTTTCCTAACCTGTCCCATTAGTATGTTTAGTCCCAAGAATTTTTTTAGTTAGGTTGTGGCCTCAGAGGAGAGCGTTTGGCGGAGCGGTGAACGTTTGTATGGTATGCTGGCCTAAGTAGAATGCCCAGCGTCCACTGAGGACAGTTTAATAAAAGAGCTTGTGTTTGTTTTTTTCCCACGCACCACTCCGCCAAAAGCTCTCTGCTGAGTCCGGGCACTTTATACTTATAGTATGTGCATTTTGATCGCGATATTTGTTTTAGCCTTCAACAAGGCAAACAAATTATCATCAACAAACAAAGTTACTCATACTTGAGAACGATCGCAGAATAAGTCGATCGAAACGTCGTAGTTATATTGTATTATTTGTTCGTGTTCAATAAATAATTTTAATTAATTATGTGTGATGTGTCCAAACCTATAGAGGTACGCCCGAAAGCACCGCTTAGAAATTGCGTCAAGTAAAAATCTACCTCTCCGTATTTGCGTCCCATCCGTGATTCAATACAGGGAATGAGACGGTACTATAATGTAACATCAATGTTAACAGTCAACTTTTGAATTGTTTGGCAATAATATCAAAGCCTTTCTTTTGATTCTTTTCGACTTTCTAAGAATGCTTTGCTAATAAACATGAAGAATCTGAACTGATATATATTTCCAATTTTTCTGAAAACCCTTTAATAATATCGTAAAATAAAGTAACTCTGCCATTACTAGTTTTTATATTAACAGCAGCTGAAAAGAGTAATTCTTTAAATGCCTCTAAAGTACAATGATGAAAAGCGTAAGCTAAAGCAGTTTTACCAGAAGAATCTTTTAATTTTATATCAACCCCGAATTTTAGTAAATAGTGAGCAACATTCTTTCGATTTTCTATTGAATGGTGAAGTGGGGTATATTTTCTAAAATCTTGTATATTAACATCAGCACCTGATTTGATTAATTTTTCAATCATTTCTATAGAGTCAATATTAATAGCGTAAAATAAAGCAGTTTTACCATCCATTCCTGTAATATTAAGATCAGCACCTAAATTGATTAATATTTCAGTTGTTTCAAAATAACCTTGCCTAGTAAGTGCGTGAATTAAAGGAGTTTTACCATAAGAATCTTGTATATTAACATCAGCACCTGAATTTATTAAATATTCAATTATCACTAAAGAACCACTCTCGATAGCGTAAAATAAAGGAGTTTTTAAATAACGATCTTGTATATTAACACCAGCACCTGAATTGATTAATAATTCATTCATATCTAAAGATTGTGCGAAAAATAATTTTAGAATCAGAATCTTTTATATTAACATCAGCACCTGATTTGATTAATTTTTCAGTTAATTCTAAAGAATCTAGATTAATAGCGTAGTTTAAAGCGGTGATATTTCTAGAATCTATTATATTAACATCAGCACCTGATTGAATTAATTTATCAATTATTTCGAAAGAACTACCAATAGAAATAGCATAAGGCAAAACAGTTTTAGAACATTGTAAATTAATATTAGCCCCATGTTTGAATATTATATAGTGAGCAAGAGGCAGGTGTCCATTCATCAATGGCATGTCAAGTTGGATTTTATCAATCGGCGAATATCTACTTAAATATTTGATAATTTTTAAATGTCCTTTGTCTGCCGCATTTTGAATCGGTGAATTATAATCTCTAACTTTGGTTTTTACAAAAAGTTCACTTTCGCTTTCTAATTTATTTTGAAAATTAGAAAAATCGCAGGGTTTGTTTGCGAGAATCCACTTAAGTGGTGTCCACAGTTTCAACCTTTTTGCCACGAAGGCCGTTTGTTCTGCCAATATGAATTGCACTATATCCAAACGGCCAATAGAAGCTGCATTACCGAGGGGAGAATTGCCACTATTATCTCCTGCAATAATAGTAGGGGGATATTTCTTTAACCAAAATCTCATTTCTGGTAGTGAACCACGTGCTTGTGCCTGACTCATATTTTTTGATTTCAGTTTTACCATTTCATTCCACTTCGTATTATCAGTATTTTTTTCATTTCTCATTTTATCAAGTTAAAACACCTGAAAAAAAAATATATAAAAATCAAAAATAATAATTGAACAAAATATACATAGTTGTAATTTTAGTTGAACATTCTTTTTACTTTACCATAAAATATTGTAATCGTGCATGAAAAAAGTGTTTTTGTTTTGCTTCGTTTTTTCGAAATAACTCAAAAAACGGCTGAAACTATTTTGTTAAAAATAAGCTGACGAGTTCTGATGTGGCCATCCACTTGACTTTACCATACAACCTGGCCCCTCACTTATATTTAATAAAAATATTTATAATCATGTAGAGGGGGGTTAGTTTTTGCATTTTTAGACTTCTGGGGGTCCACTGATTATGTATACAAAATTTGGTTGAGTTTGCTCAAACGGCCTAGATTTTTAATTTTTTTTAACCCCCCTCCACCCCCCCCCCTCCATCGAATTTCTAAAAATCCTGAAATTACTTTTTAGATATTTTAATTTAGTATTTTTATAGGTAAAAAGCAAGTAGATATTTCATCGTCCTTAAGAGATATCGCATAATAAGTGAAAACACACTTTGCCCCCTTTGACCCCTTAGGGGTCGAATTTCGAAAAATCCTTTCTTAGTGAGCCCCTATGTCATAGATGTAATATCCTCTCCAAATTTCATGTTTCTATGTCCAGTGGTTCTGTCTGTTTCGATGATGAGTGAGTGAGTGAGTGTATCGGGCAAAGAATTTTATATATATAGATATTTGCTTTGGTGAGTCTTCCTTCTATTGATGGCATACAGACCTGTTTAGAAAGATCCCTCACTTGTTTCTTTATTTCTAGGGGTTTCTTGCTTCGATATTTGATGATAAAATATTGTTAAGGTGATGGGAGTGTTACGAACAACTTTCGCTAAAAGTCCTCTCACCTTAATCCATTTTAGACGGTCACGCCCACAGCCAATCTGAGGAACCCTAATGTTTCGGATTCTGTTTTCTGTGGCAAAATGGATCATACATCATAGCTTCTATAGCTTTTCTAAAGTTCCCGAGAGCTGGTTGTTCGAGCATCGTTTGCCCGAATTACAATCTAGTTGCGACACAGCTAATAAGTAATATTTTCCTATTTACAATCAGCACTATAATTCATCCAAAATATATATAATATTTCATTTGTTACTGTTTGTGTTCTTATTTGTTCATAAGGCACAAACACTTCCCTTTTCATTACACAAGTTTCATTCACTTTATACAAAAAAAATTCCTTCACCCTTATAAATTTTCCCAGTTGATTAGCGGTTTTTTTCAGATAAAAATTTTTGCATTTTATTTGCATTATTTGTAAATAACACTCAACTATAAATAAATATTTAGATGAAGCATGCTTTCCTGAAATTCCATGGGGTTGTGCTTTCAATATATTCTTGCGAAAATCAACGGCGGGGGGGGGGGGGGGGGCAAAAAAATTGTAATTCTAAAATAGGCTCATTGTCTGATTTGGGCTAGATTTAGCCCAGTTACTTTTTAAAATATTGCAAAGAATTCTCTCCCTTTGAAAATGAAAATTTATATTTAGGGCAAAAATTGTAATTCTCAACCAGAACACGCACACAGAGGATAGATTTACATACAGCGACTGGATAAATGATGTCACGATGGCTAAGCAGCCTCAGTTTGCGAGTTCAATTTATGTAATTAAACTTACTAAAAATGTTTTCTTTAATAGTTTATCATATATAGAAGATGTCTTGGACTATATGCAAATCGAAGTAATATTAACTTCTTGAATTTCTGGAAGAAACGTCTACTTTTGGCTTCCTTATTCAAATAATAAATTAAGGTTTGCGATCAAAAATGGCCATATTTCGATATTATTCTGAAATAAGCATAAAATGAAAATATTAACAGGTATTATTATATTTTATTTTTTTTTAAATTATTATAAAAAGTTATAGATTAAATACTAACTTTTAAATGTTAATTTGTCTAAAACAAACTTAAAATAGATTAAATAGAAAAAAACCGCGAAAAGGAAAAATGACATTCAATCTAAAGAGCTTTCCTGGCAGGATCATCCGTGGCAGTTGGTAAGGCGCTCTTTGGCTAAAGGAGAGAGACACGGGTTCGAATCCTGTCGAGTGCTCAATTAATTTTTCCTTTTCAATAAATAATATAAATGATTTTCTAAATTTAGAATTAACACAAGAAATTGTTGATTACATTATTTAACTTTTTCGGTTCAAATTGCTTTATTAAATATCTTTTTATTTCAGATAATTAATAATAATAATAATAATAAGGCTTCAAAGAAATGTGAAATGCCATTATATACCTACAAGTCATCTATCAAATTATTTCTGCACAAATAAAAAAAACATATTTTAATTTGTGGACCTGAAAAGATTTTGTTTTGAGTAGCAGAGTTATTGATTCATAAAGAGAAATCACTGAGGTTGTCCTTTGCTTGAAGTAAATAAAACTAGTACATTTACCAAGCAGATGACAACCACATCGATTTATTTTGATAATTTTTTTTTAGGATTCTAACCATGGAGTGTGTCTGTATCTACTATCTAGAAGCTTTTAAGAATGTATCATTAAACACATTGATATGGTTTTCTTTTAGTCTGATAGACCATTTCTTTCTTTTTTTTTTAACCATGAAAAGTATGATTTTTTTTAATGAAAATGATGAGAGAAGGAGTTACACCAAAAAGGTGCAACCCCTAAAGGACTGCATGCATCTTTTCAAATTGTAGGCATAATGCATACCTATATATATATAATGTGTTACTAAACTTGAATAGGCCAATTAAAAGTTTCCTTTTATTAATATTATAATGATCAGCGGGTAGGGTGAAATGGTTTCCTCAGACGGCATTTGTAGATCATATTTTCAAAGAAAAGTTATATTGATTTCAATGCAGAACGACTGCTTTAATCATATTTTTAATGACTATACGTCATTAGCCGGATACTGACTGAGGGTTTGCTTCGCGAGGCCAGCCCCTTGAGGCAAATGCCTGGTCGGTCAGTACGTGCCTCGCTCAAGGCAAAAGTGCCCGTTACCTCGTCTGAGGCTGCCTCGGCCCGATCCATCGGTTGTCGGTTTTTGTGAATGCTCAAACTCAGGACGGTTCTGCGGCAAACGCCCGAGGCAGCCTCGCAAGGCTGCACGTTCAGTCAGTATCTGGCTATTGTGTGCCTGTTTTGCTCTACACAACTGTGTCATTGAGAGTATGTTCTGATAAAGCAACACAATATTTAAAGCAGAGAACGATAATCTTGATGTAGAATATATTTTTTTAGAAAGTGATATAATAAAAATATGTGAATTATACTAACTGCAGTTTGAGAGAGCGATGGTGCTTCTAGTGGGAGAGGCGAAAACTAATTCGGGTCATTTTTTAACCTTTGAGTTATTATCAAAATCCACCCTGCTATAAGGAAAAAATTAATAAGATAGATAATAATCAAAAGAAAAGCAATAGTCACCATTGGAAAGAGTAACAAAGTAGAAATAATAGTGTCAAATAAGAACACAAAACAAACCGAAATTCATGCTCAAAAATTCGAGGATAATACATTAAAAAAAGAGGAAGACGTCTTTTTAAATATCATTCCACGCAAATGGAACTCAGCCCATAGAAGAAGAAAAAGATGATAATATACAAGACGCAACTATTGAAGAAGCAATGAAAGAATCAAAAACGAATATGGTGACCCCGATCAACGAATACGACACCGACGCCGCCATCACGAGGTTTGTGAAAACGCGACGCATATCATACCGAGTCCCTGTTCTTTCAAACCAAAAAACAAACTGGACACAACCAATACTTCAACAAACGATTAGGTCCAGCATTGATGAAAGCCAATGTCAGAGGCCCTACAACCTGCCGTCTACATATTTACGACAATCGGAACAAATTGAAATTCTTAATAGATACTGGCGCAGACATTTCCATAATACCATGCAGAGAATCAGATAGACGGAACCAATAAACTAAAAAATTGTACGCCGCAAATGGAACAACTATAAATACATATGGACAGAAGCTCTTAGAACTTGATCTATCCCTGAGAAGGACGTTCACGTGGAATTTTACAATAGCCCAAGTAGAGGTACCAATAATAGGGGCAGATTTCATTCATCATTATAACCTTTTAGTCTATTTAAAAAATAAAACACTAATAGACAACATAACATCAATTACAACATCATGCATAAGAGAAAAGTTTCTAACATAGAGACAATTAATTCCATTCCATCAACCCACATATATGGCAATATATTCAAAAAATTTCCCAATTTAACAAAAGAAGTCATTCACTTCATCAACCCTATTATAGATGTCAGACATACAATATCAACAAAAGGTAATCCGGTATCAGCAAGAGCCCGCAGACTAGCACCTGACAAACTTAAAATCGCAAAAACAGAATTTCAATAAATGATCAAAATGGGTATTTGCCAACCATCAAAAAGCAATTGGTCAAGCCCTCTACATTTGGTCCCAAAGAAAGACGGTTCTTGGAGACCTTGTGGAGACTATAGATCCCTCAACAATATAACGTTACCAGACAGATACCCAAAACCAAACTTACAAGATTTCAACTGTCAACTCAACTGTAAAAAGTTATTTTCAAAAATCGATCTAGTAAGAGCTTATCATCACATTCCTGTACATCCAGATGATGTGCCCAAAACAGCAGTTACCACCCCATTTGGTCTTTTTGAGGTCCTGAAACTTCCATTCGGGTTACGCAACGCGGCTCAATCATTTCAAAGATACATTGACGCGGTACTACGAGACCTGGACTTCGTATTTTGTTATATCGATGACATCCTAGTAGCATCAAAAGACGAAAAAGAACACAGAAATCATTTAGAAATACTCTTTGAGCAGCTAAACAAACATAACATTAACATTAATCTAAATAAGAGCATCTTTGGAGAAAAGGAAGTACCTTTTTTAGGTTACACAATTTCTCACAAAGGTATAATACCTCTTGAAGAAAAGATAACAGCAATCAAAAATTACCCATTACCGACCACAATAAAGGACCTAAGACGCTTCTCTCCCACGCTATATATTATATGTGCTAACCCCTTCCCGCTATATATGGTGACCCCGATCAACGAATACGACGCCGACACAGCCATCAACGAATTAATGATTGACTCTGTGTGTTCTGTGTGTTTGATGCGTTCAAAGGACATGCTAGTTAAATAGATCAATCAATGCAGCTTCATCTTCATTCTCAGACTAATGAACAAATCCCTACAGTCGCGAAAATATCTATTCAAATCCCTCCACTATATAATACCTTAAAAAAAGAGGAAGAAGTCTTTTTAAATATCATTCCACCAAATGGAACTCAGCCCATAGAAGAAGAAAAAGATGATAATATACAAGATGCAACTATTGAAGAAGCAATGAAAGAATCAAAATCGAATATGGTGACCCCGATCAACGAATACGACGCCGACACAGCCATCAACGAATTAATGATTGACTCTGTGTGTTCTGTGTGTTTGATGCGTTCAAAGGACATGCTAGTTAAATAGATCAATCAATGCAGCTTCATCTTCATTCTCAGACTAATGAACAAATCCCTACAGTCGCGAAAATATCTATTCAAATCCCTCCACTATATAATACCTTAAAAAAAGAGGAAGAAGTCTTTTTAAATATCATTCCACCAAATGGAACTCAGCCCATAGAAGAAGAAAAAGATGATAATATACAAGATGCAACTATTGAAGAAGCAATGAAAGAATCAAAATCGAATATGGTGACCCCGATCAACGAATACGACGCCGACACAGCCATCAACGAATTAATGATTGACTCTGTGTGTTCTGTGTGTTTGATGCGTTCAAAGGACATGCTAGTTAAATAGATCAATCAATGCAGCTTCATCTTCATTCTCAGACTAATGAACAAATCCCTACAGTCGCGAAAATATCTATTCAAATCCCTCCACTATATAATACCTTAAAAAAAGAGGAAGAAGTCTTTTTAAATATCATTCCACCAAATGGAACTCAGCCCATAGAAGAAGAAAAAGATGATAATATACAAGATGCAACTATTGAAGAAGCAATGAAAGAATCAAAGTCGAATATGGTGACCCCGATCAACGAATACGACGCCGACACAGCCATCAACGAATTAATGATTGACTCTGTGTGTTCTGTGTGTTTGATGCGTTCAAAGGACATGCTAGTTAAATAGATCAATCAATGCAGCTTCATCTTCATTCTCAGACTAATGAACAAATCCCTACAGTCGCGAAAATATCTATTCAAATCCCTCCACTATATAATACCTTAAAAAAAGAGGAAGAAGTCTTTTTAAATATCATTCCACCAAATGGAACTCAGCCCATAGAAGAAGAAAAAGATGATAATATACAAGATGCAACTATTGAAGAAGCAATGAAAGAATCAAAATCGAATATGGTGACCCCGATCAACGAATACGACGCCGACACAGCCATCAACGAATTAATGATTGACTCTGTGTGTTCTGTGTGTTTGATGCGTTCAAAGGACATGCTAGTTAAATAGATCAATCAATGCAGCTTCATCTTCATTCTCAGACTAATGAACAAATCCCTACAGTCGCGAAAATATCTATTCAAATCCCTCCACTATATAATACCTTAAAAAAAAGAGGAAGAAGTCTTTTTAAATATCATTCCACCAAATGGAACTCAGCCCATAGAAGAAGAAAAAGATGATAATATACAAGATGCAACTATTGAAGAAGCAATGAAAGAATCAAAATCGAATATTGTGACCCCGATCAACGAATACGACGCCGACACAGCCATCAACGAATTAATGATTGACTCTGTGTGTTCTGTGTGTTTGATGCGTTCAAAGGACATGCTAGTTAAATAGATCAATCAATGCAGCTTCATCTTCATTCTCAGACTAATGAACAAATCCCTACAGTCACGAAAATATCTATTCAAATCCCTCCACTATATAATACCTTAAAAAAAGAGGAAGAAGTCTTTTTAAATATCATTCCACCAAATGGAACTCAGCCCATAGAAGAAGAAAAAGATGATAATATACAAGATGCAACTATTGAAGAAGCAATGAAAGAATCAAAATCGAATATGGTGACCCCGATCAACGAATACGACGCCGACGCCGCCATCAACGACGCCTGTCACATCGCAACGCCTGTCACATCACGAGGTTTGTGAAAACGCGACGCATATCACACCGAGACGCATGTCATAACACGACGCCCAACGCCGCGACGCCCAACGCCGCGACGCCCAACGCCACAACGCCAACCCCGGGTTCCAAGCATTTGACACTTTGCCATTGAATCCAGAGGTTAACGAATCTATTCCAAACAACATTTCTCAGCCAGAGGCAACGGACGAGTATCTCTATAAGTAAATATTTAACAAGTTAGTCCGAGATTTCATTCTTCTCTGAGTTACTTTCTGTTGCTACTGAAGATGGGTTAGCCACCCGAAATATATATATATATATGGCGCTTCACAAAACTGTCGGTAGAGCGCGCCACATATTCAATCACTTTCAACACACAAGTTGTATTTTAACACAAAAACAAACAAATATACAAAAATATCGATATTTGTAATATACATGACACACATGCAACCATATGTAAAGATTTATCATAAATAAATTACGACCAAGGCGAGGGATAAATTGTGTAATGCAAGAAATAAACAGATCAATTTCAGAAGTGATAAATATGTCCATTTTGATTAAATATAAGTCATGACAATTCAATAGCAACTTAGATTCAAGTGCAATACACTTGAAGATTGAGGCGATACATACACAACGGGGGTCTCTTACTGGTACGATAGCCCGAAGTGTATAGACCATTTCTAAATTGCATCTAAGGTGGCAAAAAAACTTGGAAGCCTACCCCACATAGATCACGTAATTATTATAATTATAATAATGTTAATTCAGATTTCTAAACAAATAAATCGAGTTAATAGATAATTTAGACCTTTGGGATTAAATGGATCTGCTTATGATGCAATGTAATTCGTCAGTTTTACTTGATGTAGGATGGAAATTGATCCAGCATTAGAAGAGAAAGAAGGATCGATGCTTTGAGTCACTCCTAATGGGCTCTTGCTTGCAATTTAGCGGAATTAAAATAATGGAGATGACAAAGAGGGACGAGAGGGTCCGTAGAATGGGCAAGTCAGTTAATTGATCCCATTTATGTGATAGGTGATAACTGATAAGTGATAAATGCCGACACTCAAGAGGCAATGCTGATGCAGTCCATGTTTCATGAACAATACAATTGGATTACCAATCAATAGAATAAAAGTCGAATATTAATAGCGAAGAAAAGGAAATTGAAACATTAATGTTCCCTCATCAGGGTGTAAAATTACAACCGCTATACTTCAAGAGTGGATTCATCAAAATGAACTAAAAAGTTGATAAAATAAACATATTTTATTTTATTTTTTATGAAAAAAAGACCCAATAAGTGCCTCTACAATTCTCTGTCCGTCTGCCAAAGCATTCTCGCTCTTAGGGGCCATTCATAAAAAAGTTCGAAAACAGGGGGGAGGGAAGTGGAAGATATATGACAAAGGGGGGTCTAAGGAAATCTGACGTTTGCAGTTTATTAATTTTATTTTAATTTTGTTTTTAACTTGTTGGTTTTTTAAATTTTATTATAGGGGGGTCTAGCTTTTGTGAAGTTATATTTTTGTTAGGGGGATTCCAGGAAGTGTGACGAAGGGGGGTCCAAAAAGGCGAAATTTTGCGTGAAGTATTTTATAAATGGTCCCTTTAACTAAATAATAAATATACAAACTAGAAATTTACATGTTAAATGAATTAATATATTAGGAGTTTTTCCTCTCAGACGGACTGGTAGATATAAAACTGAGAATGTAATGGAAGGCAGTCCAAGAATAAATTAAAATTCTCAATAAAAGTTTTCTTTTTAACCGACTTCAAAAAAAGGAGGAGATTCTCTATTCGACTGTTTTTTTGTCTATGTTACCTCATCTCTCCGCCAATTGTCAACCAATTTTGAAAAAAAAATTCCAGTCTAGCTTCCGATTGGTCCCGTTTTTTTCATTGGTATTAGACCTTTTTTGTTAGGTTTGTTCAGACCTAACTTCTTTATTTATGAACCGATTTCGATGATTCTTTTTTATTGGAAAGGGGATATCTTAGGGATGGTGCCATATTAATTTGGTCAAGTTCTGATGATATGATCACTATTAATAACATCACTAAAAAGAGAAAAATGAAAATAATTTTTAAGAAAAAAATAAAACCGACTTCAAAAAATTAAGTGCAACAAATGAAATACACTAAAAGGTATAAAATAATTATTATCTTATTTAGTTACAACTAAACGACGAAATATTAACATGAAATTACTTTTTGCAGTCGGTGCCAAACAAACTATACCTATAAGCGAGCGTACCCGCCAAACGTACTAAGTAAGATCCGTCGAGTGCGATTCATAAAAGGTATATGTTTGGCACCGACTTCAAAAAGTAATTTCATGTTAATATTTCGTCGTTTAGTTGTAACTAAATAAGACAATAATTATTTTATACCTTTTAGTGTATTTTATTTGTTGTATTTAATTTTTTTGAAGTCGGTTTTATTTTTTCTTAAAAATTATTTTTTTACAACTTTTGAATTGCCGTTTTGGAGGATTACTTCTTCTTCAGGGTTCAAAGGATCAAAAGGAAGCATGTAAAAAAATTTCTTCTTCTATCTTTTTTCAGTGTTGGTTGTTTAATAATAATTACTTATTATGATTTCAGATTTAAATTTTTAAAGATTGAATTTATTATTATTTGAGAGCTAACGTTCTTTTTGAAAAATACAATAACTAGAATTCCAAAGGAGAAATCACATTTGGAGAATAATTACCACCGAGCCAATCATTATGGATATATGGATCCCATTGAGCGAGAAATCGTCGACACTCAAACCAATCAAATTATCAAGGGAGAAGAAACCTTACGTCTTGATAAATACATAAGATCTGGAACAGAGGTGAGATATCTGAATTCAATATTCTAAGGACCGGTTGTATGTCGCAAAGTAAATGCTTTTACCACTAACCAAGGGTAGATGGTAAATGGAGGGGCTGGGATGGCCAATCAGATGACAGGCACTGAAAGTTCCTGTCATCTGATTAGCCACCCCAGTCCCTCCATTTACCATCTACCCTGTGTTAGTGGTAAAAGCATTTACTTTGTGACATACAACCGGCCCTAAAACAATGTTTTTCAACCTTTTTCATGACGCGACCCCCTTAGTATGAAAAATAATTTTGTGACCCCCTACCCACGCTGTTTGTAATCTGTATTTTATTATGTTACAAATATCAAATCCGTACAACATTTTTATTAATTTTTATAATTAGGTATCGGCTAAATACACAATTAAGTACCTATAACAGACATATTTTTACATTTCCAAACGCCTCCATGGAAAACCGATACGACAAAAGTAGATGTGCGTTAATTAACATTTTCTTAATAAAAATATATTTTTAAACTTTGTTTTTTTCTTTTTTATTGAGGCTTCGTGACTCCCCAGGGGGGCCGCGACCCACACGTTGAAAAACACTGCCCTAAGGGCCAGTTGTATGTCGGTTGGTAAACTCTTTTTAGCTCTTTGTCATCTGATTGGCAGGCACTTTCATCTGATTGGCCATCCCAACCTTTTACCCTTTGCCAACGGTTAAAAAGAGTTTACCAACCGACATACAACTGGCCCTAAAAGGTTAATTTGCTGAAGCACCAATTCTTACAGATATCTAACTTGAGTTTGAATACCACGCAGACAAAGTGGGCAGTAGCAAACAATTGCTTTCTCGTCACCCTGGGCCTCTTTACTTGAGCGCTACGAGTCCTCGGCTAAAATCCTATCCGGAATCATACCTGGACTGATTCCATTCCGACGCCTGAAGTCTCCTTTGGGTAATCATTTACCTATTACTTGGAATGGCACGGAGATGGTAGATTGGATTCTACCATTGGCCAACACTCTCTGTTGACGTCTTCAATTTCATCACTCTTCAATTTTCTTCATTATCAAAATCTATTTATGTTAAATTCAAAAAAGGATTCAATAAATTTTATATTTTCTTGTTTTAAATAATTCTATCTAAATCACTAATATTAATTGGAGGTCCTTTCGCTCCAGTTGAGTCAAAAGAAGTGTAGTATCTAATATTTAATAAAATAAGTTAAAATACAAATGAAAAATAATAGAATTAAAAAATAAATAGTATGAAAGCCGTAAATGTTTGAAATAAAAACAATTATATAAAAAAAATAATTAAATACAAAAGTTAGTTTGATTTATTCAAATCAGCTGATAATAACTCTTGTATGATTTGGCAATGCGTTGTATTAATACTATTTATGTTTACATACAAACATAGCATTCATGTGATTTTTTAAAGTAATTATCTATGTAAATTCGTCGGTCAATCTTATATTTTATTGCAAAAAAGCAACCTGCATGTTTCAATAAGCTAAGATTTTAGTTTATTTTTTTAACTTTATCTATTCAACTAATAGTAGTATAATTCAAGAGAGAGTGTCAAGATCTTAATTTTCCATAAGACTCTGAGAAAATTTTTTACATTTTAAAAATCTTATTTTCAAAAATTTGCACGCTAATGTGTAATTGAAATTTCACCAAAGCATAGATAGAGAGCTTAAACTATTATAAAAAATCAAGTTATAGTTATAATCTAATATTTTTTATATTAACATTGGCGGCGAAAGGACCTCCTTAAGAGCCTAATTCCACATCCCTTTTCTTTTAACGTTTTCAGCTAAATATAAATTGTTTTTATTTTTATTTTTTTTGCATATTTATAAATATTATTTTTATTATTTTTTTATTTTCAAATCAGTAACTATTCTATAAGCATCGAGAGAGAGCCCACTGAGTTCACCCACATCTACGAGATAATAAGATAAGATATCAGAGTCAAATATACCTTCTCCATATACACCATCCACAACTACCCTTCACGAATAAGCTCCATTTTCATCCCCAAACATCGCCCCTTATTATTAAATGTACCATATGGCAGATTACAGGTAAGTTAGTAGGTAAGTATTTTCGATCCCATTTGCATTAGAAATAAATTTTCTACTTTCAATGTTTCTGATTGAATGTTCAAGAACAACAATTAAATACCTGATCTGAAAGAAAAATGTAATATTGTCTCTTTATTTTATATTAATTATCTAGCCAAGAAAAAATATAAACAAATACTAAAATATCACTTTTTGTAAGTATGTAGATTAGGGTGGTCCTTATTTATAGGGGGTAAAAATAAATTTCGCATATCTGAAGAGTACCGGGCGGAATCTTCGTTAGACTGGATCTAAAAGTAATTCCTACCAAATTTTAGCTCAATCGAACATCATTTACCTGTGGCGCTTGGGGCCTAAATTTTCGAAAATATGTAAAATGGCAATTTTGCGTTTTCAAATCTCCCGCGTCAAAATATATTATCTATATATATATAAAATTGTTTGCCCGATACACTCACTCACTCATCAAAACAGCCAGAACCACAGGACATAGAAACATGAAATTTGGAGAGGATATTACATCTATGACATAGGGGCTCACTAAGAAAGGATTTTTCGAAATTCGACCCCTAAGGGGTCAAAGGGGCAAAGTGTGTTTTCACTGATTATGCGATATCTCTTAAGGACGATAAAATATCTACTTGCTTTTTACTTATAAAAATACTAAATTAAAATATCTAAAAACTAATTTCAGGATTTTTTGAAATTCGACCCCTAAAGGGGTCAAAAGGGGCAAAATATCTTTGCAATGTGTTTACACTAATTATGCATTTTCAATTAAGAACGATAAGATATCTACTTGATTTTTACTTAATAAAATTCTAAATACAAATATCTAAAAAGTAATTTCAGGATTTTTGAAATTCGACTCCCAACTATCAAAATGTGAGTGGGGGCAAAAATTAAAACTCTCTCCTATCTTGATCAAATTTTGTAGAGTTATTCTTTATTACTTTAAGAAACTATTCCTGTAAAAATCAACTATCAAAATTGAATGTATGGGGGCGAAAGGAGGGGGGGCAAATTATATAAATTTTTAGCTTTTTAGTACATTTACTCTTTAGAAAACTGTGGATTATTTATTTGCAAATATCTAAAAAATAATTTCAAGATTTTTTGTAATCCAGACCCCCCCCCCTCAACTATCCAAAATGTGAGTGGGGGCAAAAATTAAAACTCTCTCCGATATCTAAATATTTGCAAATATCTAAAAAATAATTTCAACCTCCCTTATGTGAGAAGGGCAAAAAATTAATACTTCTCTCCGATATAGATCAAATTTTGTAATGTTTGTTTTTAAGACTATATAAAATGTATGCTGTAAAAATAAATAGCCAAAATGAGTGCGTGGGGAGCAAAAGAGGGGCAAAATAATACAAATATATATTACAGACCTAATAATTACATGCCGAGACGCCGCCCGTCAGGACTGCCTGTCCACTTAAATAAATATATCCCTCATTATAATTTTAATGCTCTCCGGGCAGGGTGTATAAATTGCTACATGTACCAAAATGGCTTCAGTGGTTTACGAAACTTAGGATAATTGCGGATTAAAAGGAAAAATGAAATACATATAATATTTTTCGCCCAACATCGACCTCTGCCAAATTTTAGCCTAATTAAATAATATTTAGACGTGCTGCTTGTAGCCTATTTTTCAAAGAGTCTAGAATTATGTTTTTTTTATAGAATTTTAAATTTATTTCCATCTTTTGAGCATTAGATCCTGTTATAACATTAATTTTCACTTGTTTTTTAAGTATGGAAAATAATAGCAAATTTTAAAAATTATTATACTTAATATAAAAATATTATAACGCTATTTGAACATATAATATCTTAAAATTAGCTATAAAATTCAAATTAAAACAAAAAATTAATCTTTTTAAGAATTTAAAATGTAAAATTATAAAAGTATGCCTAACTTACAATAAAAATTGTTTCTGATTCTCATTTTGTAACTTTCTCGTTAAAATCTTCAATCAGTTTTATTTTTATAGGGAGTATTTATCTAAATGTCCCCTTAAATTTCACCATTACTGCCTAACACTTTGAGATCAACAAATTCATATAAGGACTTTTAATAAAGAGTAAAATGATGAGATTGAGAGCCAGTGATTTGGAGAAAAGAGAACTTATTTGCTTAAAAATCTAGAGATGATAGAATATACTTTGAGAAAGGGGGATTGCTGAGGGATATTTTAAAGGGGAAAAGAGAAAATAAAGAGATGGTTTAAAGTAAAGACCTAGATTACTAATTTTAATATTCCAACAAAGTAAAAACATATTTAAGTTTTAAATCATTAGGTAATAAAATTTATTATATTTAGATTTAGATTTTTTTATACAAGATTTCTCATTTAATTTTTTTAAATAAAATACGAGATATGACATATATATATTGAATGGATATTTGACTTGTTTTTTTATTATAATAATATACAAATTAGATTAATGATTCAAGAGTGAGATTATTTAATTATTACTTTCCGGATTCCCTTCAACTAGCTTCTCAGCTTTCACTGATGGTTCTTTGGCAAGGACCTTGTTTCGTGGCCTCGTAATTATCTTCAGTTTGTCTAGAATGGCCTGAGCTTTTTCATCATCATTTTTAACCCACTCCGAAATCCTAGCATCAATTGATTTGAATGCGACAGGTAACTGACCAAGCACATCATCCACCTTTTTGATCAGTTGCTCATTTCTTTTCAGAATCTCTTTCAATTTTTTCGGATCATTAAAAAGAATCCATTGATTAAGTTTTTGTTCTTTCATATCTAGCTTCTTCAAGTCGGAGGTTGACTGCACTTCGATTTCTTGAGGTTGTTGTTGCGATTGTTGCTCTCCTTCTTGTGATATATTGTCTGAATCAATCTCCATCTGATGGTTAAAAAACAAAAATATTTATTAAATGAAATATGAATCAAATATGTATAATATAACAAGGAACGGATGTTTATATAGTAAACATTTTTGCAAAGTCTGTAATAAAAACCTTAACACGTTCAAAAGCGTACAATAAAAACCTCAAAACTTGCAAAAAGTGAAATAAAAACTTCAAAAAGTGCAAAAAGGCAACGTCCTGTTTAACTTAATATATTTTTTTATTAACACTTTACGACACTCCTGAATTTTACACCTCTTTCCTTTATTTCAATCGGATTAAAAATTTGACATACTAATAACACATGACACTTGATAATTACACGAATTTTTTAAAAAATCGTAGAAGCCGTTTTTGAGAAAATAAAAAAAAAACGAAAAATCTTTAATGCAAATGTCCACTTCCAGTTTTCGGATTTCAATTGACTGTGTTTATTGCGCCACGCAGAGGGGGGCAGCCCTTTACAAGAAAAAGAAAAGGTTTATATTTTTAACCGACTTCAAAAAAGGAGGAGGTTCTCTATTCGATTGAATTTTTTTTTTTTTTTTTTTTTGTGCCTATGTTACCTCATATCTCCGCCAATTGTCAACCGATTTTGAAAATTTTTTTTGCATTGGGTCCAGTCTAGCTTCCGATTGGTCCCATTTTTTTTCGATTTTTTCATAGGTATTAGACCTTTTTTATTAGGTTTGTTTAGGTTTGTTTAGACCTAACCTCTTTGTTTATGAACCGATTTCGATGGTTCTTTTTTTATCCGAAAGGGGGTGTCTTAGGGATGGTGTCATATTAATTTGGTCAAGTTCTGATGATATAATCACTATTAATAACATCACTAAAGAGAAAAATAAAAATTTTTAAGAAAAAAATAAAAACCGACTTCAAAAAATTAAGTGCAACAAATATAAAAATACACTAAAAGGTATAAAATAATTATTATCTTATTTAGTTACAACTAAACGACGAAATATTAACACGAAATTACTTTTTGAAGTTGGTGCCAAACATATACCTTTTATGAATCGCACTCGACGGATCTTACTTAGTACGTTTGGCGGGTACGCTCGCTTATAGGTATAGTTTGTTTGGCACCGACTTTAAAGAGTTATATATACAAAAACGCCAGCCGTCAAAAAATTATGCCAGATGTTGTGGCTTACATCCACTAAAGTTAAATGGGCGGTCTTAAACAAATATTTTAATATGTACATTATGAAAGTTAAAATTAAAATTATTTACAAGTTTTGTTAAAAATTTAAAATTATGTACACATCTCTTTAGGAACGAGGCCAGATAATTAGGGGCATTCAACACACCCCGCAACAGCTCATAGAGAGTCTTTTAGTTCATTATTTAATTTTGGCCGGGCCCCGTCCTAAAGGTCCGCCTCATGAAAGTGGAGAAATTAAAAATGGAGCCTATCATCGCCCTGAGCGTCATTTTATTAAGAGTATTTTTGCAGACACCCAGGGCGCGCAGGTCCCTATAAGACCGGGGACACCAGACCCCCTTTCCACGATATGGTAAATAAAGCTTGCTTTACCCTTTCTAGCTTATATCGAACTTAAGTTTCGAATTTCGTAACTCTGAGATTTATGGTTGCGAAACGTAGGGAGGGGTACATACACATGTACGCACTGACCAATGAGTTGTTGGCACCTTTTTGGCATCTAGGGGACCACAATTTCCGGTTTTATGTCCTAAATCCGGTTTCCAACTATTAAGGGCATCGATTCCTTTCACTTTGAAGTTACAAAATGAATTGTATGTTTCCTACATTTGATTCAATCGCGAATCGAATGCAGGTGATTTTTGACAAATATTAAGTGAAAATAATATCTGAGCTTATATATTTCTAACTTAAAATAATTAAGTTAAATAAATTTATAATTTTCTCATTAATATATTAAAGAATAATTAACATATTAACGAGAATTGTTTTGATCGCGCCTTTTAAACAAGATATACGAGTATATCGCGAGACTACTGCTGGTTGAAGCTATTGGAGTCTGCTGAGTCTTAAGTCTGGACCAAGAGAGAATGAAATAGATATGATCCATTTAGCTATAATCCAACGTCATTTTGCGTTTAGCCCGCATGACACTTGGATGGATCACCAAATGAATGTGATGTTATAAATTCAATCTCCCAGTCCAGCGCGCTAGATCTGTGAACACGTATGTTAGGTGCCTGCCAGCATTAGTCTCGCGATATATATCTTGTTTAAAAGGCGCGATCAAAACAATTCTCGTTAATATGCCAATTATTCTTTAATATATTAATAAGAAAATTATAAATTTACAAAATGAAATTAACTTTTTTCATCTCTGAGATACAAGCTCTCAGAGTCAGGACCCAAACAGGGCATCGCAATACTTCACATATAGAATATAAATGTGAAAGTAAAAAATACATACCTACATTATTTTGTTACCAACAAAATTGGCATATTAAATTGAAAGTTTTTTTGCAGAGAGTAGCAGAATTTTTATTATTGAAGGAGACAATAAAAGAGTGTGTCTTCTGCTGGAATTATAAATTTTATTTATTTATAACGAGACTATAGTATCGAGGGCTTTGCCCTCTTCATCAGTCTATTACAATGGATCCGCGGGAATTAATTTATGAATGAAAGGTTAAAATCTTTCATGTGGTTAGGTTAAGAAATTGTTCAGGGTGGGCAAGTTAAGAATCGAAATTTATACTTGTTTTATTTTTGCTGTAGGTGCCGTTCATGAAGTTTTTATTTTAAAATAAAGCTTTCGGGAATTTCTATTTTCCGATTTAAGAATTTTTTTGGTAAATTATTGTATGATTTTAAAATTGCTAACGATTCGAAAATACTAATTTTTAAGGGATCTAATTCTGATCTAATTAATTTAATATTTGATTCATCTGGAAAACAATGTAGAAAAGTTCTTATTTCTACATTATTAACTATCTTTTTTCAATAACAAATATCAATAGAATTATAATATTTTATCCGCAGTCCGAGACAATTTTTTTTCTTCAAATGTGGCCCGTTTAAGCCAAAAGGTTGGACACCCGTGAGCTAGATTAAGGGCCAGTTGAATGTCGGTTGGTAAACTCTTTGCCAACGTTTAAAAAGAGTTTACCAACCAACATACAACCGGCCCTAAGACCCGAAGGTCCCGCCTAGAGTTGCCAACTGGTTAGAAAGAACCGGAACGTCCCGTTGAGTTGCTAAGGCACTGGAAGAGACGTCCCGTGAAAGGGCCATGCGGACGGTAATTGGCCCTTTTACTAGTATGCAATGGCCAAAAATCAATTTGGTACTTGTAACAGCAAAAAGTTTTGGGCTTATGAATTACAAATCCTTTTATTGTCTGTTCTATATACTCTAGCATTAACTTTTTGCTAGTATTGTCGCGAAACAACTACCTTAAGTTATCGTAGATATTTGAATCCAGACTCACACACTCATAGACACACAGAAAGAAATAAACTGCAACGGATCGTTGCTAAACTTTATCCAAATTCATTTGAAATATTAATATGTTTATTCCTTTATATAAATCAGATATCACTTGCAATTTGCAGTTCATGTTGACTTTAATTCAAAAGTAATGATCGATTCTCATTTAACAGTCGAGGAATAACAATTCTACATTGGATTTTTGACATTTCGGTTATTATTGGTAATCATTGCTTAAGACATGGAGGAATCGACTTAAAATCAAAAATAGCGATTGATTCTCATCTAATACTTGAGGAATAATAATTCTACTTTAGATTTTTGACCCTTCGATTATTATTGGTAACCATTGCTGAAGACATGGAGGAATCGGCTTAAAATCAAAAATACCGATCGATTCTTATCTAATACTAGAGGAATAACCTTATTGCATTTCATTTTTGATGTTGTGTCAAGCTTGAGTTGTTTACCAAAAAAGAATTTAGTCTTTTTGATTTTAAATCGATTCTTCCACGTTTTCAGTAAAGGTTGCCATTAATAGTCAAAACATCAAAAATGAAATGCAACAAGGTTATTCCTCTAGTATTAGATAATAATCGATCGTTATTTTTGATTTTAAGCCGATTCCTCCATGTCTTCAGCAATGGTTACCAATAATAATCGAAGGGTCAAAAATCTAAGGTAGAATTATTATTCCTCAAGTAATAGATGAGAATCAATCGCTATTTTTGATTTTAAGTCGATTCCTCCATGTCTTCAGCAATGGTTACCAATAAAAACCGAAACCTCAAAAATCCAATATAGAATGGTTATTCCTCAAGTACTAGATGAGAATCAATAGCTATTTTTGATTTTAACTCGATTCCTCTATGTCTTCAGCAATGGTTACCAATAAAAACCGAAACGTCAAAAATCCAATATAGAATGATTATTCCTCAAGTACTAGATGAGAATCAATAGCTATTTTTGATTTTAAGTCGATTCCTCCATGTCGTCAGCAATGGTAACGGATAAGAAAACAACATGGTTGCTATGGTTACTTATAAAATTTCCTCCCAAATTTTTACCATTTCACAGCGAGAAGCCTAACCATTCTTACTTAAGTTAGATTAAATGAGCTATATTAAAACGATCAAATGAATAAATTTTAAAGAATTTAAAATTTAAAAAAGTACTATTTTACTATAGAGTAAAGTACTTTAAAATATGATTTTACTAAAAACTTTATTTAACCTTTTTTGTGGTCCCCAAGGTACTTAATTAGGATATTAAATTTCATCAAAATTGGTTAAGTCATTTTCAAGATATTTAGAAAAAACTATAAAAGTACTGAAATCAAGTACTAATGTTTGTGGACCGATATGTACCAAAAACTAATCAGCGCTTCATTTTGTTAAAATACTGGTAGGTTTTCAATTTCAATTCAATCGGTGCAACGGTGTGGAAAAATTCGTGGACGAAAAAAACGATAACACAAACACATACATACATACATACGTACATACATCCCCACGCACTTCCAAAAAAAATGGCACTTTTTGGCCTCTCGGCGAGATCCCAGGTAATTTTTGGCAAAACCGTCACGTGCTAAAATTCAATCTCATTGAATACTTCAATTTGTGACCTTAATTGAGTCTATGGGTTCCGTAGTCTTTACCTGAGGACCCTTTGAAGTCGCGCTTGCCGCGAGAGCGATTCCAATACTTTCTCCCATGCTTCGCATTGAATAAAGTAAAAATTCATCGTTGAAAATAATTTTTAAACACAATAAGCAAAAAAATTATGAATATTTTTGGGTGAATTGAATACTTAGATCGCCCAGCGCAGGCTATTGCTTAGTTTCGAAATTTGTTGCTCTATTAGTTATCATTGCTAAAATCAGAGGGTTACAGCAAACACACTCACAATAATAGATTATTGGGCACATTTTCACTCAGGGATTTCACTTTTTATTTGTAATCTAAATTCAATTTCTATCATTAAAAGCTATTGTCTAGTTTCACCTAAGATTGACAAAGTTAAGGTAAATTTTAACGTTTAGTTATAAGAAAAATTTTGAAGACTTGGAGATACAATATATAACATTTATATATTAAGTGAAAGTAAAATACAGGGCGTTTCGAACAAGTAATCTGGGATCATTATCACGAATGATGTATCACAGAAACAGAAGAGCAGCTGAACATTCGAAAAGTCTTGATTTTTTTTCTATCTTTGTTATGTATTAATAAATATATTTACTAGTACAAAATGTTGGTTTTATCAAAAAGTTATAATAAACAATTCAAACGAAAAAGCTTTAAAATATTCATAAACAAATATATATAAAAATAAAAAAATAAAACTTACTTTTTTGGGTTTATTCAAGCTGCAGTATTTCGTCAAATATGATTGAATAACGATTGAAGAAATAATAAAAAAGTTAACTAGAATAGTTTAATATATAATCCAAACTAAAAGAATTTTTCTTTTTAAAACTCGTATTAAAATTTTATTTTTAAAAAGATTAAATAAAGATAATTATTGTAAGCAAAGTCCAATGATATTTATTCAGAAATAATTATTATTTTGAGATTTTTAATAATTATAGCTTTTAAACTTTTTTTAATTCATGACCCCTTTTAATCATCGAGATGTTTTCGCGACCACAGATATTAAATATAAAATAAAGATATAAAAATAAATATTTTAGAAAAGTGTTATTACTACCTACACTAATCGCCAACCTTATTTTCGGTACGCCTCGTGTGGCACAGGACGTTACGTACTGTGCGTTTGGGGTATATTTTTTTCTGAAATAACTTAAATCGCAATGCGACACTGCCAATATTATCCACTTAGGGATATCTTTCATATAATTTACAGCTCTACTTAGTGAGGATTACGATTTATTATAATTAATCTGTAAAGAAAATGTAAAATATATTAAATTAAAGATAAATAGACGATTGCGACTAATGTTTCTTTAAATTCATGTTTCTGAATTAAATTTTCCTGACTCCAATATTTCGCTTTGCGACCCCATTTTGAGGTTCCCGTATGGAAATAAATAGATTTTCGAAATATATTTTTTGAAAATGTATTAAAAATAAAAAAATTGTATTAAATTTATATAAAATTTATACTAGAGCGACATAAAAATAATTTTATTTTAAGAATATATAGAAAACATAAACTTTCTATAAATTTAACACAAAAATTTTTTATTTTTAATATATTTTCAAAAATATATAAAAAACATATTTCAAAAAACCTATTTATTTCTACACGGGTTACGACCCATAGTTTAAGAAAAGCTGCTCTAGAGAAGTGGTTGCCCAACTTTTAACCCGAGGGGTGAACCGCGACCTAATATCGTGTACACCTACTTCCACTTACACTTTCATTCCCAAGTAGAAAATAGATGAAGGGGCATTTTCTAATGAATTCCAAAATAATTCCACATAATTCTAAAGACGTGTACCTACACCTAATTCCAATCGTGGTTCACTCCTCGCTTTAAACTATAGCTTGAGCAAATTAAGAATTTAAAATATTTTGTGACCTACATATATATATTTTGCTTTTAATATTTCAATTTAAAACGTATATAATGGACACAAAAATTGCAATATGTTAAAGAAAATGATGAATTTATAAAGAATTCACCAATAAATTAATGCCTTTTTTCTTTCTATACATTAAAATTAAAAAAATGTCTGAGCAACTGTGGCCATTAACCTTGGTATTGTATTTTATACTGCAATTAATTTTTAGACATTTCATGCCCGGCTTGATAAAATGAGTCATATCAGAAGTTGCCGCGGGCCACGTATGGCTCGGGTTGGGCACCTCTGGTCTAGAGTCTCAATTTTATTTGTTTTTAATGAATCGACGATAGCCAAACAAAAATTGAATAGGTAATATATATCTCAATAAATCTATTCAATCAGATCTACGACCTACCCCATCATCTAGCTAAGGGCTGTCCAACCCGTGCTCCGCAGTGCCGTATGCGGCCCAGCAATGCAATGAGTGTGGCCAAAATAAAATGATAAACTTCCATAAAACAGTAGAGATATATTTATTCATTTTATCGAAATATGAATGTACATTTGTACAATACGTGAAGTTTTTTTCAAGAATAAAATTCACTAATAACAAAATTATAAGCTCAACTAATAAGATAAAATAAATAATGAAGTTTCGAATTTTTAAAAATTCTTCTTCTTCTCTTATTTTCATTTTCTAAAATATTTATTATTTCAGCAAATTATATGCTACGACACTACCCAAGTACATAGTTATCATTCTAGTACAAGGAGACAAGGAATTGGAGTTTTCTAGAACAATCACAATTAATTGATTATTTCTCTCCTGGACGCAAACTTGTCAGGACTTGTCTTTTAGATCTTTGCACGTTCTTACATGTCAATAGATAATGGATAGTCAAGGATTATTATATACGTGATCGTTTTAAAAAATAAATTATCATTCCTCATATCCTTCTTTAATCCCATTCGATTTAAACCAGAGCAGTACAACCTGTGGTCCAATATAAAGTCATAAAATTTCTTAAAACATTGAGATTTATATGTATATGTTTTTTAATCCTTAGTGCTGTCTTTAGTGAATTACTCGGAACCCTTGTAGGGCGAAAAGTGGTCTAGGCTAGTGAGTTTAAATTACTTTATATACCTACTATACCTATAATAGCTGATATTGCAGCATTATGAGGGTTTCATAATGGAACTAACACTTGATGTGATTTCATACAACAGATTTGCTGATGATGTTTTGATTATATCAAAGAAGGAAACTTTTGCCAGTATTGTTGGCATGTTTAATAATATAGATCCTTCCGTCATAAATTTTTTGGATTTAATTATTGAAATAAACAATGGTAGGGTATTTTTCAAACATTATGAAAAACCTTATGCTTCTGGTTCTGTGCTAAACTATTACACTTTTACATTAAATTGAAAGTTTTTTTTGCCGAGGGTAGCGGAATTTTTATATATAATACTCTTTTATTGTCTCCTTCAATATTACTCGTTTGCTTCAATAACTCAAAAATAATTATTTGTTTGGGTGATATATTTTTGACCTTTTTGCTAAAAAATAAATTCTGACTCAGCAAGTTCCAGCGATGGCTGATCTCCTTCCCGGTTGAGCTAGCTAGCTAGTTGTCTCGTCTGTTTCTAAAAAAAATATAAAATAATTTTAAAATTTGGTTTATTTCTTAGATAGTTTTTTAAAATATTCAAGTAAAAAAAATATTAATTAATTTTTTAATTAGTTTTCATATTAAATAAATTAAAAATAATGTAAACAATAAGTATAGGATCATATATGTGTTCTGATTTGTCAATTTAATTAAGGATTCGTAGTGATCTAGAAATTTCTTTTTTTTTCAAAAACAAAAATTAATCAGATGACTAATTATGGTTTTCTTCTCTAATGACCGCAAATTTTTATTTATTTCAGAGATTCGTAAGAGAGATTTGCTAAAATGAAACTAAATCGCTTATAAATTTAACGAAAATCAAATCCCCCAAAATATAATCTGAACAAATTGAGCTCAAATAAAAATGAGAAACAGAAATGAGGTGTTGCTATATTTTTCTAAAGAAAATACTTGTTTTTAGATTTATTTTAGTGAGTATTTATAATCAATTTTTGTATAAGAATAGAAATGAAACAAAGAATTGTTTAATGCTCCAGAATATCAAGAGTTGAAGTTTTATTAAGAATCTCATCATAATTAATTATAATTATATTTTGAACACTAATAAATTAATACAACGTCTCGATCAACTTATTCTGCCATTGAAACCTCGTAATTTTATTGTGCTATTTATTGAAATAATTATATAATAATAATAAGTGTGATTTTAATAAAATTTCAAGTCTAAATAAAATTAATCACAAAAATAAAAGGTTCAACAGCTTCATTACTGATAAACACCATAATATTTATTGAAAATAAAAAAAAATGTAAACAATTTACTTGTTCTATTTAAATATTTTTGTGAAACCCAAGCAAAACACTTTTAGCTACCATTTTGCAAAATAAATGCAATTGTAATAAACTTAAAAATAAGCTGACGTGTTCTGATGTGGGCATCCACTTGACTTTACCATACAACCTGGCCTCTAAAATTATTTATAATCATGTAGGGGGGGGGTTAGTTTTTGCATTTTTAGACTTCTGGGGTCCCACTGATTATGTATACAAATTTTGGTGGATTTTGGTAAATGGACAAGATTCATCATTTTTTTACCCACTCCCTTTGGGGGGTTAGTTTTTTCATTTTTAGTCTTCTGGGGTCCCACTGATTATATATACAAAATTTGGTTGAGTTTGGTAGAAGGACCTATATTTTCATTTTTTGACCCCTCCTCCACCCCCCTTAATTTTGGGTCGATATGCACCAAAATCTAATCAACCTCTTAATCTCAATGGACCAAAAACTACGTGTGAAATTTGGTTTTGATATTCACACTAGTTTTTGAGCAAGCTCGTCCACAAAATTTGGTAACGCACAGACTAACAACCAGACTAACTAACTAACTAACTAACAGACATTTTGACAAAACAATTATTATCTCGAGAAATATAATTTTTTCGATTTTTACTTATTAGAGCTTTTTTGTAGATCGAAATGCCATGGTTTCGCTCAATTTTTTTAATCAAAATAGTTTCAGCCGTTTTTGAGATATTTCGAAAAAAAGAAGGAAATAAGGTGACGTGTTCTGATGTGGCCATCCACTTGACTTTACCATACAACCTGGCCTCTAAAATTATTTATAATCATGTAGGGGGGGATTAGTTTTTGCATTTTTATACTTCTGGTGTCCCACTGATTATGTATACAAAATTTGGTTGAGTTTGGTAAATGGCCAAGATTTTCATTTTTTGACCCCCCCCCCCATTTTGGGCATGTTAGTTTTTGTATTTTTATACTTCATGGGGTCCACTGATTATGTATACAAAATTTGGTTGAGTTTGCTCAAACGGCATAGTTTTTAATTTTTAACCCCCTTCCACTCCCCTTAATTTTTGGGTCGATATGCACCAAAATCTAATCAGCTCTTAATCTCAATGGACCAAAACTACGTGTGAAATTTGGTTTCGATATTCCCACTAGTTTTTGAGCTAGCTCGTCCACAAATTTGGTAACGCACGGACTAACTAACTAACAGACATTTGGACAAAACAATTATTATCTCGAAAAATATAATTTTTTCGATGTTCACTTATTAGATCTTTTTTGTAGAGCAAAATGCCTTGGTTTCGCTCAATTTTTTCAATCAAAATAGTTTCAGCCGTTTTTGAGATATTTCGAAAAAAATAAGGAAAAAAAACACTTTTTTCATGCACGATTACAATACTTGACCATACCCTGTATGGTAAAATAATAAAAATTTAATTGCAAACTTTCAAGGAATCTACCATATACAAAATATTTAGAATGAGTTATTAGAGTTGGTATACTATTGCAGTATTGCAGACATAGGTACTTTCAAATTAATCAAGAATATGAAAATCTCGTAATAGTTTCTCTAAATATTAATCGAGTTGTTTTTAGGTGGGGGGGGGGGGGGGGAGGAATGGATAAAATAACTTCAAAAATATTGTTCTCATTTTTTTATTATTCTTACGCTTAGTTGAATTAATTCAATAATATGATAGTTTTTATTAGGAAAAATTGATCGCTCAGAAGCCAATGTTGTCAAGTACATAAATCAACAATGATATTTTTAAACCAAATCACTATTAGAAAAAATAAATAGGAAACCCGAAGAAAGGATCAAAAACGTTCGTACGAAAAAGAATAAAATTATTTTATATTTATTTGATTGGCATTGAATTCCTACTAGTCATTAAGAATGTAATAGTATGATAATTTTAACTTAGGTTAGTAATGATAGTGGAAGGGCCGAATTTCTATTCTGCCGCGACCAAGGTCAGAACTTAACAGAATAAACCTAATTATATGGGTAAGAAATTATGAAAAAGGGACTTGATCTCAGTGGTCCTTGACAAACTAAAATAATAAATAGCAAATATTTACATAAGTCTGCCTACCATAGTGTAGTCTCTTCGAGGCCCTGAAGAGTTGAGCCGAGTCTGCCCCCACAATCCAACCTCGAGGTCTTCATCTAAAAGAAATAACACACATTAATTGATATGGCTTTATTGAAAAATTAGATTTAAAAAAATTATTTAGAATAAAACTTGTACTAACCAAAGACTCCACATAATTTCGCCCTCATGACTTCAAGTTCTAAGCTAAATTAGACCCAAATCCCATTTTAAATATATGGCACAGATGGCCATCTATCTCTTGAATTCTTCTTTCTTCAAAAAGCTGGTCTTCTGTTTTAAGACGGACGAGAGCGCAAACACGAATATCGATACACGGCTAGGACAGTATGGCCTAAGAACCCTATTCGAGATAGATAATTCGCGGATGTGAAACCGTTGCGTAACGGACCGAAGTTATAAAATAAAGTGAAAAAGAAAAACGGATCGAAAGAGAAAAGTTTTTAGGCTTTTTTTAACTTTTCATAATATTCCCTAGAAACGTATCTGTAAATTAGATGTATTGTGATTAATTATGATATTATGAACATATTTTGTAATTATACTTTTTTTCTATAATTAATAGGGAAATACATATCGGCAAAAATATTTCGATTTGATTGAATTTTTCCTAAAGAAAATTACATTTATTTAATTATATACAATTGAGATGATAATTTTATTTAGTAGGTTCTAAATAAGAAGAAAGTTGAAAACATTTCCAAGACTTGGTATTCTCACCGCAATATTTAGTCATTTGGCGAAACATGGTATAGAGTTGGGGTTTATTAATTTAAACATGTGTCTC
>JALMQS010000128.1:19267243-19389443 GCA_024734495.1 Forficula auricularia
ATTTTTATTACCAGACCCTATTCTTACAGAAAAAATGTCTGGGTATAGCCGGGAATCGAACCCGAGACCTCCGGGTTGCCAGTCAGTTACTCTGACCATTGCACCACGGAGGCGGACTAAGTGTTGGGAGTTGGCAAAACGCGTGCTACGTGGAAAGCATGCTTTGAGGGGAATTATTGATTTTATCTCATCAGAGCACCGGCCGTGATAGTATCTATAGAAAAGGGAAAGGGCGTCCTTAAAAAACGAATCATTCCCTCACCCTTGTGTAAAAGTAGGATTAAACCATAATTTCAAATTATAATTATTGGATAAAAATACTTGGTAGGTTTCACATTAAGATATAAAAAATAAAACGAATTTATTTTTGGAGAATCTTTAATCTCGATATATATATTTCAGGTGACTAACCCATCTTCAGGAGAAACAGAAAGTAACTGACCTGGATCGATGAAGTCGAAATTGAATACAAGTCAATGGTAAAATTTATTTTTTAAGATAACAAAAGGGTAAATATTTAAAATTATTGGAGGGAGAAAAGGTAGGAAGTCTACTTTTGTTTAATTTTGAATGGCCTTTTGAGAAATGAGGATTTTGAATTTGAATACAACTCAAGTATTTTTATCCAATAATTTTTAAAAATGTTTCACCAAGTACCAACACCAAATTCCTTAAAAACTATCAAATTATATAGTGAACGCCTCCTTATTGTTTTTAGAAGTTGGCAATATTGATATTCTAAAAATATGCCAGACTGGACTATGAGTTATGAGATTTAGTGTTAAAACTATTAAAAAATTTTTTTTCCACATTTACATTTTGGATCGTCATTCCCTCACCCCGTGTTTTCAAAAGTTAGGCGCTTATTAATGTATCATTTATCATATATTTGTGGGTGTTTCTAGTATTAATAAAGTATCGCACATTCACATTGGAAATTATAAGGTTATTTTTTCTACTTTTGTTCAATAATGTTTCGTTTTCTCATTCCCTCACCTCCCTCACGCAAATTATTGGTGTTGTTGTTCTAAGCGACGGTCTAGTAAACCAGTACAAGAACAAGTTATGTTCCATGTTGTCTCTCACCATTTAACATATTTTTTCCCGGGTATCACATTTTTTTGGAACCATTCTGAACCCATAACTATATGCACTCCCCCTTTAAACTCAAAAAAGTTAGTGACCACTATAACGTTTTAGTAAAGTAAAGAAAATTTTTTGAAAAATGTTATTTTGGAACTTTTTCAAAAAAAATTTAAATATAAAATACTAGGTAGGTTTTGCATAAATAAAAGATCGAGATTGAGTCGTGCTAAACAAGAATCCGATCTTTTATTTATGTGAAACCTACCTAGTTTTATATTTAATTTTTTTTGAAAAAAGTTCCAAAATAACATTTTTCAAAAAATTTTCTTCACTTTATTTAATATGTTTCACCAAGAACCTACACCATTCTCCATTAACAAAAATAACGTTTTAGACAATTAGCCCACGTACTATCAAATTAACAAAAGAAATTCCATAATAATTAAAACAAATTTCCATCAAATTATCAAAGTCATTTTTCGATTTTTTTTGAGAATCAGCCATATATATATATATATATATATATATAATACGCTATTAGAATGCTAATGAAGATTGCTTCATAAAAAGAATGTCGTCGCCATTTTGCCGGCCTTCTCTCTCGTAATAGAATTATATAATAATTGTTTTATCTACTGGCAAAGGTGTCTCGTAAACCGAGTTTGCAGTCAAGTTTTCTACTTTTCAACTCATGCGAATGCTTTTCTTCTTGAAGGAAATTGATAGGAAGCCTCAACACACCCAACCCAGCAGAAAGTTTTCACCAGATAAGTAGAGATGGAAAATTTATTACTATGTACTCATCTCCTCAGCTCTTAAATATTCTTTCATATGATCAAAATAAAATTTTGACCAATCTTAAAAATTTTCTTTTATTAATTTAGGAGAAGTTCATAATTGATTTTCATTTAATATTAAACGGTCTGTTTTAGAAATTGAAATTATTTTCTGCCATATCTCATCTAACATATGCCGACCTCTGAATGTTTTACATCTATAAATAGTTTTATTCAATTAATTATTTTCTATATATACCTACAAATGTATAAACTTTTTTTCTTCTTTTTAACCGACTTCAAAAAAAGAGGAGGTTTTCAATTCGACTGAATTTTTTTTTTTGTTTCTATGTTGCCTGATATCTTCGCCAATTATTAACCGATTTTGATGATTTTTTTGCATTGAGTTCAGTCTAGTTTCCGATTGGTCTCGTTTTTTTCATTAGTATTGGACCTTTTTTGCTATGTTTGTTTAGGCATTACTTCTTTGCTTATGAACCGATTTCGATGATTCTTTTTATATTGGAAAGAGGGTACCTTAGGGGTTGCCATATTAATTTGGTCAAGTTCTGATGATTTGATCAATGACGAATTAACGTAAATATCCAAGTCTTATGAGCAAATAACCGAAATTATAATAAATAAAATCTTTTATAAAAAAATCAATCTTAAAACGTTCATTTAAAACCTGCAAACGTTTCTAGAGAATTTCTATATTTATGAATTTAATTTTATTATCATTTTCTGATTCATTCGTACCACCCTTTCTCTTACGAGATGCATGCAAGGTATTATATATATTAAGTCACTATTAATAACATCACTAAAAAGAGAAAAATAAAAATAATTTTTATAAAAAAAATGAAACCGACTTCAAAAAAAATAAATGCAACAAATAAAATAATAAAACTCAAAAATAAAATAAAATGCACTAAAAGGTATAAAATAATTATCTAATTTAGTTACAACTAAACGACGAAATATTTACATGAAATCACTATTTGAAGTCGGTGCTAAACAAACCATATAAGCGAGCGTACCCGCCAAACGTACTAAGTAAGATCCGTCGAGTGCAATTCATAGAATGTATATGTTTGGCACCGACTTCAAAAAGTGATTTCATGTAAAAATTTCGTCGTTTAGTTGTAACTAAATTAGATAATTATTTTATACCTTTATTTTATTTTTTGAGTTATTCTTATTTTATTTGATGCATTTAATTTTTACTTTATCCAATGCGAAGCATGGGTAAAGTATTGTAATCGCTCTCGCACCAAGCGGGACTTCAAAGGGTCCTCAGGTAAAGACTACGGAACCCATGGACTCAATTAAGGTCACAAATTGTAGTATTCAATTAGGTTGAATTTTAGCAAGTGACGATTTTGGCAGAAATTACCAGGGATCTCGTCGAGAGGCCAAAAAGTGCCATTTTTTTGGAAGAGCGTGGGGATGTATGTATATATGTGTGTTATCGTTTTTTTCGTCCACGATTTTTTCCACACCTTTGCACCGATTGAAATGAAATTGAAAACCTACCATTAGTTTAACAAAATGAAGCGCTGATTAGTTTTTAGTACATATCGGCCCACAAACATTAGTACTTTATTTCAGTACTTTTTTAGTTTTTTCTAAATATCTTGAAAATGACTTAACCAATTTTGATGAAATTTAAAATCCTAATTAAGTACCTCGGGGACAACAAAAAAGGTTAAATAAAGTTTTTAGTAAAAGTATATTTTAAAGTACTTTACTCTAGAGTAAGATTGTACTTTTTTAAATTCCTTATTTTACCAAAAATTTAAAAAAAAACTTTAAAATGTATTCATTTGATCGGTAATATAGCTCATTTAAACTTGTTTTGAAGTCGGTTTTATTTTTTTTATAAAAATTATTTTGACGAATCTACTCTTGAAGTATAGAGGTTGTAATTTTACACCCTGATGAGGGAACATTAATGATTCAATTTCCTTTTCTTCGCTATTAATATTCGACTTTTATTCTATTGATTGGCAATCCAATGGTATTGTTCATGAAACATTGACTGCATCAGTATTGCCTCTTGAGTGTCGGCATTTATCACTTATCAGTTATCACCTATCACATTAGTGAGATCAACTAAGTGACTTGCCCCACTTGACTGACCCTCTCGTCCCTCTTCGTCATCTCCATTATTTTAATTCCGCTAAATTGCAAGTAAGAGCCCATTAGGAGTGACTCAAAGCATCGATCCTTCTTTCTCTTCTAATGCTTGATCAATTTCCATCCTACATCAATTAAAACTGACGAATTACATTGCATCATAAGCAGATCAATTTAATCCCAAAGGTCTAAATGATCTATTAACTCGATTTATTTGATTAGAAATCTGAATTAAACATTATTATAATTATAATAATTACGTGATCTATGTGGACTAGGCTTCCAAGTACGAAAGGCTATACCAAGTAGGTTTCAGTGAATGAAGTTCCTAGAGTTAAATTTGGGCCACACACACATACTTTATTAAGTTAAAATAGAATATCCATGTGATTTTAGGAAGATAAAAAATAAAATTAGGTTCTCATTTTAACATTTAATAAATTCCAAAAAGTAAGAGCCCATTAGGAGTGACTCAAAGCATCGATCCTTCTTTCTCTTCTAATGCTGGATCAATTTCCATCCTACATCAATTAAAACTGACGAATTACATTGCATCATAAGCAGATCCATTTAATCCCAAAGGTTTAAATGATCTATTAACTCGATTTATTTGATTAGAAATCTGAATTAAACATTATTATAATTATAACAATTACGTGATCATTGTGGACTAGGCTTCCAAGTTTTTTCTTGCCACCTTAGATGCAATTTAGAAATGGTCTATCAGACTAAAAGAAACCCCTGTTTAATGATACATTCTTAAAAGCTTCTAGATAGTAGATACAGACACACTCCAAGGTTTGAATCGTAAAAAAAAAAAAAAAATATCAAAAGAAATCGATGTGGTTGTCATCTGCTTGGTAAATCTATTAGATTTATTTACTTCAAGCAAAGGACAACCTCAGTGATTTCTCTTTATGAATCAATAACTCTGCTACTCAGAAAATCTTTTCATGTCCAAAAATTAAATTTTTTTTTTTTCATTTGTGCTGGAAGAATTTGATAGATGACTTGTAGGTATATAATAGCATAACACATTTCGTTGAAGCCTTATCGAAATTGTCTGAAATAAAAAGATATTTAATAAAACAATTTGAACCGAAAAAGTTAAATAATGTAATCAATAATTTCTTATGTTAATTCTAAATTTAGAAAATAATTTTTATTATTTTTTGAAAAGGAAAAATTAATTGAGCACCCGACAGGATTCGAACCCGTGTCTCTCTTCTTTAGCCAAAGAGCGCCTTACCAACTAGGCCAAGGATGATCCTGCCAGGCAAGCTTTTTAGATTGAATGTCATTTTTCCTTTCCCGGTTTTTTCTATTTAATCTATTTTAAGTTTGTTTTAGACAAACTTTTAAAAGTTAGTATTTAATCTCTGCCTCTTTATAATAATTAAAAAAAATAAAATATAATAATACCTGTTGAATTTCATAATATTTTCATTTTATGCTTATTTCAAAATAATACAGAAATATGGCCATTTTTAATTGCAAACCTTCATTTATTATCTGAATAAGGAAGCCAAAAGTAGACGTTTTTCCCAGAAATCCAAGAAGTTAATATTACTTCGATTGATCCTTCTTCTAGAAATTTGCATATAGTCCAAGACATCTTCTATATATGATAAACTATTAAAGAAAATATTTTAAGTAAGTTAAATTACATAAATTGAACTCGCAAACTGAGGCTGCTTTTTTTCTTAATGAAAATGATGAGAGAAGGAGTTGCACCAAAAAGGTGCAATTCCTAAAGGCCTGGGTTGGCCCCTGAAAAGAAGAAGAAAGAACTTTATGGGCTGGGCGGGGGTCTGTGGATACGGGTCTTAAATAGCTGAAGGTTATATAGTAAGTCGCGGGAAAGATGCTTGGCCATCGTGACATCATTTAACCAGTCGCTGTATGTGAAACTATCCTCTGTGTGCGAGTTCTGGTTGAGAATTACAATTTTTGCCCTAAATATAAATTGTCATTTTCAAAGGGAGAGAATTCTTTGCAATATTTTAAAAAGTAACTGGGCGAAATCTGGCCCAAAGGCTTATTTTAGAATTACAATTTTTTGCCCCCCCCCCCCCCTCTAGTTGATTTTCGCAGGAATATATTGAAAGCACAACCCCATGGAATTTCACGAAAGCATGGCTCATCTAAATTTATAGTTTAGTGTCATTTAAAAATAATGCAAATAAAATATGCTTTATATTTTTCGAGCAAAAATTTTTATCGGGAAAAACTACAAATCAACTGGGAAAATATAAATTATATAAATTGAAGGAAACATGTGTAATGAAAAGTGTTTGTGCCTTATGAACAAATAAGAACACAAACAGTAACAAAAGAAATATTATGTATATTTTGGATGAATACAGTGCTGATTGTAAATAGGAAAATATTACTTATTAGCTGTGTCGCAACTAAATTGTAATTCGGGCAAACGATGCTCGAACAACCAACTCTCGGGACCCTTAGAAAAGCTATAGAAGCTATGATCCACCTTGCCACAGAAAACAGAATCCGAAACATTAGGCTTCCTAGGATTGGCTGTGGGCGAGACCGTCTAAAATGGATTAAGGTCAGAGGACTTTTAGCGAAAGTTGTTCGTAACACTCCCATCACCTTAACAATATTTATCATCAAATATAGAAGCAAGAAAACACTAGAAATAAAGAGACAAGTGAGGGATCTTTCTAGACAGCTCTGTATGCCATCAATAGAAGGACGACTCACCCAAGCAAATATAATAATATATTTGGGCTGGGCTATCGTTCCCCAACCTGCATGTTGGTCAGACATAGCACCGTGAGACCATTTTAATTTATTAAGTATTAAGGAATCTTAAAAATATTTTGAAAAAAATAAAATAAAATTTAAATTTAGGGAACGAAGAAAAGATTATTTTTATTATAGACAAAAGGATCAGCCGGGGCTCGAACCCGGGATTTTTGCATGTGTACTGCAATGCTTTGTCATAAGAGCTTTAGCTCCTATATCCACTAAGCTACTGATCCCTGAACCCAAACTAATACCCATTGTCTATATGAATTATGGAATTTCTTTTTAATCCTCTCCTCGTTCATTTTTCGCAGTGTAGGCCTTGATTCATTAATTAATAAAATAAAATGTTCTAATGTATTTTTTAAAGATCTAAATCAAAGAGAATGAGATGAGGGGAAGGGGTCCCAAGAGAGTATGTTAAAAAAGAGTATGCGTGTTTTTGCTCCTCTAGTGACCGTGGCCGATCATGAAAAGATTTATAGACTATATTACTTACAAATTGTACATAATGATCGATAATCAATAACCAACAATATATTTTGAGAGATAATACTTTATTTAAAATATAATTTACTTACATTAAATCATTTTTTGGCCATTAAAAATAAAGAATAAATAATTTTAAATACTTAGTCACGGGCACAGGCCTTCCTTCCTCTCATCTCATCCTCGTTGGTTCAATTCTATTGCACTGGAATCGTGAAAATAATAAGTTTGACCACTATCACCTTGATTTATCATCAAATATCGGAGCAGGAAGCCCCTAGAAATTTTTCCTGAATTGTATTCTTTTATTGTGCAAGAAAAGATAAAAATCCTTGTCCCTGGGTATTCTTTTATTTTGCAAGAATGTACTTATTCAAAAGAGTAACCTTATTTCAGTAGTAGACCATATGGTCCACTACTAGTTCATGATTTATCTCCTTCTAGTCTCGCATGTTACGAAAGGCTTTACCAAGTAGGTTTCAGTGAATGAAGTGGAGTTAACTTGAATATCCGGATACTGACAAGAGGATTTTCCTCGCGAGGCCAGCCCTTGAGGAAAATGCCTGGTCGGTCAGGACGTGCCTCGCCCAAGGCAAAAGTGCCCGTTGCCAATCTGAGGATGCCTCGGCCCGATCCATCGGTTGTCGGTTTTTGTGAATGCTCGAAGGCGCCTCGGGTCGTTTCCTGCGTTCACTCAGGACGGTTCTGCGGCAAACGCCCGAGGCGGCCTCGCGAGGCTGCTTGCTCAGTCAGTATCCGGCTAATTACTACGAAAATAAAATGGAAACTGATGAACACATCACTGATTGTGAGTCAGGCAAGTCTATAAAGCTTATGCTCACACAGCAGATAGCGAAGACGCAGAGCATGAAGAATTTTACAACCTGCTCTTGAATGTAATCGAAAAATCAAAATCCTTCTACAAAATAGTGATGGGCGATTTGAATGCGAGAGTGGGTAGAAGAATGGTGAACGAAAAATTCATTAGACCACACTCAGCGGTCATAAGAAAAGAAGCGGGAGACTACAAATAACCCAATTTAATAAATATAATAAAATTTAAAAAGGTTTTTGCAAAATGGTTCGTAACATCTATAATAATATAATCTCAAATCTTGGGAAGAATAGAGATATTTTCTAAAGGGGCCTAGGGCTCGACGAAAACGGCACTGATATTGATGCTTACAAGGCTAAAGGAAAGAGCCCCCGGCCCTCTACTTAAGTGAATGGAGATAATTAAGCTAGCTATACTTAAATGAAATATTAATAGAGGTCAAAGTTTTATCAATTAAGTGTAAACGTACTGCAGTGACACTTCACGAATTTTTCATACCGGGTCTTCCTTTTAATTATAATTTGATTATATAAATATTTAATTGGAATACTGGTAAAAGTGCAAATAACATGAAGCTTAAACGGAGAGAATGTTAATTGGACAATTAGCTGCCGACACGGCACCAACGTCCGAGGCTAAGTTAATTCGTACATTATAATATCGAGCTAAGCCCTTGGGGGAAGGGGGCTTTGTAACCAAGGTCTGTTTTCCTGCCCTTTGGAGGTTTGCGTGCCTTTCGGCGGTTACGACCGATGGGCTGAACAAGCCTCTGGCTTTCAAAGCTGCATTTCTCCTAACCTACGCATAAATAAGTTTTAGTTATCTTCCACTTATGACAAGAAACTAATGCCAACGGGTTTGAAAACACCGGCTCTCATTTTCTTTATCTTGTGGGCGACCTTGTAAGCTGTTGGTAGATAAGATATTACAGCCGTTCAAGCAGAGGCTGGACAAATATATATGTATAAAATCACGAAGTAAAAACAAACAAATACTTAGATGACAAGAAACTAACTCAACACCAGTTCTAAAAAAAGTACTAACTAAGAAAATTGGCGTACAGAGCAGTAGTAGCGCGAGTAGAATCCGATAAATGAGACGCTTACTAGAGGGCGGGGAAAGCTTAATCAAGAAACACTAACTATTAAGTATTTATGAAAATGAATGATAAAATTCCAATAAAATGAAAATATAAAACTAAAACAAATTTTTTTCAATTAATTTTTCAAATAATATTTATAATTATTATAGGATAATTAATGTCCATTGTTATAAATTTAATGGAAAATTCGTAGGATATAATCCTTTTAATTGTATTGCTATGCCTCCAACAACAGAAAATATCTACAAAAACTCCTTTTTATTCCAACGATGTCAGTAATCCCATAACAATTATTTGCAAAAAAAACTAGACATTAGCGCCAATCTACAATAAATCATCTGTTACAACAATATCGGCATATTCCCCACCCACAACGCTATCTCAAGAACAAGCGAAATCGAATGATTTTTCTGTTCTCAATGCCAACGATACCATCCGATCTCGAATCGGTTTCTGGAGCAACAAAAGGCTCATGAACGAAGGGGGCGATGGCAATGAACTGAGGGAAGGATCTTCGGCAACGAAGGAATCCCGATGACGACGATGATGATAAAACTAATTATGCTGAGGTTGAAAACACAGAAAAAAATTAGTTGAATCAAACGTCATGAGTTTCTCGATCAAGTGTTTAAAAGGAAATATATTTTCATTTGTTTTTCATTTACTAGTCTGATATTAACTATAAGGAATTAGGTATATGAAAATTTATTAAATACTCATCGTCAGACAATTATTGAACTACTTGTAAAATCTCTGCTTCTAAATATCTTTTATTTTTGTTTTTATTCATATTTTTTATTCCTGTAAATAATTTTTTTTTTTTTGTGTGTTTTTGACTTGCCATGCATTTCCCGCAAGATTTCAAACTCCATGATCAGGATGTAAAAATTGGAGTCCTAAAAATCGACTATCTCGGGGGGGGGGGGGATTTAATTTCCTCAGATTTTGCCAGACTCTTAAAACTTCTACCCAATTTGAAAAGTTTTGGCATTACTCAAGAATTATATCCAATGTTAACCCCTTACAGTGAGACAGTGAGGATGAGGTTATTACCCAAAAATTAAACAGAATAACCGAATTTAGAGATTTTAATACATGCTTAACATATTTAGAATGTTTTGTAAAATTGTGTCCAAAATCAACTAGTTTATAATTATTTTTCTCAGGTAAAAAAGTTGTATATTTTTGACGTGTGGGGGGGGGGCTTGGCTCACATTTACATAGGGTCCAAAATTCCTAGCTACGTCAGTGGAGAGAGTGATTCATTTTTTCAATAAGCTTACTTTAATTTTCCCTCTAATTGTATTGGGAAACAACATTGACTGTTTGCTTAACAGAAGAGGGAGGAATTGGATCAAAGAATTAGAACAAATGAAAGTCTCAATTTCGTAGAATTAAGTTTTACTAAAGAAATTCGATACTCGAGGGGGTATAGCCAGGGGTTGAGTTCGAGAGCTCGTTGCTTGCTCCCTTTGACCAGTTCTTGATTCTAAGATTGGTGTGGTCTGTTTGCTGAGAGCCTTTCGGACTCATCAATGATTCTCAAGTGCTCCCGTACCAACTTCCAGGTATATTGGATTCCTTCGTGTTGACTGGTGGCTTGCCTCTCTCTTTATCTATTACCATATTAAGCCAGGAGTTTAAACGACCAGAGCAGCCGTCAATTAGTCAGGATTAACGAGGCTATTTCAAAGTCCTCAGAAACCCAAGCCAGATTTGTTTAGGCTCTAATAAAATGATCCATTAGATGACCTGACGAGTCTAAGTGATGGAATGGGTTTTATCTTGGCTGGCATTTGGCGAGGTGACCCTCTGGTGGCGAAAATCAGAAAATCCATTTTGATTTAATATAATGATATACTATGTAGGGCCGCGCCGCACAGAGGCCAAATACTTGCGCCCCACACACGTGGCATTGTAAATATTTTTAGGGTATTATAATTAATTTTATAAAATTGATATGAGAAACAATGTTATAACATAACATAAACTCACTTCCAGTTCTTTGAAACGCTTAATTCCTCCCAAAAATTGAACTATATAACACTAATGGGGTAGAAGTTGTTCTTTTACGTTTTAAAAGAACTTGCTCGAGTTAAAAGTCTCAATTCGAAATTTTAAACAAATATGAGCCGAAAAAAACAACGCTTTTATGTGTTTTCTTATGGACTGAGCTGTCAAGAACTGTCGACAATGAACTAAAATGGCGCTTGCGTATACTCCCCTCTATAGTGCCTTACTAATAGTAGTGTTCGCAATGGACTTCACATTTAATGGAAAGATGAGTGAAAACATTTATACTACTAAGTAAAACATCCCTTTATTACGTAAACATAGAAGTGTGAAATTACACGCCCAATTGGCCAAAGGTAATACAATTAGGGTTTGAGTCTATATCTAAAAGAGGTAAAGAAAAGTTTATTCTTAAAAAGGAAGTGATAAAACTTTTGATAAATAATTCCCCGATTATTTAGATTGAATTTGATTAGTTATCAAATAGAACGGATAATTTATCGTTTTGATTTTTTACAGAAGAGGCGACGAGTCACGAAGTGTAAAGAGATAATGGCCGACTCTACAACTACATCCGGCCTTTCATCCTCCCACTAGGCTAACGTGGATATGCTCTTCATATTTCAGTTATAAAAACCGGATATTTGCTCGTAAATATACTTTCTGACAGTTTAACCCTCTCTGTTGGGATTCAAGAGGAATAAATCTGATTTTAGTCGGATAGGCGACACAAGACTGATCTTATTGCTCGAATATAATAATATAAAAAAATTGTATAAGAGAATTTTTTATGAGATTAGAAAGTAAGAAATCCTATTACAAAGAACATGACTTGCATAGAAGGACTAAAAAATGAGATTCTTGATAAATAAATTTCAGCTATTTTCAAAACGATGTAAGCGTGTAAAAAATCGACATTACTTTAAAGAGCGTTTATGTATATATAGAACATTCTTTTAAGATGTGATCTCTTATAAAACAACAAATGTGTCAGTACTGTGGCTGTCAGTACCATGTTAAAAAATAATAAAAATATAATTAATTATTAATAAAATTATTTTAATCATTAATTATAATTTTTTTATTCAAGATGGCTCCAATACTGCGTACAAGAAAATTACCTGAAAAAAGTGAAGAGTAAAAACAAGCCTAATACTGGAAGTTCAAAAACATCGTTTGGAATAAAAACGTAATGCAGAAAAATTAAGAAAACAAAACATACGAGATGTTCCAGAGGCTTAAGAAAATTAAGGTAGTTGATCCGCCAAATGCGTTTTCTTAGAATTTTTTTGAAATTCCAAAAAATTAATTTTTTTTTTTTTTTTTTTTTTTAATGCAATCGAATGCAAGAAGGGGTGCACCAGTAAAGATGTAGCCCCTATGGATCTCGAAAAGACCCTTGCATTACCGAAGAGAAGGGAAAGTTGTTTAAGTGAGAGGGTGTAGACGTAGGTGTCTATGCACCCTGGTTTTGAAGGTTTGAAGATCATAGGTGCTGGGAAAGATAGAGGCTGGGAGAGAGTTCCAGTTCCTTGAAGTCATGGGGATATATGAATTCGCGAATGAAGTGGTCCGGCACTTTTCCAATTTGACCGCGAAAGAGTGTTGGGAGTCGGCAAAACGTGTGCTGCGTGCAAAGCATGCTTTGGGGGGAATTATTGATTTTATCTCATCAGAGCACCTGCCGTGATAGTATCTATAGAAAAGGGAAAGGGCGGAGACATCTCTTCGATGAGCCAGCGAGTCGAGGGAGTCGGTGAGGGTAGAATCGTCAATTAGCCTGACGGCTCGTTTCTGAATTGCATCAAGGGTAGCAAGAGAATATTTTTGAGGCTCCTCTCCACAGATGAGAGCCGTATTCGAGACAGGGGCGGATTTGGGCCTTGTAGATGGTGAGAAGTTGTGGGGGTTTGTAAAATCGCTTGGACCTGAATAAGAAGCCAATCTTCCTTGCTGCAGATTTCGCCACAGAGGAGATGTGTTCATTCCAAGACAGGTCAGATGCGACAGAGACGCCCAACATGGATAGGCTGTCACACATTTTCAGGGTATTCGAATCGAAGTGAATATCAGGGAAATCTCTATTTTCGCGCCTAGAAATTAGACAACATTGAGTCTTGTTTGGATTGAAGTTAATCTAAATTTTGAGAGCCCCATTTATTCAGTTTGTCTAGGTCGAGAGTAATTGAGGAGGCAATATTGATTCGATTATTCGGGAGAGAGGGTTTGCCGTGTAGAGTGCTATCGTCGGCGTAACAATGAGTGGGGTTTGCCGTTTGATCAATAAGGTCGTTTATATAAATAAGGAGGAGTGTGGAGGAGATTACAGAGCCTTGGGGAACACCAGAGTTTGTGGAGAACGATTCAGAAGATGTTCCATCCACCACAACTTTTATACTTCGGTTTGTCAGAAAGCTTTCAATCCATTTGCATTCATCTCATGTTGACAACAGAGAAGAATTACTTGAATTAATTAAGACCATGATATTACACCTTAATAATAAAGAAACAAACCTTTCTTAAATCGAGGAATTGTTTGTACTGGAAAAAATTAACAAGAAAAAAAATGCAATTCAACGAATTGAAAAGGAATGTCGAAAAACACCATGTGCGTTGTAACGAGAGAAAAATTCAAACGTTACGCTTTTTTTGGAAGATAATGCCATTGATTGGTATAACTATACACTAATAAAATTGAAGGATACAATAAAAGAGTGTGTCTTCTGTTGGAATTATAAATTTTATTTATTTATAACGAGACTATAGTTTCGAGGGCTTTGCCTATGCATAAATTAAATTAATTCCTGTGAATCCATTGTAATAGACTGATGAAGAGGGCAAAGCCCTCGAAACTATAGTCTCGTTATAAATAAATAAAATTTATAATTCCAGCAGAAGACACACTCTTTTATTGTCTCCTTCAATATATAAAAATTCTGCTACTCTCGGCAAAAACTTTCAATTTAACTAATAAAATTGTCAATAAATGAAGACTGGACATCAAGGCGCGAATCCTTTCTCCCAGTATATGCTGGTGCTCAGTAGAATATGCATATAATTTTAAATTCATCAATGGATCCATAAAGGATTACGCATTAAAAAAGGAAATAAATAAAGACAATTTAATTCAAGAAGAAAAAAAATAAAATAATCGAAGAGAATTCAGCTGATTTAGATGAAAATACAAGGGATCAATTATTAATTGATGATTATCCGATAAATACAACTGAAAATAATGAAGATTCTGAAAAAATTGAAAATTAATAGTGAAGTTCATAATAAACACCCGAATGATAACAAAAGTCCGAAACAAATAGAAAAACGAACCTGCACAATCTGTGAATCAATAGGAAAACCAGGACGATTTCATCCAAAAGAAATATGCCGATTTAAGCAAAAAGATAATAAATATAAAAATGTTAATGCATCAGAAAGTGATCTATCAGAAGACAGAAAAAGAGCTTTTGAAGACTCCGTAAAATACCACAAGCTTAATAAATTAAGAGTCGACAAAGTGAAAAGAGACTATATATTCAATATAAATGATTTAGTTTATGTTTAAAATGGGAATAAGCTAAATCGAAACAAGTTAGATCCAATCAGATCGGATCCATATAAAATATTAAGAAGAATTTCAAATACAATATATGAAGTGGACAATGGATGCCGACGATCTGATTCAATACCATAGCAGTAAGCCCTTGCCATACGATATGGAACCGGATTGAACAGTGGACAATTCTTCGAATTTCCCTTCTGGTGGGGAGATATAAAATACTTTCGTATTTCCTGCTTTCTCTTTTGGCTAAAATCAAAGTGTAGTATCTGTTCTCATCAGCTTAAAATCTGATACGTTCTCCATCAGAGAACCAGAACACATTAAGTGAATTCAATGCCATCCGGAACTAGGGCTTTGCTCGTCTCTCTGGTGTATAGATTAATATATTCTCTAGTGACAAAAATGATTTGTGATTATTGAGCCTGATGAACTTCAAAAATGAAAATATAAAAAGATACTTTAACAGTAAATAAGAATATGATTAAAGTGCCATTTTCCCCAATAATTCACATAATTTTAATTTGTAATTAAACCATCTGTTATCTTAGATAAGAACTAAGGGAAGTAAACTAAAGAAAAACATTCCACTTCCCCGATCGGTACTTCTTTCTTACCAGGAACATGAGATAATATTACAAAATTGGATGTTTCCAATTTTATCGACTTTGTTTCTTCAAATAAGTTGTTTTAACAATTACTTTACTATTATGAATTAAATCTTTTAATAGATTGAGGAAATGTGAAAAGTTTTAAAGAAACCTAACTTGGCATTTTTGACATTTGGTAAATTATAAAAGATCCAAAAATCTCTCTTCTTCCCTGACAGAGATTAATTACTTAACATTCTAGTCAATTAAAAGGTACCAAGTTAGAATTATTTTTCAAACCAAAAAAAAGAAAAAATGGAAACTTATATTGTAATTTCATTTCTATAGAAAAAAATAAATGATGATAGCTTGAAAAAAAGGATTTTCTTCTTATGAAGGGGAGATAGACCATCGCACTTTAATCTCTCGCTCGTGGAGGCATCGGCTCTTCTATGGCAGAGGTCACGTGATGACATCAGTTCAGTCGCCTCTATTTGGACATCATTATCAGCATGATATGTATACTTAAATATTTGGGATAGTAACAAGTACGTCACAATCAAGCAGAAATAGAAAGCCAAATAGAAGACTGTTTGTGAATCGAATTAACTAACTCTACTTTTAGATTTACTTTCTAATTTAATTAATTCTTTTCATTTCTCTTCTATAGTTGGTAGTGTGTTTTTTAAAAAAAACATTTGCCACAAAAATTTAAAAGTGATTAAAATAAAAAATTAAAATCAGTCGGACTGCAAGAGGTGCTCCAGCCTTCTGCATCGTCGTGATAACGTTTATTTTAGCTCTTCTTTATTTTACTATATTAAAACATTAACTAGCTAACTCGTTAAGGCGTAGCTCTAGGACAGCGGAATCTAAGCCTAATATTGTTAAAATTTAATTCTTTTTTGTTTTTGCTTTTTATGCTTTTTCCAAATGATTAAATCTCAATAAATAAGGAATGTGAGGGCAGACTTTCCATGATGGATGGCGAATTTGATCAATTTGGAAAATATATTACAGGACATTATGAAATATTAGAAGAGTATTCCGACATCTGCCTACGGATAGTTTACTTTCTGCTAGCCGTGTATGTAAAGAGTGGCATGATGTTTGAAAATTAGAACTTCAAACAAGATCAAAGCCTCATTGTTTTGTTTGGTCTCATTTGGACGATACTCCTGTAGAAGAACAAATGAAAAGAACATTGAAAAGTGGATTCAATGGAGTGCCTCATCTTGTGTTAATATTTAATAAAGAATCAATAATTGATCTTGATAAGGAGGGTGAAGAGGCATTAAAATACCTAGACTTACACTCTGGAAGACCTGCTACTGCACTACACTAAGGCCCGGTTGTATGTCGCAAAGTAAATGCTTTTTACCACTAACCAAGGTAAATGGAGCCACTGGGATGGCCAATCAGATGACAGGTACATTCAGTGTACTTTGCAACATACAACCGGGCCTAAGTGTCAATTATTTTAGAATTAATCATTCAGTTTTCTGTTAAACCTCCTGATGAAGGGTTCATAGCCCGAAATATGTATAGAAAAAAGAAATGATAAATTTAATTCAGATATATCTCGAATATGCTCTGGTCATTTTGAAAAAAATAACTTTGTTCGGGATTTGAAAGGTGAACTGACAGGTTACTATTCAAATTGAAGGCTCTGTCCTCATTAGGACTTCGCACGAGACGAAACTTGGTCTCTCGTCTCGTTTCTAAGGGAAAGCCAATCAGATTTGGTTTCAAACAATGGGCAACACATATATTTGAAAACTCAAACCGTGTGAGTGTCTTTACTCTTTCTTTGTGAATTAAAGTTGGTAAGTTTAATATCATTTCAATAACACTTAGTTATTGTTTCACTGATATAAAATTTTAAATATTAAAATTAAAGGGTTATTAAAGAAAAAAGAATGTCGTGAGAAAGAAATTGGAGATTTTATTAAAACACTATAGTAAACAAATTTAATTTATTTGAATCCAGTGAAAAATTAACAAAAAATTTGAAAATGCTTTTAAACCAACTTCAAAAGAAAGTGAAAGAGTATTTTCGACTGCTGGACTTTTTGTCGCCAAAATTAGGACACGACTCAATGACAATTCATTTAATGCGCTATAGATTGTCTCAGAACTCATTTTAAAAACTCTTCTGATAAATAACTTTTTTTGTTCTATTAGTAATAGCAAAGAACTCGACGGCGGGAGTAACTATGACTCTCTCATAGTATCCCCGGGACCAATCACTGATTACTAATTAAGGTGTTTTGTTTTTCGGCCAAAATGCCTAAAATAGCCCAAAAACCCTACACAGAAGAGGGACTTCGAAATGCTTTAGAAGCTGTTGGAAGAGGCATGTCCAAAAAAATGTGCTGCAAAAAACATTTGGAGTGCCAAAATCTACCATACAATTTCGACTTTCAAACAAATTCAAAAAGTCATCTTTTGGTCCAGCGCACAGTGGTTTAGAATCTTAAATACGTGATCGAAACCTCTAGCTACTTTAATAGTTGGCCAAACGAGGGGAAAATTTAACCACGGGGGCTTCACTTCATATAGAATCGACTGGCTTTTGGTACGACTTGCCATTTAGGGGGAGGCAGAGGGGAGGGGGGCCAAAAATGAAAATCAAGCCTCTTTAACCAAACTCAACAAAATTTTGTATACATAATTAGTGGTCACCCAGAAGTCTAAAAATGCAAAATCTAACCGCCCAAAATGGGGGGGGGATAAAAACTTTAAATCTAGGCCCTTGGACCAAACTCAAACAAATTTTGTATACACATTTTTAAGTTGATTGTCTTTCGGGGCTTTCAGTAATTGAGTAAAAACAAGTTAAATTTGTTTAAGGGGCCAATAGCTCATGGACTTTACCGTATTTTATTTATGATAATTAATAATACTTTAATTTATCCATGAACTTATTTAGAGAGGTCAAACAGCTGGCGGGGGGCAGAGTCGAGTGGAGACGGGTGGTTGTGTCAAATCAGTCTTAGTACTGTGTACTCAATGATGATGATGATAATGATATTAATAAATAAGTTTTTTGTTTTAATGAAAAAAATAAATGAATATTTCTTCCATGCCATAAGCTCTGGAGTATTCCATCAATGACTGGATTCGCCTAGCTCCTACGCAGCTTTCATTCTTTTGCGCGCAAATTGTTGCCTAAATACAGGCGCACCAACTTCATAAATCAAGTTCAAATTCAGACTAGACTTCGAGAATATTAATTAGAACGGTTATTTATTTATATTTTATAATTAATTATTTTTTCTTATACTTGCAAAAATATTTGAATTATTTAAAAAGCTCTAAATTAAAAAATAATTCAAATTCAAGTTTGATTTCGGTCAAGGTATAGTATTCAATTATTTTTTCACTCGTCAGGTGTTATAGAAAAATTACAAACAATTGATAATGTAAATGAAGAATTTAATATGTACCATATACGTTTACTAATCAAATTATCTTTAATTTTATTTAATTTTAATTTTTATACTATTTTATTATAGCGCGGGCCATACTTTGGGAACCGCTGCATTATGCTGTGTGGTAGCATTTCTTATGAAGAATAAAGCAAAGCCTGCACCGAATTAGTGATTTTAGAAACAGGCAGAATCAATGCAATACGATACTTGGAAGCTGTCTTGGAACCAAGGTCGTCAGAAAGAATTTCGGGGGGGGGGTTACCCGCAGAGAGTATAAACTCCTAGGAGAGAAGACTTTTAATGCCAAAATAAATATTTTTGGAAATCATAGATTATTATAAAAAATATAATTTTAATATAAATTCCGGTAAAAGTCATTTTTTTAACTTATTTTGATGACATACTTATTTATTTGAAGTTGGAAAAATTCAAAAAGCACTTTGCAGTTTCTCTGACGGATGAAAACTTTTCCTTCACCTGGTTACAAATGTCAAATTTTTTAATTCTTTTTCACTTTGAAAAGACTGCCCTTCATTCTAGTTTACAAAACAGAATTTCCTTAAATGGCTTGACGTCTCATTCATCATTCAACAGGATCTCGTCTTCAGTTTTAGTTAAAGCCTTTAATCCAGAGTCGTCTTTGTGTCAAGTTTATGCAGAGATCGAGCAGCTGGTTGTAGGAAATGCTTAGTAAGGTATAAATATATTCGTCCCAATAAATAATCTAGCAGAATTAACTTTTAGCTTCAGTTCAAAAATATATTCATTTAATAGTAATTAAGTAGTTATTCTAAACATTACTATTAACCCTGCCTCAAAAAAGACTCCAAACAAGTTTAATTTTGCTAAAGAATCTATATTTAAATAGAATTTTCAATGAGGCTACTGACTTTATTTCATTATTTCAGCTGGTTGGCAACTTTGTTACTATATAAGAGACAGTAAAATTTTCAAAAGTGACGCATATACGAATATGCAATTATTGTTTAGCCGTAAGTTCTTGACTTTTAAGTTTAAATAAAATTTAAAACGAAATTTAATGTATTTGATGTTTTAATTATGTAACTATAATATTTAGTAAATGAATTTATTTTAAGGACCAATCATAGATGTTAGAGATAATATTTTTACATTGCATATCAAAGAGGTTCGTCTCCTTAGGAATCGAAAGACACTCAAAAAATGCTTAAATCTTTGCATTCATTATACACTAACGAGAAAAGAAATGGAATCAACTCCCTTGCGTGAGTTATTAAATGTAATTTTCATTCTCCAATATAATAATAATAATAATATAATATATTTCCAATAGGTTATCATTCTACATTTATTTTATGCCTTCTCTACACTAAGGGCCAATTCAATACAACGCCAATGTGTAGAGGGGGGTTGGCTTGTATTGGTCATTGGTTGACTCTAGCGATGAGATTGGCGATGGTTGGCCTTCGGAGCGGTTTTTTCGATATATCAAAGAGGGCTATTGTTACGCAACGAAACTGTCCAGTGTCGTTTCCACAAGGCCATAGACATTGGACCAGCTCTTGGACCACTGTGTGGAGACACCGTCAAATTAACTCGTTTTACTGGTGGCCAACATGGCCAACATGTTTGGCTCACGTTGGGCCATAGTGTTCAGAGGGCTGAAAAATGCTGAAAAATGAAACTTAGAGAAAAAATATTTAAATTTCTAATAAATTACAAAGAAACATACAAGTATCATTGAATTAATGAAAAGAAAGTGATTCCATTTCTTTGCTCGTGAGTGTATAAATATTTAGGTTATTACTCGCTGGGCCGCATATCAAAGAACATGGAGGGCTGCATGCGGCTCGGCTTTGCCCCGGATAGACACACATCCTAGTTGCGGCTTTGAATGGATTAAACAAACCCTCAATAAACTCAGAACAAGTCATCCAACAATGATTGTTATTCAGATTCGAAAATCCTTCGTAAGCTTTTTAAATATTTGTCGGCCTCCCTGGTGTAGTGCTCAGCATGTCTGGCTGGCAACCCGGAGGTCTCGGGTTCGATTCCCGGCTATACCCAGACATTTTTTCTGTAAGTATAGGGTTTGGGAAAAAAATTAAGTGGGAGATAAATTTAACCTAATTTATCGCACGGAGAATTTACCACTGCTCGACAATTTTGTGTTATATAATTCTCTATAAAAGAAAAAATGTAAATAAGTGTTTCATTTCAATTTTTAGAACTACTGAGGATGGTCGACCAGTGGTGACCGAAACTGTATAGTTATCAATTAAATAATACAAATAGTTATTAAAATTATTGTTTTATTATATTTGTGACAAAACCAACCCTTCAATTAAACGAAAAATTTAAATCAAGTCACTTAAGTTCTGGAAGAAATTTGTTAATTTATATTCTATTCGGGTGATACGAGACACGAATCGAAAAATATATTATTTGTTTGCGAAAGAGTTAATTGGATAATTTCAAAAATTCAAGAGGGGCTTAATTGTTTTGTTAATGCTTTGAGAAAGGCCCCATCTGTTTTCGAAGCTACAAACAGAAAGAGGCGGTGGGAATTTAGACAATAACATTTCTTGATCAGATGTTGTTCCGTAATAACTTAAAGGGAAATCCATCCATCCCCCTTCTTCTAAAATCAACATTTATTTTAATTAGGAAATTGCAATTTTTCTTTAATATTCGGGATAAGAGTTGAAATAATATTCGAAATACTCTCTTTCTTATAAAGTGAATTAACAGTGTTCTCTATTTAGAATAACAAAACTCTCTTAGGATCAAGGTTTGTAAAGGAAATTTAAAGGCTGATTTATTTTATTTAGTTTTATTTTCATTTTATTCATCATAGACATTTAGGACTGTGAACGGGCTGTGCCATTTTAAAGGCAATCGCTGAGTGGTCATTTACATTAGACATAATCTATCTATCTACTGTTATTAAACGAGCAAAAATTATATACTATATAATATTCATCTAGATTAATTTGTAACAAAGGTTAGAGAAATTTCTCTAAAAAAATTACGCTCTTGCCTAGAATCGAACCGACGAACTCTTGAACTTTTTTCAATTTTTTTTTTTTAAATCTTTATTTACAATTATATACATTTTTTATAAATACATTATAATTCAAGTAGTACATACAATTATCTTACAATGTAGTTTATTTATTAATTTTTATTTATATACTTTGTTGTTCCTGCCTTAAAGGCTTACCATTACAATTTTAGTGTACATGCTGTCAGCTTTTGATATTTAATATAATTTTACAGTAAGTATATTTACATTTTTATACTTACATCTATATATATTTGTTTATTTCATAGTTATATTTAGTGATTTTTGACAGGAAAAAATGTTAAAAAACCTGCTTTCTAGAAAAACTCTTGAACTATAGTCATTGGCTCTACCGATTACTCCATTGCGACATTAATATTTCTATCTTGATTTCTCTTACTAAAACTAGATATTTTTGATTTGGACTTTGTGTCGAGATAATATTGTATTCATTTGAACTCGAATGAAAATGAAAAAACACCAATAGATTTTAAATTAAGAAACATTAAATTATATATTAATTAACGAGGCAAATTTGAAATATAATTGTCAGCGCGGCTCCAATCGATTTTCATTAACCAGGCAAATTTGAAATTCTAATTTCTAATTTGGACTCGAATTTTGAAATGAAAGACTCCAATTCATTTTGAATTAAGAAACATTAAATATATTGATCATTATTCCTCCCCCCCCCCCCCTCGCCACTCAAAAGTTAAAGAGGCGAAACTTTTAAGAGACGATGTATTTTCGGTAGTTTACCGGTATACATTTGGAGTGTGGTTTTTTAAGAGGAATAAAATTTTTGGACCGAGACGCTGCCCGCCAGGGCACCAGCCTCGGAGGGCCGAGCTTCGAGGGCGTGCCGAAGGCACGCACGAAAAGCTCGTATATATATATTTAGTTATTTGTATCTTTATTCTATTTTGAAAACGGCTAGTACCGATTTTGATGAAATTCAAGGGTTAGGGGGTTTTTGGGTTGACAATTTGATCTGTCACGGTCTCTCTCACCTTCGGCTAAATTGTTTTTGATGGGTTTTTTCGTAATCAAATTAATTATTTTCAAGTAGAAAAATTCCAATATTAGGGTTTTAAAAAAGGTTTCTCTTTTACTTTTGTAACCAGACAAACAATGGGTTGGGTTAATTCATTGTTCTCAAAGGCCTTGAAGAAGTATTGTGATTGTGGATTTTAGCATATTTTGTTCTCCCTAAACGTTAGAATTATTAATAAACGTTTTATAATTGTTTTTATAAAGAACCTTCATTTTATGAAGGAAAACTGCGATTGTTTGCAAAAAATTGCATTTTTTCAGAACTTCAACCTCATGTTACCATTTTCCAATTAAGATGAAACTTTATTTAATTTGTAGCAAATTTAATCTAGTTTAAAAATGTATAGGGTCCTCTTTGTCGAAAACGCGCTCCTTCATGGGGAAAAATCGAAAACAGTACGTTTTAGGGATATTCAAAAGTGATCGCCGGGGCTGTTTTTGACAGGCGTTAGTACCGGTTCTACTGAACCTAAATAGATGAAATTGTTATCATCTTACGTGTAATTTAAAGAGCTTTAATTTATCCAATGGATATTTTTTTGATTTGATAAGCGGTTTTTGAGTTATTTAAGAAAAACTGAAAAAACTCCGGAATTTTTTCATTTTGAGATGCGTAGAAAAATTTCCACAACACAGATTTGAGGGAAAAATTAGGGTAGTAATATTGAAATACCAATAAAGGTATTCCAACAATAAAATCTTTACCGGAAATTATTTCCTGTTAAAATCGTAATTTGCCTCGACTAAAGAACTAAATTTTTTTTTTAATTTTAAAATTTTCCGACATACAACCGGCCCATAGAGAGCTTGGATCACCCTTTACATATAATAGGGAATCCCTGCAACTGTTTGTTATGTATTTAGGAAATTCGTGGGGCTACCCCAAGATTAAAATAGAATTAAAGTAATTTTTGATTAAATATTTATTTTTTTAATTTTAATTTCCAGGTAAAAGAAAACGAGATGAAGAAGAAGAAATGCCACAAAAGAAATTTTCAGCAATAGAAATGGCTGAAGCTTTTTACAACATTCGACAGGGAATTAAAATATTTTAAAAAAATGGATGCAAATGAAGCAAGATTTAAAAAGTAATATAAATAAGCAAATTCAGGAAAATATGACATGCTATTATAACATTTACAGGGAAAATATAATTGAAAGCGCGATATTTTAAATTAAAAAAACTAGCACTGATTGTGTGTTGTGTTGCTCAAGGATATTGTACTAATGTAATAAGTTCGATGACGAGGTTATGTAAATAACTTAAATTTATATAATATATGTATCTTTAAGAATATATTTTTATTAAACATAATTACGTAGTTTGAACTATGAATGTGAATTTTGTATCTACTAATCTTTTTGTTATACTTTGTATATTTTTTTATGAAATGACTTATGACTGATGTCTATAGTAACCTATCTCAGTGATAAGTCGACGTATACCTGTATTTATAATCAACTATTACTAAGTTTTCTAATTAAAAAAATCAAAATAAAAGGAAATTGAAAAAAATATTATAAATTTTTATTAACACACCCACTGTGAATAATTACTGAAATTAAGAAAAATAAGCTGAGGTGTTCTGATGTGGCCATCCACTTGACTTTACCATACAACCTGGACCCTAAAATTATTTATAATCATGTAGGGGGGAGGGGGGATAAACTTCGACGAGAGAAATTAATTAAAAATATTTTTCAATAAAATTAGGTTCTGTTTAAAAACGGAGAGAACCCTAAAATAAATAATTCGATTTGATAAACAGATTATGATTATTATTAAATTTTCTCCTTGGAATAGCATTGACGTGGAATTTCAGATGAGATTAAATTAGGAAAAACAGAGTACGATTGGAGTAATCTAGTATTAAAGCCAATGGTGGAGTGGATTTGTGATGCTTTCCTCTCCATGCTGTCCTCCATTTCAGCTTCCTGTATAGATGCTGTTTCATGTTATATGATTGTATCTATAGTTAAAGGCGGCAGGATGAAAATCAACAGCAAAAGGCCTGAACATCCCTAATGGCCAATGTTATTGCGAGGGGTCCCGGTCGGCGCCTAATCGCAATATAATGTCCTCGCCCTGTTGGATCTGCTCCTAGTCTGCCATATTAACATTTGATCCCAACGAATAACTACCCTGCCACGAGGAAGGAGAAAACTTTCAAGCAAAACAGTCAAAATATAAGCGAATATTGGAAATAAAAATATATAAAATGTTAAGGTAGTTTTATCGCAACAATACTAGCAAAAACTGAAGATTATTTCTGTGATGAATGAGAGAAGGGTTTCTCAAATAAGAGTAATCTCAAAAAGAAATTTACTTATTCATACAGTCGAAAAGCTAGTCCCTGTGATCCAGTGTCTTGGAGGTCAGAATCAGGATCCTAGAGTAGTTAACCCGACCAGTGAGATTGAACTAGCCATAGATCGAGAACTACGCATTGTCTATCCTCTTGATTAATCTCGAACCAATAAAACTAACAAACTTAAGAGGAAGTCCGAGACTTTAGATAGACTTTCTTTTTATTCATATTTATTTTTTGACTTATATTCAATTTTTTTTTTTTTGACGTGACAACGTCTTATAAATTGGTTTGCCGGGTGACACTTCAAGAAACTGCGTTACGCACCGCTCACGTTATGCGCTCACAATGAGAGCGAGTGAGAGGCACGCCTCCCTTCCACTCGGGCATGGTTAGCCCGCCTAAGAGCGAGAGAGACAGACATAAAAAGTGAAAGGCTCGCGTCCCTTCCACTCGAGCACAGTTAGCCCGCCTAAGAGCGAGAGAGACAGAGCGAGAGAGAGAGAGTGAGAGAGATAGGCATACACACCGGTTCATGTCTTGCGCTTCTATTTCGCTTAGGCGCCTGCATACAAGTTTACACGTTGCCAGTTAATTGTAAAACAATTGTGTAGTGATAATGTGAAGGTAGTTTCGTCCATCGCAACAATTCAAACAGCAAAGGTAAATAATTTCAGACTGATAATATAACATGATGAAATAAATGACTAAGACATAAGTGAATAGGTTATGTTGTAGTAATCACAATCACTGCGCAAGGTAGTAAGCGCGCGATTTACAAATTCAAAGATCAAATGTGAATTTGTTTTCTCCTTTTAGAAAATACACTTTGAATTAAAATCGATTGATATTAACAATTAATGTGATTTAAATAAATGTTCTAACTTTTAAGTTTAGTTTTTATATTTATAACAATGTAAAACAAGTTAAATTTATTAATAACTTATAACAACTGATTGATTTAACATAAACCAATTTTGTGAATTCTTGAATTTGTTATTTATATTAATAACTGTTTCAACAAAGTTCAATTTATGCAAAAATTTGAAATAAAAAATGAATTTAACATACACAAATTTTGTGAAATTTCAAATTAATTATTTATATTAGTAACTTTTTAAAACTACTTTTATTTTTTTTAAATTCTTGAAACAAAAAATCGGTTGTCTAAAGTCGGTTTACTGACGATATTGAACGTGACAACGTCATAAGAAAATACCATTCCATCAATATTTTCTTATGACGTTGTCACGTTCAACTATCGTCAGTAAACCGACTTTACAGACAACCGATTTTTTTTGTAAATTATGAGACATTTTTTGGAAATAATAGATACTTTCAAACATCATAGAACAGTATTTCAAAATCAGTCATCATGCCCATTGACAAATGCTTGTCTAATAAAAATTATTATTTTGTTTTTCTCCAGATATTTTCCGACTCACTAATGTGACATCAAGAAACCCTAGATCCCCATTCGCTGGAGCAAAACTAGGCAAGCATTAAATGCATCCAGACCAATTCCATTGTGCCGGGATCCAAATCGCTGCGGTAAAAAATCTAGGTTCGGAATATATTACTAGATCCCTGTCTCTTGTTCATAATAATTGAGGAAAAATAAAAAATGAATTATTAATAATAGAAAGAATTTAATTTTTTAGGACAAATTCTTCAAGATTTTAGTAGAAATATTCTTTAATTGCGAAATCAGAGGGGATTCATCCCCCCAGGAGTCGAACCTGAGAACTAACATGCTATCCGGGCAGTCAGCTCACACCCTCGAGACAAAAACCTCTCTCTGAATCGCAATATATGTTATAAGCAAAGAAATTTTTCACTCCATCCTTCAATAACGGAAATTAAAAAATTCAGCTTAAAATGAAAAAAAGTTTTTCATAAACGACCTTTTTTAAAACATAAATCAAAAGATTTGAGCATCTTTTTTTCGAAAATAGTTGGAATGCTTTTCAAAAAATCAGCTCTGGTTAAAAAACCAATGTATATTTAAAATAGAAAGAATTTAATTTTTTAGGACAAATTCTCGGATTTTAGTAGAAATATTCTTTAATTGCGAAATCAGAGGGGATTCATCCCCCCAGGAGTCGAACCTGAGAACTAACATGCTATCCGGGCAGTCAGCTGACACCCTCGAGACAAAAACCTCTCTCTGAATCGCAATATATGTTATAAGCAAAGAAAATTTTCACTCCATCCTTCAATAACGGAAATTCAAAAATTCAGGTTAAAATGAAAAAAAGTTTTTCATAAACGACCTTTTTTTAAAACATAAATCAAAAGATTTGAGCATCTTTTTTCGAAAATAGTTGGAATGCTTTTCAAAAAATCAGCTCTGGTTAAAAAACCAATGTATATTTAAAATAGCAAGAATTTAATTTTTTAGGACAAATTCTTCTAAGATTTTAGTAGAAATATTCTTTAATTGCGAAATAAGAGGGGATTCATCCTCCTGGAGTCGAACCTGAGAACTAACATGCTATCCGGGCAGTCAGCTCACACCCTCGAGACAAAAAATTATTAATATTATTCAGAATTATAGTTATAGAAATAGTACAAGAATTGATCCCATGAATAATAATTTTAAAATTTAGTGGGAATACCATTTCTACAAGATTTCATTTCGTGATGAAAATCATTGATCGAATTGGCAGAGGTACAAAAAGACAACACTACCTGCTACTTCGTGTGATTATTGAACTCCATAAAACCAATCAAGTTGGTCCCGTATGGCCGTTGTGTAACGAGAATGAAAATTCTCTAATTCCGAACCCCCTCCCCCTTCGTTGACGACCATCCTACATGGCTCAACACCTCTGGGAGCCAATGAGTGAAAATATATATAGGTGGGCCCACCGTCGGCTGGTATGTTTGTGTGTGCGTGCGTGTTCAGGGGGAAGCAGGAACAGAAAGACCCCTCCGAGTTTCGCACTGCGGAATCCGCAGTACTCGCTAAATAGCATCGGGATAGAAGACAGACACCCGAATTCCAAACGATATAAAGACATCTCTGAATTCGTAGTCAATAAAAAAATATGAACAAAAACTAATTAATTATTTTGTTCCCTTATAAAGAACATATAATTAAAAGCAATATAATCTCTTAAATATGGAACCTCGAATCTTAAAAATTAAAATTTGTATAATAAGTTATGTATTATATAGTACTTTTATCTCTATTATATTTTCACTATAAAAAATACTTGGCAGATAAAAAAAAACATTTATTTGAAATAAAAATAATCTTGAAATTGATCTACAGGAAAAAACGATCGAAAACAAGACACGACCACCAATCTCACAATAATTCATATTTTTATTGAGTGTCTGACCTTTCATAAATACCAGGAAAAATATAGCATGGCGCCTTTATGTAGATAGGGTTATTATCCCCTTACTCTCGAGGTTTCCTTTATAGATGGGGCAATAAATAAATAAAAAAAAAATACTGAAAAAATTAATTTATAAAAAAGATTACTTAGTATTTTTGTACTTTAGGAAATTTTACAAATATGATAAAATAAAACAAAAAGGAATACATAAACGCCAACTGAAAGTTTCACTAGATGCAAAGCTATATGCTAGAGAGCGCTGGCATAGTTATGGTGTACTCAAGTATTCCAGCAGAAGACACACTTTTATTGTCTCCTTCAAAATTAAAGAAGTGGAAACAAAATGCGAGTCTACGCACTGCTTCATTCACCCCTTCAGTAAAAATATGAAAGTGAATTTAAAAGAGGCTTTAGATGTGTCGGTAAAGATGGTTAATTTTATCAAATCTCGAGGACTCCGATAAAACATTGAAAAATAAGGATACTAGTAATCAAACTCATTCAAACTCAATCAAACATTGGCTAAAAATTTCAATCATTCTTCAATCTTCAATGACTGTCCATGTTGTAGACGACGAAAAAAAAGGGCTTTTACCATAACATATGATATTAGCAAATCGTTCTTAGAAAGTCGAAAATCTTGGTGGTATAATAAATTAACATGAGTACATTTTCCTTCAGATCGAGTGAGCATAGAAGGATATGGGCATAAGCCTGCCTGGAGTCTCTGTTAGTGCAGATCTTGGTTGAAATCTAGTTGAAGTTCCAGATTCAAAATTTAAAATTATCTCATTTTTCGGAAACTCTTTAGTATATTTTCAGATTTCTTATTTTAGAGAAAGAAAATTATCGGGACAAATTGTATTAGATGCATTTTCTAGCTTAAATCTCATCTTTATGTCGGGCCCATCCATTACGGGTCGCGGGTTGGACATCTCTGGTTTAGAGTGCCGTGGCGAAGACCAACTAGGAGGCGGTGTCACAGCCTCAACTTATATACTTAGGCCCGGTTGTATGTCGCAAAGTAAATGCTTTTTACCACTAACCAAGGTAGATGGTAAATGGAGCCACTGGGATGGCCAATCAGATGACAGCAGAAATCTGCAGCAAGGAAGATTGGCTTCTTATTCAGGTCCAAGCGATTTTACAAACCCCCACAACTTCTCACCATCTACAAGGCCCAAATCCGCCCCTATCTCGAATACTGCTCTCATCTGTGGAGAGGAGCCTCAAAATATTCTCTTGCTACCCTTGATGCAATTCAGAAACGAGCCGTCAGGCTAATTGACGATTCTACCCTCACCGACTCCCTCGACTCGTTGGCTCATCGAAGAGATGTCTCTGCCCTTTCCCTTTTCTATAGATACTATCACGGCAGGTGCTCTGATGAGATAAAGTCAATAATTCCCCCAAAGCATACTTTGCACGCAGCACACGTTTTGCCGACTCCCAACACTCTTTTGCGGTCAAATTGGAAAAGTGCCGGACCACTTCATTCGCGAATACATATATCCCCATGACTTCAAGGAACTGGAACTCTCTCCCAGCCTCTATCTTTCCCAGCACCTATGATCTTCAAACCTTCAAAACCAGGGTGCATAGACACCTACGTCTACACCCTCTCACTTAATCAACTTTCCCTTCTCTTCGGTAATGCAAGGGTCTTTCGAGATCCATAGGGGCTACACCTTTACTGGTGCACCCCTTCTTGCATTCGATTGCATTAAAAAAAAAAAAAAAGCCACTGAATGTGTATGTATATATATATAATTGGAGTAATTTTTACTTAATTTTTAATTATATATATATTTACTACATCATAATTCTGCTGTGAATGAAATACAATGTATTATTGTTACTGTCACTGAAAGAGGAGACAGGGGGAATGTCGCATTGGATTTCCTTCACTGACTTTTCAAAACCCTGAAGAAGGAGGGAATAACCTCCGAAACGTCGGTTTTATGAATAAAAAGATAAGGTAAATTATATTCTTCTTTTTTTGGACTGTCTCATCGATATCCAGTTAGTTAAATTAAATACATGAAAGGGTGAGTTTCAAAATAAAAAAATATATTTGTTTAAATTTTTATATTTAAATACTTTTCTCAATATCCAATCTTGAGCAAATAAAAAGAGAAATAAAAAAATATAGCAAGTACAATGGTACAATTTTATATGAATGCAAGTAGAAATTTAAGAATAATTGAAAAATGACCTTGCATGTATTTGAATTAATTATTATTAAATTTTTCATCTTCAACTCTACTTCTACCTACAATTTAAAATTGTAATATTGTAAATTGTTACAGCTTCTTTTGTTGAGCCCGGAAGAAGGTGGGAGGGTCTTCCGAAATTTCGGATTTTAGAGTAAATATAACGTGCCAATAAATTTATTGGGAATTTTTATTTTGCTAAGCTGCTTTTCCATCACACTCCATTTAGTTCTCCAGCTCTTTTCTAAAAGAAAATATTTAGAATATATTATAAATCGTAATGGCAATGTAAATTTTAATTTTATTGTATTTGTAATTTAATTTGTAATTTAAGATATACACATTCATTTTTTATTTTATTTTATTTATCATAAAAGCTCCTTAAGAGAGGATAAAGTCATGATTTTACCACCGGTTCAGAAATACTTCCTCTTAGAAGAATCCAGCAAGAAACTCGAAAGACTTGAAAGTAAAAGCAAAAAATCATCAGCCATATATGTAACAATGATTTAGCATTGATTTGACCCTCCATTAATAAACCTAGTTACGCTTATGGGTGTTTCTTCACACGGTTTTTAAGGATTAAGAATTGAAGAATATAGGTAAGTCTCGTGAAAGAAGGAGGTCGGAAGAGAAATCCAGTTCCAAGCCATAGAGTCAGTCTAAGTGGCTTGTATTGGCGAAATCTAACGCCAATCACGCGAAAAATGTAGATTTTTTTTTATTTTTTGTTAATCTTTTAATCAAATAGACAAAAATTAGTAATTTAATTCATTTAATTAATCATTATTCTTTCAATTAATACTTCTATTTGTTCAGTGATTTTATTTTACATTTTTTATTTTATTTATTTATTTATTTATTTTTTATTATTTTTTTTTATTATTATTTTTTTTTATTATTATTATTTTTTTTATTATTATTTTTTTTCTATAATTATATTTTATTAATTATTTTTGTTTTTTGTTTTTTTTATAATAATTTATTTTCTTGAAAGTTCATTAGCCCGAAAGTAAATACAAGAAAAATAAACGCTTTAATGTAAAACGATTCTTTTTTTTTTTTTTTTATTTTATTTAAGATCGTTTTTTATGTTTCTATGGCCATCAACGACCACCTTCAAGATACAATTATTATTACAACATTTCATTTTGGATATACATAAAAACAAAAAAAAATATATATATTGAACACGATCTTGCCCCAATTCACCTCAAGATCGTGCAGTTCTGCGTGGTTTAGAACCCGAACAGATCAAGAGATGAAATCGGTTTTGTGTTTTCTCACTTGCCCTTAATAGATGTTAGATAAATTTGGAAGCGGGGGGTGTCTGAGCCGTCCAAGTGAGCTTCCAAATTAGGGTTACAACGGACTTGGTTATCTTTCTGAATGACGCTTCGAGGTTCTCTACAGTCTTTTTCTATTTCAAGGCTTAATTCTAATGTGAGAGTGGTAGGATCAAACAGGGTTACACAAATCAAAAATAACGTACACTAACTCCCATTAATTTTTAAAACCAAAAGAAATTTTATTGATATCAAAAAAATTAAAAAAAGAAAATTTATGTTGTAATTTTTAATTTTTAATTTAACAATGAGTTGAAATTTTTAGTATTATTTAAGTTTGAATGAAGTTATTATTTTATGTTATCTAATTAAATTGATTTATATTTTGATAGTGGGGGCTTCAATGGTCGATTTCGCCTCGAATGCCTTTGGATTTACAAAATTTGGTGGGGTCCACTTGAGGTGATTCTATATAAGGCAATTTTAAAAAAAGAATTTGTATTATTTCCAATGTTAAAATCTATTAATTAATGTTTAATTATTTATTTAATTCTGTTTTTATTTAATTATTCAATGTTTCATTATATTTTATACTTTTGCTAACTTAATTAATCCAATTTAATTATTTTTTTATAATATTTTTACTTTAATTATTAATTATTTATTCATTGAACACATTATTTGGAGCCCATGAATCCATTTTCTACCTTGCTTGATCAATTGGAGAGAATTTTTTAATTTACTTTCGGACTTAGGTCAATATGAATCCGTGCAACCCCTATTATCTTTATTTTACTAATTTTTTAACTATTACTAGGGTCCGTAATTCACCTGTTTCACCCTTTTTGCCTAAATTAGGTATTCTCTCGAATTTATCAAGTGTTAATTAATAGAATCTAAATTCATGCCCTTTTAGAATATTTTTTTAATTAAATTAACATTATTTATTACTTATATCTCTGTTTTATTTAAATATTATTATTAATTAGACTACACTAAAGTTCATTTTTGGTTTATTTTTATAAATTGTTCTTTTAACTTCAGTTAATTTTATAGTTAGATTTATTAATTAATAGAGGAGAGATTTTGCTTATCTTTTCACTGTCTTGAATGATGAAGATTCTATCGGCGGTCCAGGTCTATTTGCTCCGTAGGGCGCTGTGAGACACCGTCGTCCAGATGACCAATTATCCAGGCCTAGTGTTTTACTATGCTGAAGAATGCTACTTAACCCTGGCGTCCCAAGGTTCAACAAGCTTCCCAGTGTAGTAGGTTTCAGCAGGTCCCAAATTGAGGCCTATTTCCCTCCGTGGATGTTGGTTGGAGCCAGATGCATATTATTTCAGCCAGATGTTGGTTATTTAAAATCTTTAAGATCTACTTTAGGTGTTTATTATTTCACGTTTTGAATTCTACTCCTAATACCAGATGTTGGTTGTTTTAAAGTTTTAAAATTATAATCTCGATGCATATTATTTCAAGTTTTAAGATCTACTCTGATGCATCTTATTTCAGGATTTTGATCTACTGTCCTCCAGCCATTAGCCCTCCGTTCAACTGCCTTTTTGATAGGAGAATCTCCTCCCTCCATTTGCAACCCATTCTCCTCTCATTTCTTTTTATCTCTTTTGACAAATTTCTATTTCTATTAAAATTAAAATATATGTGCCTTTTAAAAATACAATAATCTTTTTTTCTTATTAATTTCCAAAAGCATTGAATTTCGAGTTGGACCTTAGACCCTTTTCAAGTTAATTTTTTATTTTAAACATTTTAGAATAATATTATTTAAATTCAATATAAAAATTGTTTCAAATACATAATCTCTTTTTCTTCGAAATTTCAATTTATTAATTATTTTGGTTTTAAATTTAGAAAATGTCTGGGATTCCAATAAAATTTCCTTTTAATACCCTTTAATTCAAAAAAACTCAAAAAATGTCCCCAAAACTAATATTTTTCCAAAATTTTTCCCCTTAAACAGGGCTAAAACAGCCGAAAACTTGGGTGGATTTTGAGGTCGTGTACAATATATATATATATATATAAACTTAAATGCACTTATACAATTCCACTTCCTTTAAAAATTCTATTGTACTTTCAGTTCCAGACTTGGTGCTTAAACATTGTTTCATATCCTTAGGTAGGTCAGTTTTTATTCTTGCATTTTCCAAATAAACACATTCAATTAAAATGTGTTGGACTGTCACTAATTCACCACACTTTTCACATACTGGGGTTTCCTTGTTACACATTAAATGTCCTTGAGTCAAGTTGGTATGCCCCATTCTGAGCCTGTCAATAATCACTTGAACTTTTCTATTCAGATTTGAACTCGGTGTTGCTTGATACGTTGACTCTCTCACAGTTTTCAACTTGGACATCACGTTCTCCTTCCAGTCTTTATCCCATTTTCTCTTATTTTAAACCGGACTAATTTTTTTATGTCTTCGGGTGTAAAGACCTGAATATCATCCGGCGACCAACGATTCTTCCTTGAAGATGTGTGATAAGCTGTCCATGTTGGGCTTTTCACTAGCGTCTGACCTCACACGGAATGAGCAAATATCCTCCCTGGTAAAATCTGCTGCAAAGATTTTCTCTCTAGGTTCAAGCGATTTTTCATGGCCCATTAACTCTCTATGAGGCCCAAATTCTCCCCTGTCCCGAATAATGCTGGCATTTGTGGAGAGGGGCCTCCAAGGATTCTCACGGTCCTCAGAAACGAGCTATTAGACTTCTACTAACTCTCTTAGAAGAATCGATTCCGCGCAACTCCCATCACTCCTTCACTGATAAATTGAAGACGTCTCGAACCACCTCACTATTTTATTCTCGAAGGAGACAATAAAGAGTGTGTCTTCTGCTGGAATTATAAATTTTATTTATTTATAACGAGACTATAGTTTCGAGGGCTTTGCCCTCTTCATCAGTCTATTACAATGTATTCACAGGAATTAATTTATGAATGAAAGTTTTACATTTTTCATGTGTTAAGGTTATAAATTACATAGAGGGGCAAGTTAAGAATTGACTCAATTCTTAACTTGCCCACTCTATGTAATTTATAACCTTAACACATGAAAAATGTAAAACTTTCATTCATAAATTAATTCCTGTGAATACATTGTAATAGACTGATGAAGAGGGCAAAGCCCTCGAAACTATAGTCTCGTTATAAATAAATAAAATTTATAATTCCAGCAGAAGACACACTCTTTTATTGTCTCCTTCAATATATAAAAATTCTGCTACTCTCGGCAAAAACTTTCAATTTATTATTTTATTCTCATTTATTTACATGAAATGTTTCCTTTAGTTTTTCGGAATCGTCCAGTGACACTTATTTAATGATCGATCTTAGAATAAACAATTCAAATAAATTGAACTGACTTGAGAAAAAGATAACCACCTCCAACCTTTCGTTCTCTTGTTTATCATTTTCAGTAATGCAAGGCTCTTTTAAAACCTATAGGAGCTGAAATTTTTTGATGAGCCTATTCTTGCATAATAAACAAAAAATCCAATCATCCAGGCTTTAGGAGCAAATGAATATAGTAAGACCTAGTTTAGTCATTTTTCGATTAACGTTAATTTGATATACAACGATAAACTCGGAGACTAATAAGCTCTTTTGGCAAGAATTAACTGAATGAAGTGTGAAAGAAAGCCTTTAACCGGATGGTGTCCATGATGGATTTGCCTTCCTCTTTTGATATTAAAAATAAAAAATAAATGGTTGGGTCCTTAATGCCGCCCTTTCGTGCGCTTTTTAACAAGTATTAGGGATGATCATTAGATTATTAGACCGTCCCAGCGGCGCGGCATTCTTCCGGTACTCCTATGAGCATTTGAACTTTAAGTTTGCTTTTTGAGAAATTTCTCATCAAAATGGACAAGTATGAAAAATATATCCTCATTCGTAAACATTAATATCGATAATAAGACATAGCTTTTTCACTAACATCTGGGTGGTGTGATTTTTCTAACGTAAGAAAATTTTAAGTATGTATTTATAGTCAGTCTGAAATCAGTCGGTTTATCCCCATCCCACCAACTGATATTACAAAAAAATACTATATAATACCGTCTTATATGTAGATAGATATCTTATGAATACTGTTAACTCCCACAAGCCGAAGATGCCAAATATCTCGGCATTAACTTAGACCGCCGGCTTACTTGGAGAAAACATATATTGACCAAACGAAAGCAATTAGGACTTAAACTAAGCAACATGTATTGACTTATTGGCCGTAAATCAAGATTATCCTTGGATAACAAGATATTACTTTACAAGTCTATTCTTAAGCCCGTCTGGACTTACGGAATCCAGCTGTGGGGCACCGCCAGTATCTCCAACATTAGCATCATACAAAGGTTCCAAAACAAAATGTTGCGTGTCATCGCAGACCCGCCTTATTACGTCTCCAACAAAATAATTCATCATGACATCCCTTTGGAAAGTGTCATGGAGGTCATACTTCGCTTCAGTGAAAAATACACCAAAAGAGTGTTAGTGCATCCTAATGTGTTAGCCAACAGACTAAATGTGCCCAGCAGTGAAGTGCGCATATTGAAACGTCTGATGCCATCCGACCTGAATTCAGGACTTAGATGGTAAAGACTGAGGAAATCCATGAACTATTATATAATAAGATTTTGTAAGAGAGATCCCTCACTGAAGGGATACTCTACATGTCAGTAAATTTAAAATTATTATTATTATTATTTTTTAATTTTTAATTGTTTTATAATTGTAATAATAAGTCATAACAAAAGCTTATTGCCTTTTTAGGCAGATTGCTGAACTCACTAAAAGTTAATAAAAAAATCTTATGTATGTCATCCAATCCGTCATTCTGTAAATTTACATTTTTTCTATTGGCAAATTAATGTTCGGCACTTTTTTTCTTACAAAAATGTACTGAGCAGAACTAATACAATAACATATTCTTTTATTTACGCATGAGGTTGAGATACAAAAAACAATAAACTTTTTAGATTTGAAAATGTATAGAAAAAGTCAATGCATAAGAAAGAACACAATGGAATAGAAAAGATATGAAATCAACGAGTTCTTAACTATACTGCGGTGCAAAAACTTGTCGTTGAGTTAGCCCTTGAATAATTAAGCACATAATTTGAACTGGTTGAACTTCAGAAACGTCCATTTTGTATGTCCATTTTATCTTTCTATCTATCAATGATGCTTAAATCAAAATGATTCATTTTATTGATATTTTAAATGGAATTTGAGCATTTATTTAAATGTAAAGGGATATTGAGAAAGTATCATAATTGGTAATTGTATCTTTTAATTTAATTTTCATTATTAGTATATATTTGCGAGTTTGCTACGGCGCCTCTCACTTCCCAGTCGCCAAGCGTTTTTTATAAAATTCAAAAATGAACAATATTTATTCCATATGATAGTTAAGGAGTTAATAGAATAAATTATATAGTTATTTGTAAAAATTTTAAAAATAATTTCCAATTTAATAAAGTTTATTGGTGGCTCAATTTTTTGGCACAGCAGTGTATTTTTCAAACCACCCTCTTATCCATAAAATGAACTTAATATATAATATGTTCGGAGTAATTTTTGGAGACGGACTGATAAGTGAATTAAGTGGATATTGATGAGGCAGTCCAAAAAAGAAGAAGATAATTTACACTATCTTTTTATTCATAAAACCGGACGTTTCGGAGGCTATTCCCTCCTTCTTCAGGGTTTTGAAAAGTCAGTGAAGGAAATCCAATGCGGCATTCCCCTCTGTCTCCTCTTTCAGTGGCAGTAACAATAATATCTTGTATTTCATTCTCAACAGAATTATAATGTAATAATAAATAAAAAGATAGTGTAAATTATCTTCTTCTTTTTTTGGACTGCCTCATCAATATCCACATAATATGTTCCTTAGGGCAGATAGATTATCTTAATTGTTTTGTTAATTTTTTTCTAAATATACATATTCATTATTCCCGACAAAATAGTGATGACAAGAATAAAAATTTGAATAAGGATGTTTCATTTTGGCGAGATTGATGCAGCACGTGCATTAGTTACCAAAAAGGACTGAAAACAATTCAAGTGAAGGGTTCTGTTAAGGAATGAATTCGAGGTTGGAAGGAAAAGGAGGATGCGATTTCCCTTGGGTCTCGTCAAATCCAGACTGAAAGGAGGAGAAACCTAAGTGAACAACTGGATGGCCAAGTTCTTTAAACTTAACCTTTGTTCATCGCCTGAAACATTCCCGAGGAGGTTTTTAATAAATTTTATCTAGATGAAGTAATTATAGTAATTACCCGAACCCCCTCCTAATATAAGTACGTCAACCTCAGATCATGACAACAAAGTTGAAAATTGAGAAAGTGATCAAAATGTTTGTTTTTTCTAATAATTGATATATTTGACAGAGCAAATGCAATCACAGAACTTCGTTCCTGACGGGGGTCCCACGACTGCAGACGATTGAACTTTTTATATATACTTAAATAGTCCTTAATGTAAAATATTTTCAAAAGGCCAATTTTAAGAATCATTTACAGACTCATTCAGGTGAAAAGCTTTCGTCTGTGATTGATCAGTGCGGAAAACCTTTTTTCCTAAATGATTTTCTCAAACAGCATTTGCTGACTCATTCTATGGTTAAGCATTTTGCCTGTCCTCGCTGTGAGATGAGCTTTTCAAGAAACTGGAATCGAAATTATATGTACATATAACAAAAATTGATGAACAATTTCATTTAGCTGGCCTATCAGAAGATAAACTTACATGGTACATTCTACCTACTGAATATAAGAATTTAAAAGAACACAAGGTTTTATCATCCAAACCAACTATTAAAAATGTGATAGCGGCAATAAAACCCATTTATGGTTAATCGGAAGGTTGCTGTCAAAATTAATGAAGAATTAAAAAAATAATATTTTGATAATCTTTATGGCAACCTTTTTTTTTTTTTTTTTTTATTGTTTGAAGAGAATTTTTACAATCAGTCAATAAAATTTTGACTATAAGTAAAATTTATAAAATTTATACATTCACGCAACACAATTATATCCCATTCACACACTTGAGAGGTTATTCTTCCAGTGAAGGATCCCTCTGGTTTCATAGATGGAGGATCCATGTTAACGAAACAAAATCTACTGATATCACCTTCACTAATAAAAAAAATAACATGTATTTGGCGCGAAATAATTAAATTTCACAGAAAATTCTTCAAATATTCAATTTTATGCAATATTCTTCAAATATATTATTATTATTTTTAATTATTATTGGCGTGTCTGCTAGGAGGCCATTGACGCCACTATGATTGTTTTAGCTATACAGCTCAGGATTATTAAATTATTAGATAGGTAATACAGGTAAATAAATAAATAAAAAAAAAAACAGGAATAGAAATATACGTATGAAAGCCCCGTACAAGCACCCTTTAAATGTATTTTAATAGCTCTATCTCTGAGAGATAATTTTTTATATTACCCACACAATCTTCCCCCTCTTAGATATCCCTCGAAAAAATGTCATTCTCAATTCTCTGATCTCTATACATAGGACATTCGAACAGTATGTGAGTTACATTTACCAACTGATCACAGGGGATGCACCAGGGTGGATTTTCTCTCCGAAAAATGTGTCCATGTGTTAGATAACAATGTCCGATTCTTAGACGAGAAAGAATCACCTGTTCTCTTCTAGAGAGATTTGATTTTTGGAGACCTGTTATTTGAGGCAAATATTTCCTCAATTTGCTATTGCTAATTTGTTGCCATTGGTTTTTCCAATTTTCTATTATCTTTGATTTAATGAATGTTTGGATATCCTCGTATATATATGAGTTAAAGTCAATCCCTTCTTTTAAAGCCCCTTGTTTAGCGAGGATATCCACTGATTCATTTCAAATATACAAAAATATTCAGTATAAAATTTAACCCACAGTATCCTAGATACATGATTCGGATAGATAATTGATCCCCTGGGTCAGTATGTGTCGGCAAACAAAATATGCAATTCCGTAGGAATCCTGTCTCTAATTATTATATATTAGATTTAAATATTAATTGCTATCTATAAGATGCTTTTCAAAATACTATAAATAATAACAGTAAAATTTAAATAAAAAATTGAATTTGGCGCGGAAGTAATTTTGCATTTTTTAATAAAAATAAGACTTTTAGACTATTTAAATAATAAAAAATAAGGCATGGAATTATATTGTACAAATACTAAAAAAAAATTCCCGTAATTATAACCAGAACTAATGAAAATGTATGATTAAGGTTTATTTGCCTATGCGCCGCCCTAAGAAAGTTGGGAAAAACATGGCTTCGAAATGTTCATTATCGCCACTATGGTTATCTAGTCACTATAGTTTGGAAGGCACGGAAAGACACCGCTCCCGGCTCAGTCACTATTATTTGCCACCCCTCCATCTTTTGACAATCTATCCTCTTTGACATCTATAGAATTATCATTAATCAATAAATGTATTAGCCAAAGAAAAAATTAAGAAAGAGGGAAGAATTGAAAGGAAAAAAATATGTCTTGATGTTGGCCCTTTTGTCAAAGGTTAAAGAAAAATTCGTACTGATGAGATTTTTAACAAAAGTAAACAAAAACCACTTCATGATTGCAAAAATGAGGGTGAAGAAACGAATATAATGAAACAAATGCTATTTTTTATTACCAGCTTGAAAGACATGCTGGCCAAATTCTAATTTTTTTCACTTTTTTCTTCGGGTATATAAAATCAACCTACTCCGTTCGGTGAAATCAATCATAGATCGAATGTATTTAAATTTTTTAAAATATGAAATAATTTCGAAACATTTTTGTGCTTAGATCGTAACATTGATTTGTGAAAATTGCGGTCTGAATTAGGTTCCCAGAGGAGTTTATGTTCAACGCGTTAACGGCGTGACCGAATTAGAAAACATTTCCAAACATGTTCAGGGAAATCATTGTTTGTTTCTTTCAGGCATCAGATTTTTAAAGATAGTGTTGTGTTGTGTCCTTTAATTGATGAGGTTGTATATGAAATGATAAGAAGACATTGAAGGAGACAATAAAAAGAGTGTGTCTTCTGCTGGAATTATAAATTTTTAATTTATTTATAACGAGACTATAGTTTCGAGAGCTTTGCCCTCTTCATCAGTCTATTACAATTGATTCACAGGAATTAATGTATGAATGGAAGCCCTCGAAACTATAGTCTCGTTATAAATAAAATTTATAATTTCTGCAGAATACGCACTCCTTTGTCTCCTTCAATATAAAAAAAATTCTGCTACCCTCGGCACAAAAACTTTCAATTTGATAAGAAGGCAGATTATGAGTATTAAACTTTATTATTAAGTAGAATATGTACAGGTGACATGGGTGTCATAGGTTCGCCATCACTGACCTATACAATCAATTACAACATGTACGTGAGCCTGTTTCAGAATTCGTTCAAAACATGGAACAAATTTTTAAAGCCTCTATTCTTAAAGTATGCCATAACAGAAAGATTATTGAAGTGGTGAGGTCACTTTTCAAGAAAGTATTTTAAAAACAAATCACGCCACATTTTGCTTAACTTAGACTATCTTTTGGGAACGGGGGCTTTACTGAGGCCGATGGTTATTTTATTTTAAAATACAAATAAGAATATATTATTAAAGTGGGGTCCCAACAGCCAACTGGGTGAGACATCATTGCAGCTTAGAGGGTGAATGGAAACAGAGGGATGGTGATGAAGGGGATGCGGATTTACACCACATCCGTTCATTGGATACATAGAGATAGAGCTCGAGCTAGATTAAAACAGATGAGCTGAGACAAGGAACAAATTCGCCTCGATTGCAAACACAATTATATATTCAATTTGCGTGCGATGAATAGCGTTGAAAGCCTGTGAGTCTTATTGATGCAAAAGTAGAGTGGGAAATGTGAAATAGTAAGAGAAAGCAACTTTAGAGCAGAAGATCAAGTCGCGTTATAGGAATTTTTGAAGTCTTTAGGTAAATCATTATAAAAAATAAGAAGAATTCTCTGGTATCCAGACACATTTCTATCTTCAGACTTCAGTCGCATTTCTTTGGATAAACATTTTACATAAAAGTATTTTTTTTTATTATTTATTAATGTATTTAATATTCACATAGTTTAAAATTTACCATAAATAAGTAAAAGTGAATTAAATTAAGTGAAAACGCTTTTATTTTTAGTCATTGTAATTGAAGACATCGGTGCAAAAAGGAGGCAGCTCCATTTTTTTTTTTTTACGATTTTTGGTTTTTAATCGCTTTAAGCTAAATCAAAGACGCTCTATCGATTGGTGCAAAAAGGAAGCAGCTCCGTTAACTCGTAAGGGAAATATAATGAATATATACATGCCTCCTTCTTCGATTCAGTGCAAAAAGAACACAGCTCTGGTGCTGCCTCGTTTTTGCACGGAATGAATAGCTTATAGTCCGAGAGCTAGCAACGTTTTCGAAAAGGAATTTTCAACGTGAACTGAAAGCGCTTATTAACCATTGTATGTTACGTGTTGCATCTAAGCGGCCAAGTCTAATAGTCTAAGAGCTAGCAACGTCTCAAAAAAGTTTATTTTCAACCGGCTAATTTTTCGATATGTCCCTTTCTTATTGAAGCTAGATAGGGATGCTGTACGTCTAGCACCTGGGAGCGGTTGCGTTTACTACTGCGCATGTAGTTTGTGATCATAAAAATAAAATAACAATAGACTCACAATTCGGCTTCCGGGAAAGGCACAATACAACTCAACAAATTACTAGAATAACAACCCATATTTTAGAAAGCTTTGACAAAAGAAAAAACACCGCAATGCTACTTTTAGATATTCAAAAAGCATTTGACCGAGTTTGGATCCATGGTCTCATTTACAAGCTAATCATATATAAATTCCCTCAATATCTCATAAAACTGTTGCATTCCTATTTAACAGATAGAAAATTTAAAGTAAAAATAAATAATAACTTATCAACTATAAAAAGCATACAAGCAGGGGTTCCCCAAGGATCTGTGCTAGGGCCAAAACTATTCACACTCTTCATAAATGACATTAAACATTTTAATCCGTTCACCAATCTGGCACTATACGCGGATGATACAGCAATCTATGCTACATCATTTAGCGCGGTGGTGGCGAACGCTCAAAATCAGATACATGCCAACGAAATAACCAAATATTTCAAAAATTGGAAAATAAATTTAAATCCAAGCAAAACAGAGAACATCCTCTTCACAAGGAAATTCAAAGACAATAAAATATTCTCACCACTAACAATAGACAAACAAAAAATACCTTTACAAACAGAAGTAAAATACCTAGGTATCCACCTAGACAAAAGGCTAACATTTAAACCTCATATAAAAAACACACTCAGAAAAGCATACGGAACCATGAACTGTCTGTTCCCGCTGCTGTCAAGAGACTCCTTCTTAACCATGAACAACAAAAAATTATTATACACATCAGTAATTAGACCCTTATTAACATATGCAGCCCCAGCTTGGTGCCATGTAAGTAAGACAACACTAAAACCACTGCAAATTTATCAAAACAAGTGTCTAAGATTAATTACCAACAAAAATAGATACACTAAAATTACCAAATTACATGAAATAGCCAAAATTGAAAATATCAGAGAACATATTAATAAAATTTCGAAAACTTTCTATTCGACACAACTTAAGCATAATAAATTAACCTACAACTTAATAAAAACTATTCAAAATTCATACGGGAAAAAACCAAAATTCTTAGACACTTATAAAAAAGTGGGAATAATTACTGATGAATGAAATACCAAACCAAACCCAAAAAACAAATATTTTTTTTCTAGAAAGCAGGTTTTTTAACATTTTTTCCTGTCAAAAATCACTAAATATAACTATGAAATAAACAAATATATATAGATGTAAGTATAAAAATGTAAATATACTTACTGTAAAATTATATTAAATATCAAAAGCTGACAGCATGTACACTAAAATTGTAATGGTAAGCCTTTAAGGCAGGAACAACAAAGTATATAAATAAAAATTAATAAATAAACTACATTGTAAGATAATTGTATGTACTACTTGAATTATAATGTATTTATAAAAAATGTATATAATTGTAAATAAAGATTTTAAATTGAAAATTGAAATTGCATGTAGTTTGTAAAGGTAAAAAGTGAATATTTTAGATTTATTTTCAACCGATTATTTTTTTTTTATAATTTTCTGTCTTTTTAGCCTTATAAATTTCAAGTTGACAGACACTTTTCTGGTTGCTAACAAATCAACAGATCTAATTAAAGTGTGAACCCATGTCTCTCTTTACCCGTAAAGGAAAGAGACACGGGTTCGAATCCCGTCGGATGCCCAATTTATTTTTCCTTTTCAAAAAAAATAATAAAATAATTTTCTAAATATGTAGAATTAACATAAGAAATTATTGATTATAATATTTAACTTTCGCGGTTCAAATTGGTTTAAGAAAAAATTAAAACTAACGTTTAAAAGTTAATTTGTCTAAAATTATTATTTGCATTTTTTTGAGATCTAATTGATTTAATATTTTTTTTATTTGATGTCGTATAAAAAAATAGTTCTTGTGAAAGATGTTGTTGTTTTTTTTTTTGTAAATCTAGGCTATGCAAAAAAATATTGGTTTCCATTTAAAAAACAGAACTTGACCTTGAAATACCCTTGAAAGCTTGTTCTAGGACGACAAACAATAGCGTAGTTTAGTTTTCCTCTTGATATAAATAAACTTTTATTTGAAACTTTTTTCAAATAATGCACTGTTTTTGAGTTATAAGACTGTCTCATGATAAAAAACTCACCCAGCATGTTCTATCTCACTTATTCTCGGGACTTGAATTGGTCTGGTTCTTAATTAAACAACCGAATTTACGTCTGTAAAATTAATTTTGTATTCGTGCAGAACTATATATATGTTAAAATTACAGATGGTTGAAAATGGATTTAAAATTATTATTTTTTTTAATTACTTTAATTAGATCTGTCGCAATGTTAACAACCAGAAAAGTGTCTGTCAACTAGAAAATTATAATGCTAAAAAGACATAGAAAATTATAAAAAAAATTAATCGGTTGATTCATTTTTTACCTCCACAAACTACATGAGCAGTAGTAAACGCAAACGCTCCCAGGTGCCAGACGTACAGCATCCCTATCTAGCTTCAATAAGAAAGTGAAATTCGAAAAATTAGCCGGTTGAAAATAAATTTTTTTGCGACGTTACTAGCTCTTAGACTATTAGACTTGGCCGCTTAGATGACACACGTACAATGGTTAATAATCGCTTTCAGTTCACGTTGAACTTCCTTGCAGTATGTGAAATTTAGAGAGTTTGTCGAATAATATAAATATATAAATTGTGTCGTCTAGCAATAGTACAAGCGAACAATTTGATGATTTGGATAGAGATCCCGATTTTACACCCGATGACCCTGGAGCTTTTCTAGAACTACTACCAATTATCAATCTAAAACGCTCAGCTCTACTTGAATACAAGAATAAACCCAGTGCTCGATCACTGGAGGCTCTTAGAGTTGCTAAAGGTGCCGCTCGCAGGCTTTCCAGAAAATGTGACAACGACTTCTGGCAAAACCTATGCCGGAACATATAGACTTGTTTCGATTTAGGTAATGTAAGGGGAGTTTACGAGGAAATTAAGAGAGCTTTGAGTCCCGCCACTCAAAAGCGGAAGTGAGGGAGACGCGAAATTTCTATTTATTGTCTTGTATAAAGAGTAAAAGGCCCGGTTTCCATTGGGGCAAGATGCGAGACGGTCAGCCATCCTCTGATCGAATGATTTTTTTGCCTAAGAGATAATTTTTTTGCAAGAACTTCGCGATTTGGTAAATGCAATTCGGTCACATTCTAGACGTGAAAGATGCCATTTTTGAAAAGATTTGTTTTTTTCACGGATGGCATCTCCACATTGTTTACCAAACCAGGGCTTAGAAACCTTGTTTCCCTTAATCGATTTTGAGGGGACATAGTTTTCTAGGCCCTTCTCTATAGCCTCGTTAAAGGCGTCGGCGAATTCTGATGCGTTTTTATCTCTGATGCAAAGATCATTCCACTGGTAACCGGCAAAAAAGTCACGCATGTCATCCCAATCGGCATTTTTGAATAGCCAGATTTTCCTGGGATTGGTGCGGGATCGTGGGGGTTTTGGTAAATTGGAGGAAGTTTTAATTTTTATCAATTTGTGGTGTTGGTGCCTAAAGGGGCCGAAATTTTAGTCTCATATGATGAAGGGTGGGAAGTGATGAAAAGATCGAGAGATGAGTAGTTATATAATAAATAAGCAAAGATACTACTCTAAGAAAGGTCCAATAAAAGAAGAGATATGTACTCCATATACACCAATAGATAAACCTCGACTGCGTGTGGGAGTACAAATATCCAAAGTATCTGATCTGAAAATTATTACTAATAAATCTAAACAAATTTTCAATACTCGAAGTGTTAATAAAGTAGTTAGTAAAAAGTTACTAAGCTTTCAGTCGATTAGCAAATGGTAAGATATTATAGTCACCTATATTTGAAACTATTTATATATAAGAGGAAAGCCAATCAGATTTGAGTTTCAAACAATGGGCCATGTACTGCTCTGAATCTGGGCATTGTTTTCTGTGTGTATATTTATGAAGGAAAATAAATGTAAAGAAGAAAAAGGTGTGAGTGGTGTACGAGGAGATTTTATTAAAAAACTATATTAAAAGAATTTAATTTATTTGAAGCCATAGGTGTAATGTGGCTTTCAATGGTTAAAAAGGTTCCCTACCTCTGCACTAGTCCATTATTGACAAATCTTCTTGTAAATGTCATAATTGGAATGTAAAACTCACCATTCTCGGCAAGTAAATAGAAAACAGCACATTCTCTCCAATGAATTCAAAATAATATTCATTTTCAAAAGACATTGACTTCTGACCTGCTGCTGGAGACAATTTCGTGACGACTCCCCATCGTTGTTTCCACTGCAACAGAAAATACAACAAGCGTTAAAATGAGATATTTTCAATTGAAACAGAATAAATAAACAAAATATTAAAATTACTTAGATGTTTCAAATGCTCTGAGATAGAGTAGAAGGGTTGAAAAAAATAAACATACTGAAAATCCAACTCCCATTTAATCTGCCCCCCCCCCCCCCCACACACCCACCCGCCGCAGAGACTGCGGGGGTGTTATTAAATCACTGGAAAATGAGAAAAAGTCAGCTTGTTAATTTCATATGGTATTAAAATAGTTTTGCAAGTATTAAGTGTGCTTTTTTACGGATGTGTATAATGTTTGGTGTCTCAGACGTAGTCGATGACTCCAATTTTAATCGAGGTAGACCAATCAGTGATTGAGATAGATGCCCCCTTATCATAAAGCAATTGGATCAATTAGAATTTAAAAATTGACAGCGAAATGTTTTGGGTGGAGCGACAATCAGGTCTTGGGTGGAGCGACAATCAGGTCTCTTCTATATTTGTTGGGGAAGCTCTTTCTTCTTACAGTAAATTTCTTTATAGTAAGGCGAATGAGCTTAGAAGATCTGGAAAGCTCAAATATCTCTGGGTGGCTGATGGTCGCATCCTTATTCGGAGGAATGATGGTGAACGAGTTGTCCATGTGACTGACGTTGAGGATCTCGGAAATTTTCAATGAGCCTCCAGTTACTAACCTCTGGTCTTCCTTCTGAGTGCGTTAATTTTAGTTTTGATTTTAATTTGTTCTCTCATATATTTTGTATTATGTTCTTCAATTGTATTTTTAAATTATCCGATTTATATTTCTCTCCTCGAGTTTTTCCTAATTCTGACTATGTTACTTGTTATTTTATTCCATCTAATTACTTTTCTTTTTCTATTATAGTTTTTACACTTGCTTAATTAATAATGCTAGCTCAGGTAATCAATATAGTAATTCATTTGATTATTATTATTTATTTATTTATTTATTTCACAAAGTATACAAACATATGACCTTAGGTCCCACCTAGTGTTTATACATAATTTAGCAATAATATTTTACAATGTTGGCAAAAGATTTCACAGATACACAAATTTTGGAGGGGAAGAAGAAAAAAAAAGTAGAGAAAGATTAGAAGACATAAAGGAAATAAGATTAAGGAGTATCAGTTATTGGGATCCATAAAGAACGAAGACCTGAGAGCACCAAGAGTCGGGTTTGCATGAAATTTGGATGGAAGTTCATTCCAAAGCCTTGCACCCGCCAATTTGAAGGAATGAAAGAAGTGTTTAGTTTTACAGTGCACCTGCACTAGCGTTGTCTTCCTGGTGGAGCGACCGACGACAAATAGATTTTCTAAGTAAGACGGGCAAATGAATTTTTCAGAATTTAATAGCTTATAAATAATCACACAACACCGCCAAGCGTAAAATTTAGAAAGATCTGTGTTTAAGATGAGTTTTTTATCCTGGTCCGAAAGATGGCTACGTGGTTTTAGATTTAAGACATAGCGGGTGCATGCATTCAAAGCTATTTCTAGTCTTTTGCCTGATTTACTGTCGAGGGAATTCGAAAAGATTATGTCGCAGTACTGGAAAAGGGGTGCTAATAAACTCTTGCTTAAATTGAGGCGAAGATTATATGGCGTGAGATATGAGAGTCGCTTCAGTGAGTGAAGGGCCCCATAAACACTACGGCATATATTATTGATTTGCACATTCCAAGATAAATTGCACGAAAAAGTCAATCCTAGATTCTTAGCTGAGCAAGTGAATGGAATAGTATTGTTATTGTAGCGAATAGGAGGTAGTAAGTTAGTAGGAAGGCATTCTTTGAATAAGATAATAGCCTGCGATTTTAGAGGATTAACAGAGATTAAATTATTCATGGCCCAGGAAGAAAGTGACAGAAGCTCTAGGTTAATTAATGAAATATATTGCACAACTTGGTTGGGCAAGCAGTGAGCATAAAACTGAAAATCATCGGCAAATAGGTGATGATTACAGCTAGAAAGAGCAGAGGAGATATCATTAATAAATAAAGAAAATAATAGAGGTCCCAGGATAGATCCCTGGGCCACCCCTGTCCTAAGAGAAAGCGGAGATGAAAAATCTGAGCCACAACGAACTGCTTGAGTCCGATCACTTAGAAATGAAGATATTAATTTGCAAGCTGAGGATGAAAAAATTAAATTGGGAAGCAAGTTTACTTAAAAGAATCGAGTGATTGACTGAACCGAATGCATTTTTAAAATCAAGAAGTACTAAAATTGTACATTTTCCGACGTCAATTTCTCTTCGAATATCCTCCGTAATTTTTAGTAAAGCAGTCGTACAGCTATGTCCTTTACGGAAGCCAGACTGATAAGGGTCTAAAAATTTGTTATTTTCGATATGATTTAAAATTTGACAGTTAATAATTTTTTCTAATATTTTGGACAAGGCAGGGAGAACACTAATAGGTCTAAAATCAGACAGGGATTTCGGTGAGCTAATTCTTTCTAATTATCTTTATTTTTGTAATCTAATTTTTCTTTTCTCTTTATTTGTGTTTTTGGTTCACCCACTGAATATGTTAATTTTAATTTTAATTTCATATATAATTTGAACAACTTTTTGTTTATATTCATAATTTTCACATTTAATCAATATGGAAATTCATTTGATTGTTATGATTTAATCTGTGTCTTTGGTTCACCCACTGAATATGTTAATTTTAATTTTAATTTCATATATAATTTGAGCAACCTTTTGTTTATATTCTTAATTTTCACATTTAATCAATATGGAAATTCATTTGATTGTTATGATTTAATCTGTGTTTTTGGTTCACCCACTGAATATGTTAATTTTAATTTTAATTTCATATATAATTTGAGCAACCTTTTGTTTATATTAATAATTTTCACATTTAATCAATATGGAAATTCATCTGATTGTTATGACTTAATCTGTGTTTTTGGTTCACCCACTGAATATGTTAATTTTAATTTTAATTTCATATATAATTTGAACAACTTGTTGTTTATATTCATAATTTTCACATTTAATCAATATGGAAATTTATTTGATTGTTATGATTTAATCTGTGTTTTTGGTTCACCCACTGAATATGTTAATTTTAATTTTAATTTCATATATAATTTGAACAACTTTTTGTTTATATTCATAATTTTCACATCTAATCAATATGGAAATTCATTTGATTGTTATGGTTTATACCTTTTTTGTACTTTGACTTTTTCTTATATAATTTTAATTGTTACTTTCTATAATGCTTATCAATGTATTAAGTTGTGTAATTTATACTTATTACTCTGTTTTAATGGCTGAGTTTTTAAAGATAGCAACTGTTAATACTCAATCAGTCACTGCTCACTATGATTGCTTTAAGGATTACTTCTCGAAGGCTGAGTTTCATATTATCTGCATCAGTGAGTCGTGGCTTAAGCCATCTATCAATTCAAACCTTGTAAGTCTTCCCAACTTCAGTCTGTTTCGCTGTGACAGGGCTGGCAGGCGGGGTGGGGGGGTGGCATGTTATATTATGGACCATATCAATGCTAAATGCATTGAATCTTCCTCTGACACTGCTTTGCCATTTGAGTATATGTGCCTTGAAATCATTGACTCATCTTCACCTCATAACAAACTTGCTTTGGTGGTTGTTTATAGGCCCCCAGGAGTTGACTTTCTTGATGAGCTTGGAGCTGTGCTCCGCAGGCTTGTCTCTGGATACTCTCATGTTGTTGTCACAGGTGACTTCAACACTGATTTTTCTCGTGATTTGGCTGCTGGGGCTCGGCTCTCGGCACTGATTGATTCTGTCGGCCTTGAGGTCATCCAATTTCATCCCACCCACCACACGTCCACTTCAAGCTCTTGGATTGATCACTTTTTCATCAATAATCCTGATCTCCTCGACGATCATGGCCAGCGGGAAATGTCATTTCTTTCTGGGCATGACCTCATTTTTGTAGTTTATAAATTTTTTATTCCATCTTTCACCCCCACCACTGTGACTCGTCGCAGTTATGGACGCATTGATAGGCAGGCCTTTGATGTCGACCTGGCTGCAATCGATTGGGGCCCGGTTTTTGTTGAGACCTCTCTTGATGAAAAGATAGGGGTATTTAATTCAATACTATTTTCTATTTTTGATAAACATGCTCCTCAGAAAACATTTACTTTACGACGACCACCCACACCTTGGTTGACTCTGTCTATTCGGCGTGCTATGAGGGAAAGGGATCGACTCCGGGTGCGTGCGGTGCGTTCTGGTAGCGTGGCGCTTATGCTTGAGTTTCGCAGGCTGAGGAATCATGTTACTCAACTTATCAGAACAAGCAAAACTAATCATTATCAAAATATATTTAATGAATGTCGTGATCCCCGTGAGCTATGGCGACATGTTAGGGGGCTAGGTGTCACTGGAGCAGGTGGTCGTCTCCCCCTGGCAGTTGATGTTGACATTCTCAATTCACATTTTGCCGGTGACGCGTCGGGAATCGGGGGTGGGAGTATTATGCCTTCCGGCCTCACTTTCCGTGATTCCGGACTCTTCTTCTCACATATCACTGCTGTTGATGTGATTAGATCCGTCCATAAGAGCAGTTCTGATGCGTTGGGTGCTGATGGTATTCCTTTATCCTTCATTAAAATGTCACTTCCTTATTCACTTCCTACTATACTTCATATACTCGACACCTCCCTACAGCAGTCCTATTTTCCATCACTTTGGAAAGAGTCGATCATACGCCCTATCCCCAAAATTTCCTCTCCCCTTGTCTCCAAAGATTATCGTCCTATATCTCTTCTCTGCTCTCTATCGAAGGTGCTTGAGAGGGTTGTTCATCGACAGATTTCGAGTTATCTCGAGGAGAACGGGCTTTGTAATCCCCTACAATCTGGTTTCCGTTCTAACCACAGCACTCAGACTGCGCTTCTCAAGGTCAGCGAGGATATTAGGTGGGCGATGGATCGGGGAAGAGTTACTCTTTTGGTTCTCTTTGACTTTAGCCGGGCTTTCGATTGTGTCGATCATGGTTTGTTGATGGATAAGCTTGTCAGATTTAATTTTTCTGCGAGTGTCCTTCAGTGGCTTTCTTCATACCTGGAGGGTAGATGGCAGAGAGTTTCTGGGTCTTCCACTGAGTTGTCTGGGCGCCTTCCGGTTTCTACTGGGGTTCCTCAGGGCTCGGTTTTAGGGCCTCTTCTGTTCTCTCTATTTATTTCTGACATCTCTGACTGTCTTGATGGCTGTAACTATCATCTCTATGCTGATGACCTCCAAATTTACCTTTCTTTCTGTCCGAACGAGGTGGAGTCGGCCGTGGGGGTTGTTAATGGGAATGTTAGGGCAATATGCGACTGGGCCCGTAAAAATAAACTAAAGATAAACCCGGAAAAGACTAAGGCTCTCTTTATTGGGGGCCCTTCCTATATTGAAAGACTGCTACTTGCTGATTCCCCTCGAGTGGAGGTCGATGGAATTGAGATTGTTTACTCGAGGTCTGCTGCAAATCTAGGTGTCATTTTTGATTCCTCCCTCAAATGGACTGATCAGATAAATGCTACATCACGGCGGGTCTTCTGGGGTCTCCATCGGCTCATAAAAATAAGGCACCTCATTCCTGTGACTACTCGCGCGCACTTGGTAAATTCATTGATCATGCCAATATTTGATTATTGTTGTCTCGTGTGTGGGGACGTCTCTGGGGCCCGCGCGGCTCGTCTTGATGTTGCGATGAATTCATGCGTACGGTTCATTTTTGATGTCCCGAGGCATGCGCATATTACGCCATATTACGGTCGGCTTGGCTGGCTTAGGGCTTCCCAGAGACGCCTCTACGTGCTTGGCAGGTTCATTTTCAAACTATTCAGCACATTTCACCCCAAATACATATACAACATGTTCACTTTCAAATCATCCATCCATAATCGGGTATTAAGAGCTGACGGCAGACTAATCCAAATTCCAAATCATCGTACTGAGATCGCCACTAGATCCTTTGTCGTCAGCTCGGCTCGGTTGTGGAATACATTGCCATTAAATATCCGAACATCGCTTTCAACATCATCTTTTCATCGCTCACTCAGGGTGCATCTTCTAGGGGGAGCTGGGTTGGAGTAATGTGTCACTGGTCTATTCGCCTGTTATTTGCCTGCTTGTGCTGACTCTGGGTTGCTCACTGGCCTGGGAGAGTCTTGCTCATTTAAATCTTACTATATACCTATATTCTTTCTGTTTCTATATCTATATTCTTTCTGTTTCTCATTTAAATGTTACTATATGTATGTATTCTTTCTGTTTGCTCATTTAAATGTTATATATGTTATATACCTGTATTCTTTCTGTTTCTCATTTAAATGTTACTATATGTATGTATTCTTTCTGTTTGCTCATTTAAATGTTATATATGTTATGTTTGCTTACTTAAATGATACTATTTGTATATATATTCTTTCTGTTTCTGCTCTACGAGGTAGCCACCTCAGAGCATTGTTTTTAAATAAATAAATAAATATAATATAATGGAATTAAAGACTTAAAAAAGTAAATTTTCTGAGATGAAGTTCAAATACTTATTCTGAGAGTAAATTTAAATTGGTAGGTCATACAGAACTTGAAATATAGCAGGGAATAAAATTAGGTTTTTTTAAAATTGCCTCAAGGATAAAGAGACAAGGAATGATAATTAAATTGAATAATAAGGAATAGGAATTATTCAAGTCGAATAGATAGATCCATATAAATTTAAGGGATGCAGGTAAAATGTATCCCCTTTTGTCTTTTGTTTAAATATATACCTATATAGTAAAAGAAATATGAGATAAATTTTGAGGGTCTTATTTAAATATATTAAGTAAATGAATCCTCTCTGAAATGTGATTCCAAAGTTAAAACCACACCAGGTGCGGATCCAGACCTCTTTTTTTTTTTTTTTTTTTTTTTTGGGGGGGGGGCGGTCGCCGGTATATAAGATCTACTTTTGATCTCGTAAGTGTGTCACGATTGAATTGTCCAAGCGGGGGGGGTCAGAGACGCCCCCCCCCCCCACCTAGAACTTTATTTTCTTCAATTTTAAAATTTAATAATGTTATAAAAAAAAAATTAAATAAACATATAAAAAATGTTGATCTCCAATGCTTTGGGGAGGGGGGCGATCGCCCCCCCCTGGATCCGCGCATGAACCACACATCTTTTTAGTTTCCTATTCCATTTTTCCCTTTTTTTATGAGTTTTAAATTAATCTTTATTTTACATTTACTGTTAAGTTTTAAAAGCTATCTCTTGTCTTCTAATTCCAAGTAAAGCAATTCGACTTTTTAGTTGAAACCTCTGTTAGAGTGCAATTCCAGTTTTGTAGATTTCAGAGGACAAAACCAATTGGTTTGTCTGTTTGACTTAATATGCAGGAAAATTCAAATAGAATGACATTTAAAATTTAACTTAAGTCATGGTGGTGCTGAGGATTCATATAGGTGTTAAATAAAAACAAAAAGCTTTTTCTCAGCAGTTTTTTATTCAAATGGTGTTTTAAATTAATCTAAATATTTCGGAAACTTTACAGTATTTCTTCTTCAGTGGACCTTGGAACAAAATACAATAGGTGTTAAAGTTTACAATTGTTTTTGTTATAAAATTATAATTGAAGTAATATATTATTCCTTTTAAATAATTTTTCAAAATAACTTATATGATAAATTTATGTTTTGAAAAATTGTTTAAAGGAAAAAAATATATTACTTCAATTATAATTTTATAACAAAAACAATTGTAAACTTTAACTAACACCTATTGTATTTAGATCCAAGGTCCACTGAGAAGGAAGACTGTAAAGTTTACGAAATATTTGGATTAATTTAAACCACCATTTGAATAAAAAAACTGCTGAGAAAAGAGCCTTTTGTTTTTATTTAACACCTTAAAAATAATTTATGACCAACTCGAAATATCATAGGAAAGTTTTGATTCAAAGATTATTTGGGATAGCTATTTTTACGTTTTGAAAATAAAAAAAAACAACATTTTATTCTAATATTGATCAGAAATTATCTTTAATCAAACTTATATAATTTTACGGGCAGGAGTTTTAATTTTATTTAAATTAGAGTCGACAAAGTATATGTTATTTTTTATAAATACTGAAAATTAAGGCAAAAAATAGTGGAAAACAAAATTTAAAACACCTGAAGTAAAGGAGAAGTCTGAACTTTATAAAAATCATGTCTACAGTCCCCCTTTACTGCCAGCATTTTAAATTAATTTTCAATTGCTCGAAAACGATTCGAAATGAAAAATAAAATGTTTGCCAGAAAAATTACTCAAGTTTTCCTGACATTGCATTTTCTTTTCAATCTAAAAATTCTTCAAAATAGTATAAATGTCGTTTACTTTTAATCGTTTTATTTTATTGTTGGTTTGTTATTTTAATACGGGGCAACGTTTAGTAAAATAAGCTGACGTGTTCTGTCTGATGTGGCCATCCACTTGACTTTACCATACAACATGGTCCCTCACTTATATTTAATATTTAATACAATTATTTATAATCATGTAGGGGAGGGGGGTTAGTTTTTGCATTTTTTGACTCCTGGAGGCCCGCTGATTATGTATACAAAATTTGGTTGAGTTTGGTACAAGAGCCTATATTTTCATTTTTTACCATACACCCCCCCTCCCCCCATCTTGGGCGGTTAGTTTTTGCATTTTTAGACTTCTGGGGTCCTACTGATTATGTATACAAAATTTGGTTGAGTTTGGTAAATGGCTAAGATTTTCATTTTTTGACCCCCTCCTCTCCCCATTTTGGGCGGTTAGTTTTTACATTTTTAGACTTCCGGGGTCCCACTGATTATGTATACAAAATTTGGTTGAGTTTGCTCAAATAGCCTAGATTTTTAATTTTAACCCCCCACCCCCCTGGATTTTGGGTCGATATTCAGCAAAATCTAATCAGCTCTTAATCTCAATGAACCAAAACTATGTGTGAAATTTGGTTTTGATATTCACACTAGTTTTTGAGCTAGCTTGTCCACAAAAATTTGATAACGCACAGACTAACTTACTAACAGACTAAATAACAGACATTTTGACAAAACAATTATCTCGAAAAATATAATTTTTTCGATGTTCACTTATTAGAGTTTTTTTGTAGAGCGAAATGCCATGGTTTCGCTCTATTTTTTCAATCAAAATAGTTTCAGCCATTTTTGAGATATTTCGAAAAAAAAAACACTTTTTCATGCGCGATTACAATACCATAAAGTAAAAAAAAGTACAATAAAGTAAAAAAAGTATTATGATCATAAATACTGCTTTACTTGAGTTGAAATAATGTATAATTTTTTTTTTTTTTTGGTTAGTGTATTAATAGTAGTTTTTTAAAATATTTTCAGACCTTTATGATCAGATTGATTATGTGGAAGGTTTTCCAAGTTAGATTAACATAGTGAAATCAGAAAGTTTCGAGTTTATTTGCGATGTTTCGACATCTAATTTTGAGGCCTTTTTAAGTAAGTAGATTTAAGTAGTTATAGTTAACTTAATTCACTGTGAACAGTGAACATAAGAAACTCCAATTTCATCATGAGTAGTTTAACTCCAAATCTTCCAATTCATAAGCCTGGCCATGCAGGCCACTGAACCCTAAAAACTCTAGAAAAGGAAATTGGCCGAGCTGCATTCTTCATCAGCAGAGTAAAATGATACATTGAAGAACAAGTTCACTTTTTGAATAATAAGGATCCGGGAAAGAGATTGTCACCGTGTCATGAAAATTTTTCAACAGATAGTTAAGAGGAAGATAACGTCACAAATGATTAGCTAAAGTACACCTTATCTAATCCGATTATCTTAATAATGAAACATTCCATCAGCTTAAAATGGATTAAAAGTCTGCCTATCAGGATAAGCCAAAAAAGAGATAACTAAAAGGTGAGAGAAAAATGTGAACAAGCTGCGATTATGGTCCCCTCATTTAATTTATTAGGTGGCGCATTTGATGTCAAAATTGAAATACGCGCTTTAAGGTAGTTGTTCCGCCAAATGGGTTTTCTTAGGATTTTTTTTGAAATTTAGACAGATTATTATTTAAATACTTCTGCATCGATTGGTGCCAAAACGAAATTTATGAGCAGTATAGTTCCGGAGTTATTAAATTTTAAAAATAGAGTTTTTCAGACTCTTATACATTGCACTATAGGGGATATCGGAAAATTTACATACATATTTAATTATAATTAAGAAACCCTTCTTACCATTTTATAAAAATCTAAACCAACATTGAACAATAACCAATACATATTTTAAGACAATTTTGATTCATAGTTACAACACAGTTATTGAGATAATAATGAATAAATTTGAACAATTTTGATTCATAGTTACAACACAGTTATTGAGATAATAATGAATAAATAATTTCCAATCGTGGTTCACCCCTCGAGTAAATATTATAGTTGTTTCACATTATGGGTTTACTTAGGATTTTTTCGGAATTCAGACAGATTATATTTAGTTTTTAAGGAATTTGGTGTTGGTACTTGGTGAAACATTTTTTTAAATTATTGGATAAAAAATACTTGGTAGATTTCACATTAAGATAATTATTTAAATACGATAGATTCGATTGGTGGCAAAATGAAATCTATGAACAATATAGTTCCGGAGATATTAAATTCCAAAGATATAGTTATTCAGACTCTTATACATTGCACTATAAGGAATATCGGAAAGTTTACATACATATTTAATTATAATTAAGAAACTCTTCTTACCATTGTTATTAAAAAATAAACCAACATTAAACATTTAGATAGATACAGAAGATAATTTTAATTCATAGTTACAAGACAGTTTCTGAGATAATAATTAATAAATAATGAAAAAATTAAACTAAAAACAAGCTGGCAACAACGCATTTATTTAACCTAAAAAGTGGATTAACTTTAATAAATTTTTTGACGTTATTTCGCTTCAGCCATTTATCGCAACAGCTTTCAATCGCTTAGTTATAACTTTTTGTTTTATAAATCGACCTTTATAATGTACTTTTATCTGACATTTCTACGATAAAATATATACAAGGTCGATAATGTTGCCAGATTTGTCAAATGAGCACTGGATTGACTAGTAGTGCTACATAAACAGCAAAAAGTTTAGGGCTTATGAATTATGAATCCTTTTGTCTGTTCTATATACTCTAGCATTAACTTTTTGCTAGTATTGTCACGAAACAATTACCTGTAATTAAATAATAATAATATACAGTGAAATAATAAAAATGTCTATTATCCTTAATGTGTTATTTTTTGTCAGTTATCTAGTTAAAATGTATCTATTCTATTTAGTTAGTATTAAAAGAAAAGATAATAAGGTTCAAGAAGAGCGGCAGCGAAGAAAAAAACCGAGTTAAACGATGGCATTAAGTTTATGATTAAATAAGAGGGTCCTAAAAAGCTGAGATGGAAATCTACAAGACATCAGCTTAATTAGAATGGCCCTTGAGTGTTTTTAATCGAGAAAATATAACGCGATTCTTTGTTGTTGTTTTTTTCTTATATATATATTTCATTCTCTGCCATTACGGTTGAAACTCATTTCCCTTAACTTTAATTATTTATTTTTATAGAAACAAATGAATCATTTTGTAATTTGGTCGAAGCATAATGCAGAAATGTTTTCAGAGGGAGGGGCAGGGGGAGCAGTAAAACCTCTAAATATATATAGTAGGGTGGTCCTTATTTTTAACCGACTTCAAAAAAGGAGGAGGTTCTCTATTCGATTGAATTTTTTTTTTTTTTTTTTTTTTTTTTTTTTTGTGCCTATGTTACCTCATATCTCCGCCAATTGTCAACCGATTTTGAAATTTTTTTTGCATTGGGTCCAGTCTAGCTTCCGATTGGTCCCATTTTTTTTTCGATTTTTTTTCATAGGTATTAGACCTTTTTTATTAGGTTTGTTTAGACCTAACCTCTTTGTTTATGAACCGATTTCGATGGTTCTTTTTTATCCGAAAGGGGGTGTCTTAGGGATGGTGTCATATTAATTTGGTCAAGTTCTGATGATATAATCACTATTAATAACATCACTAAAAAGAAAAAGAAAATTTTTAAGAAAAAAAAAAACCGACTTCAAAAAATTAAGTGCAACAAATATAAAAATACACTAAAAGGTATAAAATAATTATTATCTTATTTAGATTACAACTAAACGACGAAATATTAACACGAAATTACTTTTTGAAGTTGGTGCCAAACATATACCTTTTATGAATCGCACTCGACGGATCTTACTTAGTACGTTTGGCGGGTACGCTCGCTTATAGGTATAGTTTGTTTGGCACCGACTTTAAAAAGTAATTTCGTGTTAATATTTCGTCGTTTAGTTGTAACTAAATAAGATAATAATTATTTTATACCTTTTAGTGTATTTTTATATTTGTTGCATTTAATTTTTTGAAGTCGGTTTTTATTTTTTCTTAAAATTTTTTGGGTATTTTCGAATTTTTATGCTGACAGAGGCCCATATGGTTCGAAATAAATAAAAAAATATCCCCCAAGTTTCAAGTCTCTATCTAAATTTTAACCTAGTGCTATAAAGCCTTAATTAAGTTTCCCATCTAAATAACAACGGGTTTTTGGCATTGAACGATCAATTATTTATTCCGGCCAAAGTAATGGTTCAAAAATTTGAAACTCTGTAGACTTTATCCTTAGCTATCTTTCTGAATTTTTACAGATTTTTAGCTATTACAATTTTGGAGTTACATCTAGATGAAATAAGGCCATATCTTAGTTTTAGTAATAACATTAAGGGCCATTGTATGTCGCTTGGTAAGCTCTTTTAAACGTTGGCAAAGGGTAAAACCTTAGAATTCACCTTGTGCCCGGTGGGATGGCCAATCAGATGAAAGTGTCAGTTATCTGATTGGCCATCCCGCCGGGCACAAGGTGAATTCTAAGGTTTTACCCTTTGCCAACGTTTAAAAAGAGTTTACCAACCGACATATAACTGGCGCTTAGGGAAAGCGGTGTTGGTTTATAGTGAAACATATTGAACACAGGAGTTTTTTTAAAAAAAGGTTATAGTGGTGTTTCACAAGTAAAAGAAAAATTAAAAAATATTTAAAAAAATTATTTTTACTTGTGAAATACCACTATAACCTTTTTAAAAAACTCCTGTGTTAGGATTAGTAAGTTATAGACTCCAAAATTATAATAGCTAAAAATCTGTAAAAATTCTGAGGGATAGATACTATTATAAGGACAAAGGCTACAGAGTTTCAAATTTTTTGAACCATTACTTTGGACCGAATAAAAAAATTGATCGTTCAATGCCAAAAACCCCATGTTACTCAGATGGAAAATTAATCGCTGTGTAGCACTAGGTTAAAATTGAGATAGACATGAAACTTGGGGGATATTTTTTTCATTTATTTCTAACCGTATGAGCCCCTGTCAGCGTAAATATTCGAAAATATCCAAAATAAGGAGCACCCTAATATATAGTATATACAAAGGAGACCCCTAGCTTCATCCCCCCCCCCCCCCCCGTTTCATGAAAAGTATCCCCCAGAAATTTCAATGACGCACTCTGCGTTTTAACCCCCCCCCCCCCCCCCCATCCCCCTGTGGGCACCCATGATATATAATATATAAAAAGATAAAAATAAAAATAATAATTGATAGAGTTTTTCTTTAGGAGACGGACTGGTATAAATATGCAATTGGATGTTGATGAAAGCAGTCCACGGTGGTTGTAAAAAAATAAGACTATAGAGGTTTTATTATTTTACATTTATTTGTTAAACCGACGTTTCGGAGATTTATTCTCTCCTTCTTCAGGGTCTATATAATTGAGGGGAAGACGAACATTAATTAGTATTGGTATTTTCACAAGTCATTCATAATATAAAAACAAAATACACAAAACAAAAATAATAATCATAAATCTACTTACAACAAAAAGTCAATGAAAGTAGTTCAAAACATAATTACTCTCTGTCTCCTTTGACAATGCCAAAAAAACATTATAAAAAAAATTTTCATCTCGAATAGAAAATAAAGTAAAAAGCAATTGATGATCAATATGTTAATGAGATATATATAAATGAATGAATGTATAACATGTCCCCACCAATCATTGGATGCGCAGAATATCGTTGCGCAAATCGGTATAGTTGTTGGGTTTTTTTTTTTAAATTTATATTACAATTATTTACAAATTTATAAATATGGTCATTATCTGTCCCAAAATTTTTACAAAATATATACAAAGTTCTTTTTTTTTTCCTTTTAAAAAACATAGTTCGAAACGTCATTAATATATTTACATATTATTAATATTTTTTTTTTTTTTAATTAAATTCGTCACAGGAGTTTTAAATTATTAATTAAGCCATCCCAGCAAATACTCAGGTCCATCACGTCGGATCTGTAATTTACTGCGCGCGATAAGAGATTTTTAATTGTAATCATTTCCAGGATTTTTCGTTTAAAATAATTATTTTCCTGGAAAATGATATTAAATTCGTTGAAATTAAATTTATGATTTTTTTCTTGGGCGTGAATCGCGAGGGCTGTATTATTTTTATTCGTTTTTGAGATGGACAGTTCGTGTTCACGTAATCTCTCACTTGCTTTTCGTTTAGTTTGCCCAATATATATGCCATTGCATGGCAGTACTCCATCCCCCATACACTCGATCATATAGACTGTGCCAGTTCGCGTTTTCGTATCTAATTTATCCTTATGGTTAAATAGAAATCCGATAGTATTAGTTGGTTTTAACGCGACGCTGACCAAGCCCACAGATAGTAATTTTTTTAATTGATCGCTAAGTTGGGGGTAGTATGGAATACTGACGTACATTTTGGGCTCGTTATTTATTTTTTTAACGTTATCGCATTTATACAGAGTACGCCGCTAATAGCTTAATCGGGTCCATCATCCGGCGTAATGTTTTTTTGGCATTGTCAAAGGAGACAGAAAGTAATTATGTTTTGAACTACTTTCATTGACTTTTTGTTGTAAGTAGATTTATGATTATTATTTTTGTTTTGTGTATATTGTTTTTATATTATGAATGACTTGTGAAAATCCCAATACTACTTAATGTTCGTTTTCCCCTCAATTATATAGACCCTGAAGAAGGAGAGAATAAATCTCCGAAACGTCGGTTTAACAAATAAATGTAAAATAATAAAACCTCTATAGTCTTATTTTTTTACAACCACCGTGGACTGCTTTCATCAACATCCAATTGCAAAAATAATAATAATTTTTTTTTAATACAATATAAAATATACATTGTACTAGTATACCTAGATGAAAACAATATATTTTCACTTAAAAAATTTCAAAAAAATCAAAGTTTGAAAGCCAGGGGGCAGAGCCAGAGACGTTACAGCCGGGGCCGCAGAGTCCGCAGTGCGGGGCCCCACAAATCTAGGGGTCCCGTGAGACTACCGTGAGTCAGGGACAATTTGTCTAAAAGATCAAAAAAAAATTCTTCATCATATTTTTAATTAAAAATAATTATATACCTAAGTATTTATTATATTTAATATATTATTTGAATGTGTACTGAGGAGGAGGAGGTAATTTAGGGGGAACTATTTTAAATTAATTTTTTTTAATTAAATACTTCTTAAAAAAATATATAGGGGGAACACGAGGATTCTGGCGTGGGTCCTAGGAAAAACTGTTACGCCTCTGTTCAGGGCCCCCCTTGCCCTCCTCTTGGGTCGAGGCCAAACATAAGTAGATACAAAATTTAAATAATTGTCGATTTGATACTCTGCATATTGTCAATACTGAGTCCATTGTATCGTTTTCTACGACCTAGACATGTTCAAAGCACTGCCTAATACTTCCAAAATACTTGAGAAATCAAATTCGTTCTGAATTGCCTTTGATAAGGAGAAAATAAGTGAATTTTTAGAATTTTTCATTATTTTAAGTTCAAGTTATTTTTAATGCCTATAGTGTACAAAAATGACCTGAAAATAGCCCACTTTTTAAGCTCTAGCATTGTCATTTTAAATTAAAAAACAACACAAATTAAACCTAATTGTGCTTTAAAAATCTTTACCGGGATACGTCACCCTCTTTGATTACACTGCTCGACAAAAATTAAACAAAAATTTATGCCCTTAAACCTAACAATGGATTCCAGTAGAGTATTTTACGCTGATTATCATACAATTTCCTGATTTTTTACATCACGTCAGAGTTTTGAGATATTATCGGTCAAAATGACGAAAAAGGCCATTTTGCCCTATTTTTGATTCCCATTAAATATTAAACAGCAATATTTGAAATTAAAATATTTTGTTGAAGTAATAGAAAACAGCTTCCTCTTTGATTTTCAAATTACCACTTGAACTTAGCTCAGTTAGAACTCGAGTTATAAGTAAAAAACCAAGGCCATATGTTTTTATCCATGTTTTTTATCCTTTATAATCAAGTAGTTTTAGTTTTTTAGTTATAACTCGAGTTCTAATTGAGCTAAAAACAAGTGATGATTTGAAAATCAAAGAGGAAGCTGTTTTCTATTACGTGAACAAAATATTTTGATTTCAAATATTGCTGTTTAATATTTAATGAGACACGAAAATAGGTCAAAATGGTTTTTTCGTTGTTTTGACCGATAATATCTCAAAACTCTGAGTTGTAAAAAATCGGGATTATGACTGATAATCAGCGTATATAACTCTACTGGAATCCATTGTTAGTTTAAGGGGAAAATTTTTTTGTTGATTAGTGTTATCTTTTTATTTTTGACCCTTCACCAAATTGGACACTCCCCAAAATAATCATTCGATAAAAATTGTTATACCTACGATTTTTTTATTTGTGAAAAAGTAAAACTTTAAAATTTCACTTTTATATCAGCCAGGCACATTGTAGAGATACAAATAGGGCCCCATTATACTTTTTAAAAGAACCAAAGAAATGGATAATCTATTTGGTGTAAGGCAAAACTTCTTTTTTGATAAGTGATTAAAGATAATATCTTGAAGATATATTGATTCAACGGTGATGTTAAAGATTAATGATAGACGACTGAAGGCAGGGCCGATAATAGTTGGGTGCTAAGCGTATTCCACAACAAATAAATATAAACACCTAATGAAATAACTTATCGTTGCACCCCTCAATATGGCTGGAAACCCATACATGTTGTCTAATTTCTAGGCGCGAAAATAGAGATTTCCCTGATATTCACTTCGATTCGAATACCCTGAAAATGTGTGACAGCCTATCCATGTTGGGCGTCTCTGTCGCATCTGACCTGTCTTGGAATGAACACATCTCCTCTGTGGCGAAATCTGCAGCAAGGAAGATTGGCTTCTTATTCAGGTCCAAGCGATTTTACAAACCCCCACAACTTCTCACCATCTACAAGGCCCAAATCCGCCCCTGTCTCGAATACGGCTCTCATCTGTGGAGAGGAGCCTCAAAATATTCTCTTGCTACCCTTGATACAATTCAGAAACGAGCCGTCAGGCTAATTGACGATTCTACCCTCACCGACTCCCTCGACTCGCTGGCTCATCGAAGAGATGTCTCCGCCCTTTCCCTTTTCTATAGATACTATCACGGCATGTGCTCTGATGAGATAAAATCAATAATTCCCCCCAAAGCATGCTTTGCACGCAGCACACGTTTTGCCGACTCCCAACACTCTTTCGCGGTCAAATTAGAAAAGTGCCGGACCACTTCATTCGCGAATTCATATATCCCCATGACTTCAAGGAACTGGAACTCTCTCCCAGCCTCTATCTTTCCCAGCACCTATGATCTTCAAACCTTCAAAACCAGGGTGCATAGACACCTACGTCTACACCCTCTCACTTAAACAACTTTCCCTTCTCTTCGGTAATGCAAGGGTCTTTCGAGATCCATAGGGCTACATCTTTACTGGTGCACCCCTTCTTGCATTCGATTGCATTAAAAAAAAAAAATACAATCTTTTTGGTGAAAAAATGGTAAACATCTAGCTCTGGTAATCACAAATAATAGAAAATCTATTTCTTTCCAACGTTTCCGGTTATATAGAAAAATCATAATGTATTAAATTGAAAGAAAAAGTGAAAACGTTTTCATGTCTCGCAACGCGTTTCCAAAATTTTAATGATTTAGAAATTATTTAATTTATTAACTTGTCGTGATTTCATTAGAAATTTAAAATCTGCTATTATCGGAAATTTGAACTATTATAGTAAATTTATTTGATAATAAGTAAAAATATATTTTTCTAGGTGGGTTCACAAATAAAACAAATATATGTTTTGAGTTTTTAATCTCGATTATATTTCGGGTTATGAGCCCATCATCAGGAGTTACAAAAGAAAACTGTTTTCTTTTGTAACTCCTGATGATGGGCTCATAACCCGAAATATATATCGAGATTAAAAACTCAAAACATATATTTGTTTTATTTGTGAAACCCACCTAGAAAAATATATTTTTACTTATTATCTATTAAAATGTTTCACCTAGAACCGACACCTAATTCTTTAAAGATTGTAAATTTATTTGTCAAAAAGAGAAACAAAGAGGTTGTCCTCTGCTTGATGCAAATAAACATATACACAGATATATCATCTTGATATATATGTGTATATGTTTATTTGCATCAAGCAGATGACAACCTCTTTGTTCTCTTTGTGAATCAACAACTCTGCTGCTACTCTCGGCAAAACAAAAACTTTTCAATTATTTGTCAAAGATGATTGTTTTGAATGCTTTCATTTTTATCTTTAGTCTTTTATAAATATTACTTAGCTGAGAAGTCCGCCTTCAGAGGTCAAATATTGTAATCGTGCATGAAAAAAGTGTTGTTTTTTTTTTTTTTTGGAAATATCTAAAAAACGGCTGAAACTATTTTGATTAAAAAAATTGGGCGAAAACATGGCATTTTCGGACTACAAAAAATCTCTATTAAGTGAACATCGAAAAAATAATATTTTTCGAGATAATAACTGTTTTGTCAAAATGTCTGTTTAGTATGTTAGTAGGTGCGTTACCAAATTTTTGTGGACGAGCTAGCTCAAAAACTAGTGAGAATATCAAAACCAAACTTCATACGTAGTTTTGGTGCATTGAGATTAAGAGCGGATTAGATTTTGGTGCATATCGACCAAAAATTAAAGAGGGGGGGGGGGGGGGCAAAAAAACTATGCCATTTATGCAAACTCAACCAAATTTTGTATACATAATCAGTGGGCCCCCAGAACACTAAAAATGCAAAAACAAACCGCCGGAAATGAGAAGGGAGGGGGTCAAAAAATGAAAATCTAGGCCCTTGGACCAAACTCAACCAAAAGTGTATGGTAAAGTCAAGTGGATGGTCACATCATAACGTGTCAATTTATTTTATAAAAGATTTGTATTTATTTATATATGTATAAGTTTATTTGTATCAAACAAGAGGACATCCTTCATTTATTTCCTCTTCGAAGATTAACATTTTAATATATTTTTTGATTTAGGGGAAAATAAATAAATAATATAACGAGAAATCAATGAGGTTGTCCTTTGCTTGAGGCAAATAAACATATTGTGCATATGTTATATGCCAAATATAAATATGTGTATTATATAGGTATAGGCCAGGGGTCGGCAACCTGCGGCCTTTTCGATGTCAAGATGCGGCTCTCCAGTTCCATACTCAAATATTAATAATTATATTAATTTATTTTCAAAACAGCAAGTTATGGGCCAGATTTAGCCAAACTTTCAAAAGGCATGATATAACTATGTATTATTCAATAATTATAGTTATATTATTATTACTAATTTTATTATTCTAGCAGAGTTAGCTAAAATACTTTAATATGTTTTGTGTAGAAACATTTGTATGTTTTTATATGAATAAATATTATTTTAAATTTAAAGCTATTTATTTTAAATCAAAAATCATATTTATATACCTAATCCTAATCAAATACCATAATTTTGAAACAAAAATGTTAGTGGCTCTTTAAAAATTGGGATACTTTGTAAATTGTAACTTTTGGCTCTTCCGTCTCAAAAGGTTGCCGACCCTTGGTATAGGTAGGTATATGTGGAAAATTTATTTCAATGAATTTTCTTAATTTCTATTTTAAGAGCAGATGTTTAGGAAATGATGGTCGAAGAATTGTAAACTGAGAGGCCACCCTCTTTCTTCTTAAGCCGTGTATTGTCGTCCCTAAGACCTTTTTGTTCATGCTAATAGCAGGTAATAAATTAAAGAATATTATGACAAGATGTTTTGACGAACAAGAGCTTCCGTGTAAATAAGTTGGTCTGTTGACAATTCATATGGTCAACCTCCACCACTCATATGTGAAACAAGTAAATTGCAAGGGACCGACAAGCAGTTGAAAAAGAGAGTTGTTAGTCAAGGGTTGTTGAATTGAGTTACCAAGTATTAATTAATGATGATGTATTAAGATGTACGTATACGATTAAACGATCATGTCTTTTAAGATTGATTTAACCACAGTCAAACCCCTTTTTATGTAAATAAATATACTTTTACTCGAGGGGTGAACCGCGATCTAATATGCTGTACACCTACTTCCACTTGTACTTCCAAATATTTCCAAGTACTTCCAAATATTTCCAAGTAATTCCAAATATTTCCAAGTACTTCCAAATATTTCCAAGTACTTCTAAATATTTCCAAGCACTTCCAAATATTTCTAAGTGTTTCCAAATATTCCCAAGTACTTTCAAATATTTTCAAGTACTTCCAAATTTTCCAAGTACTTCCAAATATTTCAAAGTACTTCCAAAGAGGTGTACACCTACTTCCAATCGCGGATTAGGGCTGGAACACACTTGGCGTTTCTTACCGATCGGATTTTTTGCCGCTACCGCTCTGGGCGGTAAACATTGTTGCCGACGCCACCATCATCAGTCGATCACAGATCTGACACCGTGCAACAACAACAACAATAGTCTATTTCATTGTCAATAAAATTTAGGGAACGCGGTGTTGGTTTATAGTGAAACATTGTTAAAATTAAATTAGGTTGGAGTTGGTGGTGTTTCACAAGGAGTGAAACACAATAACCACTATACACCACTCAATTTTCAACTTGAGAGGTCGTCGGTAGACTGGACGCCGAGTGTGTAAACGTGCATTTACTCATGTAAACCACCATTTCAGCGGCTAACCGACGAATGTAGTTGTCGGTAAAAAAACCGACGAAAGTAGTGGCAGTGGTCGGCTGCATTGCTGCCGTCGACGTTAAATAATCGGATCGTTTATTTTACCGCCCAATGTGTAAAGTCGCAATACCATCCTATGCGCCTCTACTGGCATGGCCGCATCGGTAAAAAACGCCAAGTGTGTTCCAGCCCTTACCCCTCGCTTTTACTTATATACTACGGTGCAAAAAATCGACGCACTAATAAAAACTTTTTTAAATAGCAAATTATTTTTAAAATTTTTTACAAATAATCATATAATTTATTCTATTAACTCTTAAACTAATATATTCAATAAATATTGTTGATAATTTTTGAATTGTATAAAAAAATAAGTGAAATTAAATTAAAAGATACAATTACAAATTTTCATACTTTTTCAATTTCAATTTAATTTAAATAAAATTTTAATAAAAGATCAAATTCCATTTGAAATATCAATAAAATGAATAATTTTGAATTAAGCATCATTGATAAAAATATAAAATTTACTAAGTGGATATTTCTGAAGTTCAATCAGTTCAAATTGTCTGCCTAATTAATCAAGGGCTAAGTCAATAACAAGTGGCAATTACACTTGCAATAAGCAATAATTTCAATAATGTATGGTTACTTGTAAAATAAACTGCAACGGATCGTTGCTAAACTTTATCCAAATTCATTTGAAATATTAATATGTTTGTTCCTTTATTATTAATCAGATATCACTTGCAATTTGTAGTTCATATTGACATTAATTCAAAAATAATTCTCATTTAATAGTTGAGGAACAACCATTCTACATTTGACTTTTGACATTTCGGCTATTATTGTAACCATTGCTGAAGACATGGAGGAATCGACTTAAAATCAAAAATAGCCATCGATTCTCATCTAATACTTGAGGAATAACAATTCTACATTAGGTTTTTGACGTTTCGATTATTATTGGTAACCTTTTCTGAAGGCATGGAGGAATCGACTTAAAATCAAAAATAACGATCGATTCTCATCTAATACTAGAGGAATAACCTTATTGCATTCCATTTTTGATGTTTTGACTATCAATGGCAACATCTACTGAAAACGTGGAAGAATAGACTTAAAATCAAAAAGACTAAATTCTTTTATGGCAAACAACTCAAGCTTGAGTTGTTTACCAAAAAAGATTTTAGTCTTTTTGATTTTAAGTCTATTCTTCCACATTTTCAGTATATGTTGCCATTAATAGTCAAAACATCAAAAATGGAATGCAATAAGGTTATTCCTCTAGTATTAGATAAGAATCGATCGTTATTTTTGATTTTAAGTCGATTCCTCCATGTCTTCAGCAATGGTTACCAATAATAATCGAAACGTCAAAAACCTAATGTAGAATTGTTATTCCTCAAGTATTAGATGAGAATCAATCGCTATTTTTGGTTTAAAGTCGATACCTCTATGTCTTCAGAAATGGTGACCAATAAAAACCGAAACGTCAAAAATCCAATATAGAATGGTTATTCCTCAAGTATTTGATGAGAATCAATCGCTATTTTTGGTTTAAAGTCGATTCCTCTATGTCTTCAGAAATGGTGACCAATAAAAACCGAAACGTCAAAAATCCAATATAGAATGGTTATTCCTCAAGTATTTGATGAGAATCAATCGCTATTTTTGGTTTAAAGTCGATACCTCTATGTCTTCAGCAATGGTTACCAATAAAAACCGAAACGTCAAAAATCCAATATAGAATGGTTATTCCTCAAGTATTTGATGAGAATCAATCGCTATTTTTGGTTTAAAGTCGATACCTCTATGTCTTCAGCAATGGTTACCAATAAAAACCGAAACGTCAAAAATCCAATATAGAATGGTTATTCCTCAAGTATTTGATGAGACTCAATCGCTATTTTTGGTTTAAAGTCGATTCCTCTATGTCTTCAGAAATGGTGACCAATAAAAACCGAAACGTCAAAAATCCAATATAGAATGGTTATTCATCAAGTACTAGATGAGAATCAATCGCTATTTTTGGCTTAAAGTCAATTCCTCTATGTCTTCAGCAATGGTTACCAATAAAAACCGAAACGTCAAAAATCCAATATAGAATGGTTATTCCTCAAGTATTTGATGAGAATCAATCGCTATTTTTGGTTTAAAGTCGATTCCTCTATGTCTTCAGCAATGGTCACCAATAAAAACCGAAACGTCAAAAATCCAATATAGAATGGTTATTCCTCAAGTACTAGATGAGAATCAATCGCTATTTTTGGTTTAAAGTCGATTCCTCTATGTCTTCTGCAAAGGTAAGGGATAAGAAAACAACGCAGTTGCTATGGTTACTTACAAAATTTCCTCCCAAATTTTTAGCATTTCACAGAGAGAAGCCTATCCATTCTTACTTAAGCAAGGCTAAATGAGCTATATTAAAACTTTCAAATGAATAAATTTTAAAGAATTTAAAAAATTAAAAAAGTACCATCTTACTCTAGAGTAAAGTACTTTAAAATATAATTTTACTAAAAACTTTATTTATCCTTTTTTGTGGTCCCCAAGGTACTTAATTAGGATATTAAATTTCATCAAAATTGGTTAAGTCATTTTCAAGATATTTAGAAAAAACTAAAAAGTACTGAAATAAAGTACTAATGTTTGTGGGTCGATATGTACCAAAAACTAATCAGCGCTTCATTTTGTTCAAAGAATGCTAGTTTTTCAATTTCATTTCAATCGGTGCAACGGTGTGGAAAAAATCGTGGGCCAAAAAAGCGATAACATACATCCATCCATACATACATACATACATCCGCACGCACTAAATGAAAAAATGGCACTTTTTGGCCTCTCGACGAGACCCCATGTAATTTTTGGCAAAACCGTCACGTGCTAAAATTCAACCTAATTGAATACTACAATTTGTGACTTTAATTGAGTCCATGGGTTCCGTAGTCTTTACCTGAGGACCCTTTGAAGCCACGCTTGCCCCGAGAGCGATTGCAATACTTTACCCATGCTTTGCATTGGATAAAGTAAAAATTAAAAATGATTCACTATTTAATAAAGTTTGTATTGGTGGGTCGATTTTTTGCACTTCAATGTATAAATATTTCAAGACCCCTAATGAGCTAAATAAGCGAAACTTTCCCAAATATATAATTTATTTGTTTGAGACTATAGTTTTGAAACTTTGACCTTCATCATCATCAGTCTGTTAATTATAAATATTTTATCTGTTTTTCCTCATAGATTCAATTATTCGATTGGATATACAAAAATTCGTTTTGTTGTAATAGCAAGCTAGTCATATAACCAACGATACGATTAAAAATCAGTAAAAGAAAATATTTTAAATTGACTACATAACACTTTTCAATTTCAAGTTTGTGTCTTATTTAGCTTAAGGTAGTTGTTCCGCTAAATGGGTTTTCTTAGGATTTTTTTTGAAATTTAGACAGATTATTATTTAAATACTTCTGCATCGATTGGTGGCAAAACGAAATTTATGTACAATATAGTTCCGGAGATATTAAATTCCAAAGATAGAGTTTTTCAGACTCTTATACATTGCACTATACGGGATATCGGAAAGTTTACATACATATCTATCTATCTATCTATCTATCTATCTATCTATCTATCTATCTATCTATCTATCTATCTATCTATCTATCTATCTATATATATAAAATAGAAAAGTATGTGGATATATATGTATGTGGAAATGATCTGATTGGCCAGTGCATAGCCAATGCCAAAGCGTTAAATTATTAGAACGATTCTGATTGGTCAGATAGTGATCGTGCTTAGGCAATGTGTTAAATAAATCTTTCCTTATTCTTCCTTATTTTTGAATCAATTTCATTCAGCACATTCTTTCGATACTTACAGTAAGATTTTAAATTTCAATTATTAAATTGGTATGAACGAGACGCTCCCCGCCAGGGCTAGTGACGCTGGGCCGAAGGCCCGGTCGTCAGCTAGTTTAATTATAATTAAGAAACCCTTCTTACCATTTTTATAAAAATCTAAACCAATATATATTTTAAGACAATTTTGATTCATAGTTACAACACAGTTTCTGAGATAATAATGAATAAATAATGAAAAATGTATAAAAAAATGTACGCTGAAAATAATTTGGCAACAGCGCATTTATTTAACCAGTGAAAGATGTATAAAGCCCCTATGCGCTAGATTTTTTCATCATCATCATTGAGTATACAGTCCTAAGACTGGTTTGATGCAACAATCCGTCTCCACTCGACTCTGTCCTCCGCCAGCTGTTTAACCTCTCTAAATGTCTGGCATCCCATATCCCCAATTATTTGGTTGAAATATTCTAATCTGGGTCTTCCCCTTCCCCTTTTCTTTCCCACCTCCCTCTCCAAGATATCCCTAAGCAGTCCCCCATGTCTCAGTGTGTGCCCCATCATCTGACCTCTTCTCTTCTTCAGACTCTTCCACAAGGTTCTTCTTTCTCCGATTTTTCCAAGAACTTCTTCATTTGTAATTTTATCCATCCATTTGATATTCATCATTCTTCTGTAGCACCACATTTCGAAAGCCTCCAATCTCTTTCTCTCCGCTTTTCCAATTGTCCAGGTTTCACACCCGTACATGGCTATGCTCCATACATATGTCTTCAATAGCAACTTTCTGTTTGCTAAGCTGATTGAGGAGGAGCATAGTAGTTTTTGTTTTGAATTAAACCCCATTTTTGCTTGGGCAATTCTTGATTTAATTTCGTTTTTGCTCCTCCCATCCCATGTTATTTTACTTCCTAGGTAGCGGAATTCCTTAACTCCTTCTAGGTTTTCTTGGTTAATTTTGATGCATTCCTGTCTCGTTTGTTCTTTTTTTGTACATACTAGGACCTTGGTTTTATTCTTGTTTACTTTCATTTTGATTTCTTCTATTAGGATTTGGTTAATTCCATTCAAGGCGTCCTCTAATTCTTTTTTATTGCTTCCTAGAAGGGCAATGTCATCGGCAAATCTTAACATAGCGATCTTTTGACCTTGGATTTCTATACCTGTATCAATTTTGTCTTTGAATTCTTTAATCGCTTCTTCTATGTATAAGTTGAAAATCATGGGTGACAGCACACATCCTTGTCTTACACCTTTTTTTATTTTGGCTTCTCTTTGTTCATCACCAATATTTATAATTGCCGTCTGGTTTTGATATAGATTGTAGATTAGTCTTCTCTCTCTGAATTTTATTCCCGCCTGTTTTAATATTTTAAACATAATTTCCCAATTGACGTTATCGAATGCTTTTTCTAGGTCTATGAATCCGATGTAGACAGATTCTTCCCTGATAAAAGCCCTTTCTATTATTAGTCTAAGAGAGAGAATTGCTTCTCGGGTGCCTCTGTTTCTTCTAAAGCCGAACTGGTCTTCCCCCAGATTTTCTTCAACTCTTTGTTCTATTCTTCTTTGGATTATTTTGGTTAGGATTTTGGAGGCATGTGAGGTTAGGCTAATGGTCCTGAAATTTTCACATTTATCCGCGCCTGTCTTTTTGGGAAGTGTGACTATTTTGTTTTTTTGGAAATCTTTTGGGATGATTCCCAATTTATAGATTTTGCTAATTAGTTCAAAAAGTTTGTCACGTGCCTTTTCTCCAGAGTTCTTTTAGGATTTCAGCTTGTATATTGTCTATTCCGGGTGATTTTTTCAAAATTATAAAATTATAAAATTTTCATATCATCACATCATATAACGTAGGAGTTGATTACATTTGTTAAAAAATAACAAAAACAATTTTTATAGAAAATTTTTAGCTTTTAAAATATATTTTATCTGTCATTTTAATATAAAAATATTCAAACTCTTACAATGGTTCCAAATTTGTCAAACGAGCACGGGATTGGCTAGAATCGGTACATAAACAGCAAAAAGTATTGGGCTTATGAATTATGAATCCTTATTGTCTGTTCTATATACTCTAGCATTAACTTTTTGCTAGGATTTTCGCGAAACAACTACCTTAATGAAAAATACTGTCTACGTCTACATATATATAAAATTTTCATGAGGTGTAATGTAGACGTTGATTACATTTGTTAATAAAAAATAACAAATCGATTTTTATAGAAATTTAAAGTGTATTTTATCTATAATAATAAAATTTGAGTAAGATACGAGGTAGGTTTCACAAAAAAAGAAATAAAACAAAATTGAGTTTTGAATTCGACATATTTCGGGGGTTAGCCCATCATCAGGAGTCTAAGAAAACTGATTATATATTGGAAAAATAGTTTTACAAGTAACAATTTTTAAAAAAAATTTTAAATGTATGTGGTGAGGGGAAATATATCGAATTCAAAACTCAATTTTGTTTTATTTCTTTTTTGTGAAACCTACTCGTATCTTACTCAAGTTTTATTATTATATTAAAATGTTTCACCTAGAACCAACACAGAACTCCTTAAAAGTTATTGTATTTTATCTGTCATTTTAATATAAAAATATTCAATCTCTTACAATGGTGCCAGATTTGTCAAACGAGCCCGTGCTGGGATTGGCTAGAATCGGTACATAAACAGCAAAAAGTTTTGGGCCTATGAATTATGAATCCTTATTGTCCGTTCTATATACTCTATCATTAACTTTTTGCTAATCACATTTAGGGAACGCGGTGTTGGTTTATAGTGAAACATTGTTAAAATTAAATTAGGTTGGAGTTGGTGGTAGATTCACAAGGAGAAAAATTAAAATATAAAGATTTTTTTAGTTTACTCTATATATTTCGAAGCTCTTAACTCATCGTCAGGAGAACATTGAGTCAATGTTCTGACGATGAGTAGAAATATATAGAGTAAACTAAAAAAATCTTTGTATTTTAATTTTTCTCCTTGTGAAACACCACCAACTCCAACCTAATTTAACTTTTTGCTAGTATTGTCGCGAAACAACTACCTTAAAGAACCCTAAAAATCGCTAGCATGAGAAGAAATCGGTATTTCTGCTGGCGATTTGGTAACCGCGATCGAATTCCCGATGAAACTGGCTTTTTTTCCTAGATCTTCTGGAAGAGATAATAATAAACGATTTCTTTTATCCTCAATTAACAATGCCATTAGATTTATAGGAATGAATAATGATAATATTAATTTTCCCGAAAAAAACATGTTGTGCTGGTATATCTTGCACACCAGTGAAGCAAAGGCTGCAGTTGTGTGTGTGAGCAGAGCAAAGGTTGCACGCATGCAAGACCATTTCCGTGAAGTGGTCGCGTGTACCCCAGTGGGAAAGGGTCAAAGGTTTGGGGGCAGGATTGGGGTGGTTACCCTCTGCGACTAGACGCTGGGGGTGTTTGTCCCCGGGGCTCTCCACCGGCCGATTTACATTCACTCAATCAGACATTATTTTGTATGGCATTCGTTTGGCCACGCACCAGTCATTTCGATTGGCCATAATCTAAAATCTTTTCCAAACAAAAATGGAGAATCAATTTTTATGGCTTATTAATTAATTTTATTTTTTATTATTATTATTTTTTATCAAGCTTCCTCCTTTCTTGAACGGGTGAAAAAACATTAAGAAATTATTTTTCTTCCATTCCTCCCTCTCTCCCTTTTGCGAAGAGGTTACTTTAGACTTTACTAAATTTAATTAAATATTTTTTCTAAAACTTGGAAGAAAAAAATCATTTTCAATAAAACCTATAAAAAATAATTCATATCAGGGATTGGCATTTTATAAAATAACAATTTTATTTAAAACATAATTACAATTGAGTGGATATTGATGAGGCAGTCCAAAAAAAGAAGAAGATAATTTATACTATATTTTTATTCATAAACCGACGTTTCGGAGGCTATTCCCTACTTCTTCAGGGTCTGTAATCAATTAAAATGGGATTTGGCCATCATTACAAACAAGATAATCACAAGTTTTTTTTATAAATACAATTAATACATAATTAATGTAAACGCACCAGTAATGGGGCCATGCTCCTATAATTTTTTATTTTTGTAAATTTTTTGCAGAGTGCTAAAACTGCGGTTACAGGTGTAGGGCAGATGATAGAATGACAGGTAAAAATTTGGACCAGTTTGCTTTATTTTACAGTAGTGGAAATTCAGTTTTACTTCAATTTTTCTCTTAGGGCCGGTTGTATGTCCCAAAGTAAATGCTTTTTACCACTAACACAGGGTAGATGGACAATGGACGGATTGGGATTACCCTGTGTTAGGGCCGGTTAGTATGTCGCAAAGTAAATGCTTTTCATCACTAACCAAGGGTAGATGGTAAATGGAGGGGCTGGGATGGCCAATCAGATGACAGGAACTTTCAGTGCCTGTCATCTGATTGGCCATCATCTCCATTTACCATCTACCATTTGTTAGTGGTAAAAAGCATTTACTTTGCGTCATACAACCGGCCCTTAGTGGTAAAAAGCATTTACTTTGCGACTTACAACCAGCCCTTAGATGGCCCATTACTGGTTTACCTTATATACAATTTTTTTTTTAATCAAAAATATTCTACTCACTTTGAAAAGTCAGTGAAGAAAATCCAATGCGTTATTAAAAAAAATGTATATAATTTTGTATTAATTGTGTTTATAAAAATTTTTTTAGTGATGATCTTTTTTGTAATGATGACCAAATCCCATTTTAATTGATTACAGACCCTGAAGAAGGAGGGAATAGCCTTCGAAACGACGGTTTATGACTAAAAATATAGTATAAATTATCTTATCTTTTTTGGACTGCCTCATCAATATTCACTCAATTTCACTTTTCAGTCCGTCTCCAAAAATTACTTCAATCTTCATAATTACAATAATTTACGGTAACTAAGATATAAGCTAATAAATACCTACGTAAAGTAAAGAAAATTTTTGAAATTATTTTTAGAAAACTTTTTAAAATTTAAAATGCTATCTTTCTATATTTGATTCACTCGCGAATCGAATGCAGAGGTGATTTTTGTCAGATATTAAGTAATAATAATATCTGAATTTATATATTTCTGTATAAGAAATAATGAATTTTAAAATATTTTTCCAATTAATATATTAAATAATAATTAATATATCAAAGAGAGTTATTTTTGAGCACGTTTTTAAACAAGGTATACATATCGCTAGACTACTGCTGGTTGAGGCTATTGGAGTCAGCTGAATCTTAAATCTGGACCAAGAGAAATGAAAAAGATTCCAATAGCCTCAACCAGCAGTAGTCTAGCGATAAATGTTGTAATTAATTTGTATTGATGTTTGTTAATGTATTATAGCTAGATTGTATTGATGTTTGGAGGACCTAGCCACCGAGGACTTGTGCCTCTAAGCAGGTCGAGGAATAAAGATTTATTTATATATCTTGTTTAAAAACGGTGTCAAAAATAACTCTCTTTGATATATTAATTATTATTTAATATATTAATTGGAAAAATACTAGATCTATGCTTGAACCACCTCCTTAAAAACATTTTTGTTCCTACTTTCTCGATTAAAAATTCTTTCGAACTAATAGATTCTCTTCAAGATGTAAAAATTCAAAATTCGTTCAAACATATTTCTTTCGATATTAAAAATATGTTCCCCTCAATCCCACTTGCTGACCTCAAAAATATTATGTCCAAACTTATTGAATCAAAATTTGTTGAACCCACCCAAAGAACACAAATTAAAACTCTTTTAGATCTATGCCTGAACCAAAATTACCTAGAATTTTATATTTTAAATTTTAAAAAGTTTTCTAAAAGAAATTTCAAAAATTTCCTTTACTTTATTTAAAATGTTTCACCAAGAACCTACACCATTCTCCATGAACAAAAAAAAATACTATTATAACTACATTTTTGAGAAACCAATGAAAAACTTTTAAATACACCTAAGTCATTAAATTTTTAAGAAAATAAATCAAGAGCCTCGTTTACACTAGAGCTATTCGAGGGTCGTGAGACATATTTTATTTGATATATTGCCCTTATTTTGCTTTTATTAATCGACTTCAAAAAAGGAGGAGGTTCTCAATTCGACTGAATTTTTTTTTGTGTCTATGTTACCTAATATGTTCGCCAATTGTGAACCTATTTTGATGATTTTTTATGCATTGGGTTCACTCTAGTTTCCGATTGGTAAAAATATAAATTTCATTGGTATTGGATCTTTTTTGTTATGTTTGTTCAGGCATAACTTCTTTGTTTATGAACCGATTTTAATCATTCTTTCTGTGTTTGGATCAGTATAGCTCCAAGATAGTCAAAATACCTAACTATTTATTTATTTATTTATTTTATGTATGTTCAGCTAGAACTTTATTGCCACGTGGAACTATTTCGATAATTCTTTTTTTTTAATTTTTAGGGGTGGTCCCATATTAATTTGATCAAGTTCTGATGATATGATCAATGATAAAATAACGTAAATCTCCAATTCTTATTTTAACAAAGTCAGAATTTTTTCGATCTCAGCTTAAAATATCAATCAAAATCTTAAAAAAAGTGCTTCTCGAAAGATGAAGGTGTTTACAATGTAAAAACCCATGACGACATCTAGTTCACATTTCAAATAGGAATAACATTTATTTCTACATATTAGGACGTTTTGGAGCAAAAATTTTTTAATTTTTCAATATTATTACTTGAATAAGGATTTTTGTCGTTGAACTTAATTCTGAATTGAAATTCAAAACAACTATGTGCCAAATTTCAATCTTAAAGGGTTCGTGGATAAAAATCACTTTTCATTTTTCTTCCCTCCAAATTCGCCTAGTAGTACAATGTTTAAAACTATATAGTCACTACCGAGGGGTGAACAGCGACCTAAAATTGTGTACACCTACTTCCACTTCCACTTTCATTTCCAAGTAGAAGACAATAGTTGACAATAGATTATCTAATGAATTCTAAAGTAATTACAAATAATTTCAAAGACGGAGTACACCTAGTTCCAATCGCGGTTCACCCCACGGTAACTACACTAACGAGCAAAGAAATGAAATCACTCTCTTTTCATTAATTTAATGATACATCGTATGTTTCTTTGTAATTTATTAGAAATTTAAATATTTTTTTTAAACGGGGGGGGGGGGGGGATACTAAATATAAATAATGCTTAAATAAAGTGTTTATTATTATTTTATTTTTTTATTTTTTTCTGATGTATTTGAATAATATCCAATCACCAAAATTTTCATTTTTTCCTAATTTTTCATTCCAATACAAATAATTAAAAATTAACTGGATGAGTTTTGATGTAAAACATATGGATTTAATCTTTAATCTTTGGCTTTAATACGGTATAATTTATATTAATATAACATTATTTATATTTGAGAATGAAAATTACATTTAACAACTCGCAAGGGAGGTGATTCCATTTCTTTGCACGTGAGTGTATATAGATTCTATACAGATTTCAAGAATCTATATAGGATCTATTATTTACCATAGTTACTATATACACTGAAGTGCAAAGAAATCGATCCACCAATAAAAACTTTATTAAATAGTAAATTATTTTTAATTTTTTTACAAGGAACCATACATTATTGAAATTATTGCTTATTGCAAGTCTAATTGTCACTTGTTGTTGACTTAGCCCTTGATTAATTAGGCACACACTTTGAACTGCTTGAACTTCAGAAACAAGGGGTGAACCGCGACATAAAATCGTGTACACACTTTCATTTCCAAGTAGAAGACAAAAGATGACAATAGATTATCTAATGAATTTCAAAGTAATTCCAAATAATTCCAAAGACGGTGTACACCTAATTCCAATCGCGGATCACCCTCGTTCAGAAATATCCATTTTGTATATTTTATTTTTCTATCAATGAAGCTTAATTCGAAATTATTCATTTTATTGATATTTCAAATGGAATTTGATCTTTTATTAAAACTTTATTTAAATTAAAGTAATATTGAAAAATTATGATAATTTGTAATTGTAACTTTTAATTTAATTTTACTTATTTTTTTTATAAATTTCAATAATTATCAACAATATTTATTGAATATGTTAGTTTAAGAGTTAATGAAACAAATTATATGTATATTTGTAAAAATTTTAAAAATAATTTGCTATTTAATAAAGTTTTTATTAGTGGGTCGATTTTTTTGCACCGTACTGTAGTTTGAAACATTGTGCTACTAGGCAGTAGCGTAGCCAGAAAAATTGTCTGGGGGGGGGGGTCAATCTAGAAAGCAAAATACTTATTGAAGGAGACAATAAAAGAGTGTGTCTTCTGCTGGAATTATAAATTTTATTTATTTATAACGAGACTATAGTTTCGAGGGCTTTGCCCTCTTCATCAGTCTATTACAATGTATTCACAGGAATTAATTTAGTTAACTTCAATTCAAACAAGACTCAATGTTGTCTAATTTCTAGGCGCGAAAATAGAGATTTCCCTGATATTCACTTCGATTCGAATACCCTGAAAATGTGTGACAGCCTATCCATGTTGGGCGTCTCTGTCGCATCTGACCTGTCTTGGAATGAACACATCTCCTCTGTGGCGAAATCTGCAGCAAGGAAGATTGGCTTCTTATTCAGGTCCAAGCGATTTTACAAACCCCCACAACTTCTCACCATCTACAAGGCCCAAATCCGCCCCTATCTCGAATACGGCTCTCATCTGTGGAGAGGAGCCTCAAAATATTCTCTTGCTACCCTTGATGCAATTCAGAAACGAGCCGTCAGGCTAATTGACGATTCTACCCTCACCGACTCCCTCGACTCGCTGGCTCATCGAAGAGATGTCTCCGCCCTTTCCCTTTTCTATAGATACTATCACGGCAGGTGCTCTGATGAGATAAAATCAATAATTCCCCAAAGCATGCTTTGCACGCAGCACACGTTTTGCCGACTCCCAACACTCTTTCGCGGTCAAATTAGAAAAGTGCCGGACCACTTCATTCTCGAATTCATATATCCCCATGACTTCAAGGAACTGGAACTCTCTCCCAGCCTCTATCTTTCCCAGCACCTATGATCTTCAAACCTTTCAAAACCAGGGTGCATAGACACCTACGTCTACACCCTCTCACTTAAACAACTTTCCCTTCTCTTCGGTAATGCAAGGGTCTTTCGAGATCCATAGGGGCTACATCTTTACTGGTGCACCCCTTCTTGCATTCGATTGCATTAAAAAAAAAAAAAATTTATGAATGAAAGTTTAAAATCTTTCATGTGGTTAGGTTAAGAAAATATACAGTGTGGGTAAGTTCAGAATTGAAATTTGTACTTGTTTTATTATTTTGGCTGTAGGTGGCTTTCGTGAAGTTTATATTTTAGCCGCTATTTTTAAAATAAAGCTTTCGGGAATTTCTATTCTTCTTCTTTATTTTAAAAATAGCGGCTAAAATATAAACTTCACGAAAGCCACCTACAGCCAAAATAATAAAACAAGTACAAATTTCAATTCTGAACTTACCCACACTGTATATTTTCTTAACCTAACCACATGAAAGATTTTAAACTTTCATTCATAAATTAATTCCTGTGAATACATTGTAATAGACTGATGAAGAGGGCAAAGCCCTCGAAACTATAGTCTCGTTATAAATAAATAAAATTTATAATTCCAGCAGAAGGCACACTCTTTTATTGTCTCCTTCAATATATAAAAATTCTGCTACTCTCGGCAAAAACTTTCAATTTAAAATATTTATTGGGATTTTTTTTTATTAAAACAAATAGGCACTTTAAGAAATTAAAAAAGAACATAATTCTTGATTAAACATATAAAATATATTTAATTACGGTTAGTTTGCCATAAAAAACGGTTTGCCGTTGTCGTAAATCATCCCATGAACCCTGCCCTAGAGGGGGGGGGGGTTCTGACGCCCAAAACCCCCGTGGATACGCCTCTGCTACTAGGGTCACTAGTGTGATAAATAAACCTTGGAATTTTAAAGAATATAAACCATGCAGTCATTTGAGTTTTGGAAAAATAATTAAAATGACAAAATCATGTTATTTCAGCAAAAAAGACTGACTTATCTCTTCTGTAATTTTATTATTACATATTTTACATGCCTGTTTAATCTCAGTTAATTCAGAAAGAAAAAAAGCGGTTCACTTCTCGCTTTGAAATAGAATCAGTATGATATATTCCAAACGATTTGATTTCTCCCTAAAAAGAATGTTATTACTGACAAGTTCTATCCATTATCTCCGAGTTGAATGCATAATTAATTGTGGGATGTCGTGATGAGTAGGAGCAAAAGGGCATGACGAGCGAGGAGGGCAAGTGTCAAACTTGCAAGGAAACAGGGATGATCTTGTGCCGTTGCTGTGAGGATGTGGATCTGGGTCTGGATGTGGATGGGGATGAAAATGGGGAAGTGCAGCCAACAACTCCGACATCGCTTTATTAAGTAGCAACTAGGAAAGCAAGCGCACTAACTGTCTTTGAGGAAAAGGATTCCCAGTTCGTCAAATAATACCACGTAACATGCATTGTTCTATGTATTTATCGAGAGGGAAATTGTTGACAGAGGCGGATGAATAACTTTGTACGATTACTGATTTGAGTAAATCTATCTCGATGAGGATCTTCTCTATTAGGGATATCTTTTACTTTAAGCTCGTAGCCCGAAATGTATATAATCTTGCTCATAAGCAATATTTCTTTTATTTACGAAACTTACCTAGTAATTTATATTTTTTAAATTTAAATTTTTATTCAAATACCACACATTCTGAGGTATATGAGTCAACACTTGACTAGGATGTAGTAGTCGGTTGCCACAGGATACTTCTCCCATAAGAAATGAAAGAATTTTTCTGTTTTTGGTTCTTAATATTTTATTCAAGAGACGTTTCAACAAGTATGCCTTGTCATCATCAGTCTAAAAAGTAGATTAAAACAAGGAGCCTGAGTATAAAATTTGTCAATAAAGAGCAACCATGCAGTCACATTAATTGAACTTAACAGTAAAATACTTATTATATGATAATTATACATAAGTAAAATTAAAATTAAAATTAAAATTAATTTATACCTATTTTGTTTTTTACATCAGGGTACAATTTTTACTGTTATATCAGGATGTGTTAAATCATAAGTTTAGTACAATTTTTCATAATAATTAATCATAATAAAATAAATTTAAATTTTTAATTTGCACGAAATTTTTTCTGGAGATAGACGGACTGGTAGAACTTAGTCCGCCTCCGTGGTGTAAATGGTTAGAATAACTGACTGGCAACCCGGAGGTCTCGGGTTCGATTCCCGGCAATACCCCAGACATTTTTTCTGTAAGTATAGGGTCTGGTAATAAAATTAAGTGGGAGATAAATTTAACCGAATTTATCGCGTGGAGAATTTACCACTGCTCGAAGCCCCTAAAACCTTAGTAAATTGGATATTGAATTGTATCTAAGTTTCTGAGATTGGCTACTGATCCCGGCTTCTTTTCCTTCTACTCTGTTCTTTTCACGATGGAGGGGCCAGCCCATACAGGCCTTTAGGGGATCCACCTTCTGGTGTATCTCCTTCTCACATCAATATCATTAAAAAAAAAAAACTTTTAATTGAAAGTAATGGAAGGCAGCCTAGGGCTATTGAGGAAAGAAAAAATTAACACATATCCAAATAAGGTGTCATTTATTGGATTCTTTCCTCCTTCCCCTTCAAACCGACGTTTCAGAGGATTCTTTCCTACTTCTTCAGGGTTTCAAGAGGTCAATAAAGAAAACAAATAACATGATTCTTTCCTCTCTACACAGCAGTGTTTAAAACTTTTTTCTTCCTTAGCAGAAGCATAGAAAAACAATTTTTTTTTACCTTCTTTATCTTAATTATCAAAAATTAACAAAAAGGAGGAAAAAATGGAAATGAGGAAAGAATCCAATAAATTACACCTTATTTGATATGTCTTTATTTTTACTTTACCATACAGGGTATGGTCAAGTATTGTAATCGTGCATGAAAAATGTATTTTTGCTTCTTTTTTTTTCGAAATATCTCAAAAAAAGGCTAAAAATATTTTGATTAAAAAAATTGAGCGTAACCATGGCATTTCGCTCTACAAAAAAGCTCTAATAAGTGAACATCGAAAAAAATTATATTTTTCGAGATAATAATTGTTTTGTCAAAATGTCTTAGTCTGTGCGTTACCAAATTTTATGGACGAGAGCTAGCTCAAAAACTAGTATGAATATCGAAACCAAATTTAACACGTAGTTTTGGTCCATTGAGATTAAGAGCTGAATAGATTTTGGTGCATATCGACCCGAAATTAAGGGAGAGGGGGAGGGGGGTAAACATTAAAAAATCTAGGCCATTTGAGCAAACTCAACCAAATTTTATATACATAATCAGTGGGACCACAGAAGTCTTAAAATGCAAAAACTAACAGCCCAAAATGGGGGGGGGTAGTAGGGTCAAAAAATGAAAATCTAGACCCTTGTATCAAACTCAACCAAATTTTGTATACATAATCAGTGGGCCCACAGTAATCTAAAATTGCAAAAACTAACCCCCCAAAATGGGGGGGGAGGGGGTCAAAAGATGAAAATATAGGCTCATGTGCCAAACTCAACCAAATTTTGTAAACATAATCAGTGGGCCCCCAGGAGGTCCAAAAATGCAAAAACTAACCCCCCTCGCCAAAACATGATTATAAATAATTTGATTAAATATTAAATATAAGTGAGGGGCCAGGTTGTATGGTAAAGTCATGTGGATGGCCACATCAGAACACGTCAGCTTATTTCTTTCCTCACTACCCCTGGGCTGCCTTCCATTACTTTCAATTAAATTTTTAATTTTATTTCAATATTTAGTTTATTTTAATGAAGATACAATATTTCTCAAAATAATTTAGGTGGTTTTAAATTCTTTAACTTCCAACAAATTTCATTTTCATTCCTTTGAATAGTTTTTTTTTTTTTTTTAAGATATTCCATGATAGCTGGATATTGATACTCGGATCGTGAAATGAATACGTCTCTTGGCTCGATTCTTTTTTCCTTTTCTTCATTTGCTTGTCAAATTAAGAATGCATCCGAGTGCGGGACTCAAGAAAGAAGAAACGTCCCCAGTTTGCTTGCTCGCTTCTTTTCCTTTTCTTTTCTTTTTTTCTTTTCAGAAAAAACTTTTTAATCTGAATTTTTATTTGATTGAGTATATATATTGTCTCTAAATATTCTCTTTGTAAAGTGATTTTCAAGAGCATCTTATATAAAAAATAAAAAAAAATAAAAAAAATAAAGAAATTGAAAAACAAACTACTTTGGATAATTGTTACTATTTATAATTCAAATTCAACAAATAAAATAACAAGAACTCAAAAAATCAAATAAAATGCACTAAAAGGTATAAAATAATTATCTAATTTAGTTACAACTAAGACGACGAAATATTAACATGAAATCACTTTTGAAGTCGGTGCTAAACATTTTGTGAATCGAACTCGACGGATCTTACTTAGTACGTTTGGCGGATAAGCTCGCTTATTTAGTTTGTTTAGCACCGACTTCAAAAAGTGATTTCATGTTAATATTTCGTCTCTTAGTTGTAACTAAATTAGATAATTATTTTATACCTTTTAGTGCTTTTTATTTGATTTTTGAGTTCTTATTATTTTATTTGTTGCATTTAATTTTTTTGAAGTCGCTTTTATTTTTTTTTATAAAAATTATTTTTATTTTTCTCTTTTTAGTGATATTATTAATAGTTACTTAATATAATACCTTGCATGCATCTCGTAAGAGAAAGCGTCGGGCGAATGAATCAGAAAATGAAAATAAAATTCAATTCATAAATATAGAAATTCTCTCGAAACGTTTGCCGGTTTTAAATGAAAGTTTTCAGATTTTTTTTATAAAAGATCTTATTTATTATAATTTCAATTATTTGCTCATAAGAATTGGAGATTTAAGTTATTTCGTCATTGATCATAACATCAGAACTTGACCAAATTAATATGGGACAACCCCTAAGGTACCCCCTTTCCAATAAAAAAGAATCATCGAATTCGGTCCACGAGTTCTGGCCGAACATACAGAAAATAAATAAATCAATAAATATCTTGACTATCTTGGAGCTATACTTATCCAAACGCAGAAAGAATCATTAAAATCGGTTCATAAACAAAGATAAATGATACTAGATATAATAGGAAACTAGACTGAACCCAATACAAAAAAAATCATCAAAATCGGTTCACAATTGACGAATATATCAGGTAATATAAACAACAAAAAAAACAGTTCAATTGAGAACCTCCTCCTTTTTTGAAGTCGTTTAATAAAATTGGAGATTGATGTTTGAGTTAAAAATTTTCGGATGAAATCATCTAGATTAGATAATTTAATAACAAATATATACTCATCAGAATGCTCAAAGTTTTGACATCTAATTCTGGACCAATTTCCAAGTGATTAGAAAGTCATTCCAAAGATGAGAATTAGATGTTGGAACGTTGTGAATTCTAATGAGAATATTTAATCAATATTATATATCAGTCGTTTATTTTGAAAGTGGCCTAAGTCCATTGTTTGTTATTTCGAGATATGTTATATTTTTTAACCGACTTCAAATAAGGAGGAGGTTCTCTATTCGACTGAAATTTTTTTTTGTGCCTATGTTACCTCATATCTCCGCCAATTGTCAACCGATTTTGAAATTTTTTTTGCATTGGGTCCAGTCTAGCTTCCGATTGGTCCTATTTTTTTTTCGTTTTTTTTTCATAGGTATTAGACCTTTTTTATTAGGTTTGTTTAGACCTAACCTCTTTGTTTATGAACCGATTTCGATGGTTCTTTTTTTATCCGAAAGGGGGTGTCTTAGGGATGGTGTCATATTAATTTGGTCAAGTTCTGATGATATAATCACTATTAATAACATCACTAAAAAGAGAAAAATAAAAATAATTTTTAAGAAAAAAATAAAAACCGACTTCAAAAAATTAAATGCAACAAATAAAATACACTAAAAGGTATAAAATAATTATTATCTTATTTAGTTACAACTAAACGACGAAATATTAACATGAAATTACTTTTGAAGTTGGTGCCAAACATATACCTTTTATGAATCGCACTCGACGGACCTTACTTAGTACGTTTGGCGGGTACGCTCGCTTATAGGTATAGTTTGTTTGGTACCGACTTCAAAAAGTAATTTCATGTTAATATTTCGTCGTTTAGTTGTAACTAAATAAGATAATAATTATTTTATACCGTTTAGTGTATTTTATTTGTTGCAATTAATTTTTTGAAGTCGGTTTTTATTTTTTTCTTAAAAATTATTTTTTATATATACATATACAGTAGAGTCTCACTAATCCGGCACTTCAATAGACCGGCACGTCTAATAATCCGGCACCCTCCGCCCACGATTTGGTGTCCGTTTGTTACCCATGTCGGGTGAAATTTATTTTATTTTATTTGATTTATTATGAATTTTTCTATACAATCCAGTAATCCAAACATTCCAATAATCCGGCACCCCTAGTTTTTAATAGTGCCGGATTAGTGAGACTCTTCTGTATTTATATATTGATATATTTATTTTGACAAATTCATGAGAGCATTGTACTCCATTGACTGTGATATTATAAATATTTTCAAAATTGGACTTATGCCACTTTTAAAATAAACGGCTCATATATATGTATATGTTGCAGTAAAAACTAGTTTTTAGTAAGAACGCGTTCTTACTAGTTAAAACGCGTTCACTGAATAACTTTGTGACAACTAGAGTTTACTGATGTTGGTAGAATTTGGTTCAAAGTTCTAGAATATTCATTTTGACCTTCCGCCTCATTTTGGGTGTTTATTTTCAAAAATTTTTAAACGAAAATGTCAAAAATTACATCCTCTACAACTTTGCTTCTAATTTTTGACATTTTCGTTTAAAATTTTTTGAAAATAAACACCCAAAATGAGGCGGAAGTTCAAAATGAAGATTCTAGACCTTTGAACCAAACTCAACCAACAATAGTAAATTCTAGTTGCCATAAAGGTATTCAGTGAAACGCGTTTTAACTAGTAAGAACGCGTTCTTACTAAAAACGGGTTTTTACTGATACATATATAATATAGTCTTGGATACTATTGTCTGAGCTTAGGTCTCCTGCACCAAAAACCTGGTAGGCCAAGCGTCTTTCTAATAGAATCAGGAGACCGGGCTCAAGCCCTACTCACTGCAAAAATTTAACTGGCCGACTCCTACACAAATTTGAACTGAAATACCCACTCATCCATACAAACACACAGATAATGGGTGGAATTTATAGAAAAATCATCCATTTTAGAAATGATCGAAATTTTAAAGGAAAAAAATTCAATAAACAAAAGTTCAGATATGGACTGGTTTTCTATTATTTATAAAAAAAAATTTGAGAAAAAAATGTTTTATAATTATTAATATTTTGTATTTTTATTCAGATCATTTTATCATGTCACGACAATCTGTATCATTGTCAATTTTCAAAATATTTATTTGTTTATAGTTGCTTTATCATTTCATTTCTAAAGCAACTATTTTTCAGAATTTTCAAATGTCCATTGATGAAGGGAGGATTTCTCCCCGAAACATTTGGATTTTTAAACGTTTCTAAATTTTATATATTTATTTGGGGTTTGTATTCTTCACTAATCCCGCGTGTGGGTTCACTGTGGCTTGACGTCTTATGTGTCTAGGGGTTTATCAAATAAAAGGTGTTCATTTAACTGAATTTATTTGTTCTCAAAGCTGAAAGTGTGAAATTTGTTGATGAATTTGTGTAATAATCCTTTTATCTTTGTAAGAGGCGGCCCGCTCCTCGGAGGCCCAATAAACAAAATATAATATAAAATATTTAACAGGTATAATCTATAGTACCTGGAGGCACAGAGCGATGCTCGGTAGCTTCTTCCTTCAGTTAAAACCTTGATTTTAATATTATTTTTAAGTTAAAATTCTGATAAAAAGGTCGATTTTTATTTGAGAGCCGTTTTTCAAATTAAAAAAAAATACAAATATATATAGTATTCGCCCACTGTACCCCCACCCCGCTTGACTAAACCCCCGAAACTTCGCCCTACCCCCGGACCCCCCACCACTGCACCCCACCTCCTGCACCTGTTTTGCTTCAACCATATGATTCATTTTTATTCATCCAATTGTTAATAAATAAAACCAATAAAATCAAAATTTGTTGTTTTTTCAGAAAATTGAGACCTGCTTATGCGAAATATATTTTTAAATAAATTCTTGATTATTTTTTATTCTATTAAATAAATAAAGTTCTTTATAAAAACAATTATAAAACGTTTATTAATATTTCTAACGTTTAGGTTGAACAAAATATGTTAAAATCCACAATCATAATACTTCTTCAAGGCCTTTTAGAACAATGGATTAAGGCAACCCATTGTCTGCCTGGGTACAAAAGGAAAAGGGAAACCTTTTTTAAAACCCTAAGAATGGGATTTGTCTACCTGAGAATAATTAATTTGATTACGAAAAAACACATCAAAAACAATTTTGTCGAAGATGAGACCGTGACAGATCGAATTGTCAACCCAAAAAACCCCTAAGCCGTGAATTTCATCAAAATCGGTAGAGTCGTTTTCAAAATAGAACCAAGATACAAATATATATATAAATAAATATACAAACAAATATATCTATATAATAAAAATGAATTTCTTTTTCTTTGTAAGCGCAGATCTCTCAAATGCCTGGGCCGATTTGGCTAATTTTTTTTTTAAAATGTTCGTAATAGTCCATTTCAGGTTAATATGTAAAAAAAAATCCGAAAAGTTGCCCGGAAAATTGGAAAATTCACGGAAAACTGAAACCAAATCTGAATTGCCAACATAGCTTGCCAAACAATAAAATAACTAAATAGCAAACTAACTTTGTGTTGGCAGCCCTATCTGTCACATTTTTGAGATGTTTCTTAATAGCATAGATAAAAGAGATCTAACCACATTATCGTTGAAGAAGAATTTAATAATGCAACAAAGATTTAAAAAAACTATCTATTTTTTTTAAAGTACATTAAAAAAAAAATTAAAAAAATAAACTGCAACGGATCGTTGCTAAACTTTATCCAATGTACTATCTTATTCTAAAATAAAGTACTTTTTAAAATAAAATTTTACAAAAAACTATATAAGTATGACCTTTTTTGTGGTCCTCAAGGTACTTAATTACAATGAATTTTAAATCCCACAAATATTAATTTGACAATTAAATTGATGAACTCAAAAATTGTTATTTAGTTAAATAAACTGCAACGGATCGTTGCTAAACTTTATCCAAATTCATTTGAAATATTAATATGTTTATTCCTTTATTATCAATCAGATATCACTTGCAATTTGCAGTTCATGTTGACCATGCGCGGATCCAGGGGGGGGCGATGGGGGCGACCGCCCCCCTTAAGCATTGGAGATCAATATTTTTTATATGTTTATTTTTTTTATATATATCATTAAATTTTAAAATTGAAGAAAATAAAGTTCTATGTGGGGGGGGGGGGCGTCTTTGCCCCCCCCCGCTTGGACAATTCGACCGCGACACACTTCCGAGATCAAAAGTAGATATACCGGCGACCGCCCCCCCCCCACCCAAATCAGAGGTCTGGATCCGCGCCTGATGTTGACTTTATTTCAAAAATAATGATCGATTCTCATTTAACAGTCGAGGAATAACAATTCTACATTCGATTTTTGACGTTTCGGTTTTTATTGGTAGCCATTGGTGAAGACATGGAGGAATCAACTTAAAATCAAAAATAGCAATCGATTCTTATCTAATACTTGAGGAATAATAATTCTACATTAGATTTTTGACCCTTCGATTATTATTGGTAACCATTGCTGAAGACATGGAGGAATCGACTTAAAATCAAAAATAACGATCGATTCTTATCTAATACTAGAGGAATAACCTTTTGCATTCCATTTTTGATGTTTTGACTATTAATGGCAAGCTCTACTGAAAACGTGGAAGAATCGACTTAAAATCAATAAGACTAAATTATTTTATGATAAACAACTCAAGCTTGAGAATAAGAGAATTTTTTATCAATAGAGATTTTTAATACATTTTAAATATTTGTTTCATCTTATTTGTTATGAGTGTATATTACAGTTAAATAGAATCACAAATTATGTCTATTTAAGACTTTATAATAAAACAATTATATTTATTCTCTGTTACTAATAAAACATCAATAAAGCAGCCAAGCAAGTGGGGTCCAGGGGGCGAAGCCCCTAGCATAAGAGGCCCGCCGAAGGCGGGCCTTGAAGCTAGTATCCAAATAAATATACAATTTTTGCTCGTTTAATAAGAGTAGATATATAAAATTCTTTGCCTGATACACTCACTCACACACTCATCATCAAAACAGCCAGAACCACTGGACACAGAAACATGAAATTTGGAGAGGATATTACAGCTATGACATAGGGGGTCAATAAGAAATGATTTTTCGAAATTCGACCCCTAAGGAGATCAAAGTGTGTTTTCACTGATTATGCGATATCTCTTAAGGATGATAAAATATCTACTTGCTTTTTAACTTATAAAAATACTAAATTAAAATATCTAAAAACTAATTTTTTGAAATTCGACCCCTTAAGAGGGTCAAAAAGAACAAAATATCTTTGCAATGTGTTTACACTAATTATGCATTTTCAATTAAGAACGATAAGATATCTACTTGATTTTTACTTAATACAATTCTAAATACAAATATCTAAAAAGTAATTTCATGATTTTTTTGAAATTTTACTCCCAACTATCCAAAATGTGAGTGGGAGCAAAAATTAAAACTCTCTCTATCTTGATCAAATTTTGTAGAGTTATTCTTTATTACTTTAAGAAACTATTCCTGTAAAAATCAACTATCAAAATTGACTGAATGAGGGCGAAAGGGGGGGGGGGGGATATAGAATTTTTAGCTTTTTTGTACATTTACTCTTTAGAAAACTGTGGATTATTTATTTGCAAATATCTAAAAAATAATTTCAACCTCCCAAAATGTGAGTGGGGGCAAAAAATTAATACTCTCTCCGATATAGATCAAATTTTGTAATGTTAGTTTTTAAGACTATATAAAATGTATGCTGTAAAAATCAATAGCCAAAATGAGTGCGTGGGGGCGAAAGAGGCGTCAAAATATTACAGACCTAATAATCACATGCCGAGACGCCGCCCGCCAGGGCCACCTGCCCAGAGGGCCGAGCTGTAGAGGGCGTGCCGAAGGCAGGCCTGGAGCAGCTCGTATTCTATATACAGGTTTAAATAACAACTTTCACTTGAAGGGGGTTAATTGTAATTGTAATTGTTAAGAGAGACTTGGTTATTCGTTTAAGCGGAAGGGGTGAATAGAATCTATCGTGAAGCTATATATACTTTTGAATCTGAACCTTGTCTGTTCGTTGTCTGACTGCAAGGCTGATTGCAAGTGTTTCTGCTGACATGATTCCTTTAAGGGTGGTGGGGGGACAAATATCACGTGACATATTGTAGATGGGAAAATTCTATTCGTTCGTTAAAAACAATGTTTTGAGAATTCACACAGTTGTCATCATACTTTTGAATTTATGACGAATTTCTGTTCGGCATATAATTTCTGAGACTTAAGGGTCAATGGCGTACTTGACAAAGGGCGGAAGACGTCTTTTACAAGGATTCTTTGGTGGGGCGGAAATCACTTGACCATTACATTTGGTTTTTCAGATGATACAAGTGAGAAATTTCTTATTAAAATTTCAAATCTACATTTACCTATATAAAAGCACATTTATTTATAATAAATAAAACATTTTATTTTGCAAAATGGACTAGCAGCATATAGGGATAATAAATATCTATAGAAAATCAAGAGCGGTGGTCAACTACTAATTCCGAGGTGTTAGGGATAATTTTTATCATGTCCGAAAAGTCATATTCGCCCCTTCGGGTATACTTACTGAAGAAATGGATACAACCTTCTGACATAATAAAAATTATCCATAACTCCTCGGGGTTCGTAGCTGACAGCCACTATTGATTTTTTATAGAAATATTAACTCTGATCGACATTTGTTTTATATATTTAATTATTTATATTGAAAAATAATAATAATAATTTAAGTTCTAATAGTTAAAATTGCTTAGATTGGCTAATCTAGACAAATTATTATTATATGTGTTACGTCTAATTTGTGAAATTATCTTTTCCTGTAAATAGGTAACATTTTGCCTAATTCATGAATTAAGAAAAATTAGGGAAAATCACTTGCCGATTTCCGGAATTAAGAAATGTCAATGACGATTTCAACTAACATGGGAAATTGATTTATTATTTTAAACATATGGTCAACTTAAATTAATAGACCACAGATATATAAAATTGAAAGTTTTTGCCGAGAGTAGCAGAATTTTTATATATTGAAGGAGACAATAAAAAGAGTGTGTCTTCTGCTGGAATTATAAATTTTATTTATTTATAACAGATCGTTATAAATAAATAAAATTTATAATTCCAGCGAAGACACACTCTTTATGTGTCTCCTTCAACACAGATATGATAAGTGGCAGCCAGGGGTGGATCGGGCATTTTCTTACGGCCCACACGCTCCCCTCCTCCCCAAACAATATGTTTACAATATGAAATTTACTTTTAAACATACTCACTCTTTCTATTTTATATGGGAGTTAAAAAAGTGTAAATAATCGAGTGGATCTTATTCGATTTTTTTAAAGTAATTTAGGTAATGTAAAGTAAATGATTGATAGGATTTTTTTATTCTTATTTTTATTTTATTTTATTATTTTTTTTTGTAGGCCCCACCGGCCACACTCATTGCAGTGATGGGCCGCATCCGGATCGGGCCGCTGGGATATCGAGAAATCTCCCTTTAGACAGCAAAGGCAAGGGGGCCTCTTGCCCTTGATTTCTCGGTTACCTGGCGGCTCGATCCGGTCGGCCCAGCACTGCAACAGTGTGGCTAACATAAAATCATAGAACTTTCTTTAAACATTGAGATTTTATTGTAGAGATATAATTTATTCCCTTTTTCGAAATATGAATGTACGACTGGTACAGTACGTGAAGCTTTTTTTCAAGAATAAAATTCACTAAAAGCAAAATTATAAGTGAATAAAAAAAATAATGAAGTTTCGAATATTTAAAAATTAATCTACTTCTCATATTTTCATTTTCTAAAATATTTATTATTTCAGTAATGTATATGCCACGACACTAGCCTAGTCTAAGGGTTATCATTTGAGTGCAAGGAGACAAGGAATTGGGGTTTTCTAGAACAATCACAATTAATTGATCATTTCTCTCCTGATCTAAAACTTGTCAGGACTTGTCTTTTAGATCTTTGCACGTTCTTAGATAAATAATGGATATTCAGGGATTATTATATCCATGACCCTTTTAAAAAATAAATTATCATTCCTCATATACTTATTTAATCCCATTCGATTTAAACCAGAGCTGTCCAATCCGTGGCCAAATATAAAGCCATAAAATTTCTTAAAACATTGATATTTATATGTAGATACTGGAAAACACACAATAATTTGGCCCGATCATTTTTTTCTCTCTAAAATAAGAAATCTGAAAATCTACTGTGAAGTTTTCGAAAAATTAATGTATTAATTTTAAATTTTGAATCTGGAACTAGATTTAAAGATTTCCGAAAAAATAATCATCATTTTGGTCTATTTTCTACTTGCAAACTTTCTGATTGAATTTTCTAGAACAATAACAATTAGATACCGATCTGATAGAAAAATAAGATATTTTCTCTTTATTAAAATTTTATATTAATTATATAGGCAGAAAAAAATATAAACGAATACTAATAGTAATAGATAATATCACTTTTTGTAATTATGTAGGCGTAAGTATGTATTTACATATACGAGAAGCTATTTTCAAATATTAAATTTACGAAAAGTAAAATTAGAAACTCACTATGAGCTAAACAAATAATAATGTTCTTATTTTTACATTATTAACTAGGTATATTTTTGAATAACAAATATCAATAGAATTATAATATTTTACCCGCTCTCCGAGACAATTTTTTTTTCAATTGTGATCCGTGTAAGGCAAAAGGTTGGTCACCCCAGGATTATATCAACAAATATTAAATATAAATAATTTAATTTCCTTACATAAAACTACCGCTGGATTGAAATTTTCATTTCCTAACTCCAGAAATCGGCAAGCGATTTCCTTAATTCATGAATTCGACAAAATGTTGACTATTTCCAGAAATCGGTAATTTCACAAATTAGGCGTAACATATAATATATGAAAGACGGAAGCTTTGGTTTCGAGTCTCACTCGTTTTTTTATACTTGAGTACTTGTCATCATCTCTATTCGCTACCCTCACGAGAGGCAGAAAATAGAAGAGGAACTTCCTTCGAGAGCTGATCCAGCAATTCATTTCTTCCCCTTCATATTATCCGTTAACATTTCGTTATTTTTATTTGATTTCGGCAAGGATTAATGAATATTAATGCCAAGATTTCCTCCCCTAATTCCCCTTTTCTTCCCTCTCCCCTCAGCCTTCCATCATAGCTTCAATCTCCAGAGAACTTCAGATTGGTTTCAAAATAAAAGTAGTAAACTATAAAAAGTTTGCAATTGGTATAATCAAGCGGCAAGTCGTGTAATGCATTGTCAAAGCGGCAAGTGGACTGTTTCCACTTGGATTTAGGCGTATGGGACGTTTCGAGGGTGTGCTTAGGAAGACACAAGGGACGCCTCGAAAGGGTCGACACGCACCGCCCTTCAACAAGATCAATGTGATAAAGATTTTCATTCTGCCTTAACCACCCACGCCTCGTTTTATTATTTCGTCTCGGAGAAAAGATTCGCCTTGTTCAAGGATCCATTTACACTGGAATTTTGATAAAGTTATCGCTTACTTATTACTCGGTACGCTGGGTGGGCCAAACCATTGATTTCACTTTAAAATTTTCAATTTTTTTACTGATTCGTGTTTAGAAATACCTGAAACGTGAATAAAAATCCAGGTGTAAACCGCGATTGGAATTAGCTGTACACCGTCTTTGGAATTATTTTGGAATTCATTAGATAATGCCCCTTCATGCAGTGTCTTCTACTTGGAAATGAAAGTGGAAGTGGAAGTAGGTGTACACGATATTAGGTCGCGGTTCACCCCTCGATAAAAATCATTTACAAGCATGATTTATATTTTTGTTTGTCTGAATTTTAAAAGTCTAGAAGCTTGTATAAAATGTATTAGATACATGTAGCTGTTGAAGCTTACATTTTTGTTAAGAGAAATCAATGAGATTGTCCTCTGCTTGATGCAAATATAAACTCACACACATATATATATATATATGTAGGAAATTAATTGTTTAATTAAGCATTTAATTTAAAAGTGAATTATATTGAATTCTGTTTAAGATCATATGTTTGACACATGTTCGGCTGGGCCTTGTACCCTTGTGAAGGCGGCATTCTTTCTTCTTGGCCGGGTATTGTCCCGAAGATCTTTATGTTCAGGCTAAAAGCATGTAATAAATATTATTATGACAACTTGTGTCCAAGGGCTGTCAGCTGCCGACACCCTCACCCCACTTATATGCATGTGTGTGTGTGTGTGCTCCGGCTGGGGGGCAGTCGTTGACAAGGCGTCAGTTGGTTGAAAAACGAGTGATGGTTAAGACATGAGTTATACCTGGCAACTATCCAGTTGCCGATATCACATCCTACCTCTATAAATTCATTAGATTAATTATATCTGGCAACCCTTCAGGTGCCAATACTAAACTTCACCTTTGTATTATAATAATGTTTAGAATAATAAGAATTGTAAAATGCAAGTCGTTATCTCAAGACAAAGATGACTCTTGCCACCCTTGCCTCATTTTGCCACCCGTACCTCAATTTGCTACCCTTGCCTCAATTTGCCACCCCTACCTCATTTGGCTTTGCCCTGACCCCCGCCACTTCTCCAGGCTGCGCGCGCATTTCCCCTCTTCTCACCACGGTCGCCTCTCAACCAAGCTGCTCCCGGATTGGCCATATTAAGAGATGCGCTGATTGGCTGTTTCAAGGACCTATCATCGGCAGCCCTAGATGTCAGCTCGACGGCTATAAAGTTCGTCTCCCAAATTGAAGACACACACTTACCCATCCGACGTGAACAGTGTACCTCATGCTAGTGAAGACTGATCTATTATTATTTAAAGTTTCAGTACCTTCACTAACTCCTGTATTTATATTCACCTTTTAATAAATCGTGTTCCAACTTAAAACTTTGTTTTATTTGAAATCAACACAAACCATCAAATAACATAATTGGCGCAGCCGGTAGGATCAAACCACCAAATAACATAATTGGCGCAGTCGGATAGGAGCTCAGGACACTAGTACACGGTTATTAGTGGCGATTATTAAATCTTTGCCTGAGTAGTGTGGAAAACTTCCATTTATCTCTCGACCACCTTCATTGACGGGTCCCCAGTGTAAACCTAACAGAAGTCACTCGAGGAAAAATAAATCCACACCGAGACCTAACGCGACTCCCAGCGAAGCCACGACGAAACAGGACACGACTCCAGCGGACGCAATTGCCACTGCCTTAACGAGGAGCGGACGAGCCAGCCGGAGAAATCAAGAAATTCTAGAATCTCAGGATTCGAAGGGCGCAGTCAACACTGAGTGAGTACGAATACAGGCACTGTTTTCACACAACCCACCCACCTCCCCCTAGATTAAACAAAAAAAAAAAAAAATTTTCTCTCAATCTTGCAAAATTAATCATCATGAACATAAGCCACGCACTTGAATGCATTCCCGTTTTTAGCGGAGATTCCCAAGAACTGGAAAGATTTATTTCCACAACCGAAACGGTAAAAACCACCATCCCAGATGATCAGGGTCCCCTCTTTTTCTTATATGTTAGAAATAAAATAAAAGGAGAAGCAGCCACACATCTAGCAAATATGCATTGCGAGGATTGGCCCTCTCTTAAAAATAATTTGAGGCTTATATTTAAAGAAAAAAAGATGAAGTTACTCTTAGACGGGAACTTTTCAAATTAGAATATAGTGAAATTAAAATCCATGACAAATATAACGAAATATTAGACCTAATTAATAAATTTGCAAGCCGAATAGACTCCTCAAGTGAATCCCAAATAGCAAAAAATATAGCAAAAAAACATTTCGATAGAGATTCCACCGAGGTTTTCACCAGATCCCTCCCAGAACCCGAAAGGTCGCAAGTCCTGGCACAAAATTTTAATCACATTAGCGAAATATACCAATATTTGGCTAATAGAACAAATTTATTTTTTAGAGAGAACCAACCAGGAAATTTTAGAAAATTTAACACTCCAAATTTTAACAACCCACCGAGGTTTTATCAAAGCTTTTCACAAAGTCAACCCCACCCCCAACGAGGCCAGTTCCAACAAAGATTTCCTCACCAAAATCAATTTAATGGAAATTTTACGCCTAGAAACCAATCCCGGCGAAATTTTTCTCAAAAGAATTATCCCCAACAAAATTATCCCCAGCAAAATTATCCCCAACAAAATTTCCCTCAACGATTCAATCAAAATTTTCCCCAACAAAATCAAAACCAATCCCCGCGAAACGATTACCCCACCCCGATGTCGACACAGACAATTAGATCGAATAGAAATAATCAAGGAAATCAACAGAGCTTTTTCCAAACCGAAACAAACCAGAATTTTTTAGAAATGGGCCACCCGAACCACACCAGGAGAAGGTAGTTTATCAAATTAGCTCGGGGAAAACAACAAGCAAATTACCATTTATCATTTTAAACGGCTTTAAAATTATGTTAGATACCGGAGCTACCTGTAACGTAGTAAAACCGAATGTAGTTGAAAAATTCAAAAAATTTAATGAAATAAATTATGTTTTAACATTTAATGGGGAAACGACTTTAGATAAATGTACATTCATTGACATGTTTAATGTAAGATCCAAATTTTTAGTTTTCGACTTTCACAAAGATTTTGATATGCTAGTTGGAATCGACACACTAAACAAATTAAATTTTATCTGGGACAGTAAAGGAACTTGTGTAACATTAGATGGAGGCAAATTTCATCTTTATTATCCGGAAGCACATGAGGCTAATGACGAAAAAGAACGGTCAATTAAAGACGCAGTTGAATTTCAATCATCAGACATCAGTGATTCCGACGGTAATAAAAGTGAACAAACGATAAACAATCACTTAACTTCTTGCAATGAAAAAGAGCGGTCTGAACACGACGCAGCTGTATCTCATGCAGATAGTGATTCATCAAACTCAAGTTTTGAATCCAATTGCGAAAAGGACCGGTTAGTTAAAAACGCAGGTGAATTTCGTCCAATTAAAGTTAGTAGCAGTAAGTTAAATAGACAAAATGAAATAGGAATAAATACAGAATTAAGTAATGATTTAATACTAGGAGATAGAAATGAAGAAATGAAAGGGAAGGAATTAATAAATAATAATAAGAAAGTGGGAAATGAAACAAATAATAAATTTGAAAAACTAGATAAGAATAAAGACAAGGAAAATGTTATTGAAAAAGTAGGAAAAACAGAATTAGGGAATAGAAATACAAAGGAAAATATAATAAAAATTATTCAGGTAGAAAGGATGGTAGCTCCAGAAAAGGTTAATTTCAAGAATATGTCTCGGTTTAAAAATAATACAATTAAAATCAGAAAAAATTCAAAGGTATGTGGAATTTTAGAGCAAAATAAAACGGATAGACCAAAGTTATATAATAATTTGATTAGAGTAAAGATGAAATGCAAATTTAATGGGAAGAGTTTAGAGAAAAATCGGAAATTATATAAGGGTATAAATAAGTTTAAAATGAAAAAAAAAAAAAAAATTGCTAATAGAATATAATTAATCAAGTAATTAGAAATAAAATTTTTAAAGATAGTTAATTAAATAATAGTTCAATAATTTCAATAAATAAATGGAGTAAATAAATTTAAAAAAAATAATAATAATAATAATAATAAACATCTATGTCAATTGAAAATAATTAATAATGCCCCTTTACGATAAATATGTTAATCTCAAAACAACTTATAATATTCTTAGGGATCACATTTCGGCCAACGACACAAAATTACTCTCTATCCAACTCGACTTGCTGGATTTTAATTTCACCACTCTTAGAACAAAAAAATAACATAATTACATCCTTCCAAACAAGCACGAAATGAGTCATGCCAGCGAATGCATGGCAAATCATGACGGTTGGTATTGCAAGATTGAAAATCAGGAGCCATCCGACTGTATTAAAAATTTAATTATTAATAAATCCCACGAAAAATGTGAAACTCATCCTCTAAAATATTTCCCCGATTTTATGATCATTCCCCATTCAGACATAATAATAATAAGTGTGGAAAACAGCGCTAATGTATTCGTAAGTTGCTCAAACATCAAGGAATATCTTGGTGTTGATATATATAAAATAAGAAACAAAGAGTGCAAAGTGAATAATGTGCCAGTGCAAACCTCCCTTAATCCCAAAGAAGAAATTGTCCTCCCCAAACTCTCTAACCTAAAAAGACTTACAATGAATAACAATAAAGTGATAAAATTTTATGATCTTACAAAAATTAAAGTTGAGGACATTAAATTGAAAGAAATCGAAGAAATAGGTTCGCAAATCCTAGACAATAAAAATTATATACTAATTACAATAATAATAATAATTTTAATATTTCTACTTAGCATTATTACCTTTAAAATGATAAGGAAACGACAAAAAAAATAGAAAAATAATTACAAATATAGAATGCGCAACCTTCAGGATGCCCAGACCTGGAGAAAATTTAACCATAAGTGGATAAATTTTCTTTTAGAGGGTGGAGGAGTTATACCTGGCAACTATCCAGTTGCCGATATCACATCCTACCTCTATAAATTCATTAGATTAATTATATCTGGCAACCCTTCAGGTGCCAATACTAAACTTCACCTTTGTATTATAATAATGTTTAGAATAATAAGAATTGTAAAATGCAAGTCGTTATCTCAAGACAAAGATGACTCTTGCCACCCTTACCTCAATTTGCCACCCGTACCTCAATTTGCTAGCCCTTGCCTCAATTTGCCACCCCTACCTCATTTGGCTTTGCCCTGACCCCTCGCCACTTCCTCCAGGCTGCGCGCATTTCCCCTCTTCTCACCACGGTCGCCTCTCAACCAAGCTGCTTCCCGGATTGGCCATATTAAGAGATGCGCTGATTGGCTGTTTCAAGGACCTATCATCGGCAGCCCTAGATGTCAGCTCGACGGCTATAAAGTTCGTCTCCCAAATTGAAGACACTCACTTACCCATCCGACGTGAACAGTGTACCTCATGCTAGTGAAGACTGATCTATTATTATTTAAAGTTTCAGTACCTTCACTAACTCCTGTATTTATATTCACCTTTTAATAAATCGTGTTCCAACTTAAAACTTTGTTTTATTTGAAATCAACACAACCATCAAATAACATAATTGGCGCAGCCGGTAGGATCAAACCACCAAATAACATAATTCATGCTTGTCGATTTGATATAGTTGAAAGCCAGTGGTGCTTAAGATGACACGATGTATTAATTAACGATGTGTATTATGATGTTTGACGACGACCCCTATACACGAATATGTATAAACACCTTTTTGTAAATAAATATATATATATAAAGAATGAATAAGTGTGTTATTTTCACCTCTATGAGCAGGGGAGTGAAACCCCTCCTACATATATATATATATATATATATATATATATATATATATATACAACGAATATTAATATGTATATTTATAATTTATTTGTTAGAGACTATAGTGTAATGATTTAACCTACTTATGTTAAATCTGGGTGAGGCCCAATTTAGGATTTAATTGTGTAATGGTATTTTTAGCACTCTGGAATTAAAAGATTGAAGTTTTTGATAGAAAAGATTTTAATTTATGTAAAAAGAATAAGCATTTGGTACAATGTGTGTTAAGAGAATAATTATATATCAGTAAAGAAAGACAATGAAAAGATTTTAATTTAAACAAAGAAGAATAAGCATTTGGTACAATGTGTATTAATAGAATAATAATATATATAAGTAAAGAAAGACAATGAATACAGCGATTGAAACAAGTTGAAACTGTGTGTGTGTAAAGTGACTGAATTTAATATAAGTTTAATTAACAAAGAAAGTGAACAATAATGGTGGACAGCATGCATCAGCTGAGTCATAGAGTTTGTGTCCGCTAGCGTGCCTCCGGCTGACTGACTCCGCCAGTCGAGATCTCCTTCCACGCGCAACTCATGATAGCAACGGGGCGGGGAGCAATGACAGGCTGCCAACTGCACCTACTAAATGAAACAATAAAACAAACCTGGCAAGCTATATGCCGATTATGAATATAAGGGCCAAGGGGTGCTTATTTCATTACATCCCCCCGGCCGGAAACATTAAAACTGGAGCCACTCACAGAATTAAGTAGCGACAATTTTAATGCTTTAGTCAGCCTTCAGACAGCATTCAAATGCCTCCTTTCATGGAATAATATTGACACATAAGAAAATCTACTGTACTGAAGCTACGTTAAAATAACAAATAAAAAAACAATGAATGTATAGGTGTTGAATGGACATGACTGGTTTCAAATCGGAACGGAACTTTCCAGATCCACCAGTATGGGCCAGACGCACCACAACGAGCGCCCGCCACGGCCAAGACGTGGGAGCAAAGATTCATTGTCAAACTAAAAGGGAATTCGGGATGGCTGTTAAGAGCGCACAGCCCTACCCTGTGGTCTCTGAAGCCTACAGGGCGGACACTAGCATGTCCTCAAAACGAGCCGCTGCCAAATCAGAACCAGAGTGGATGCTAGACAGCTGGATACAGCTGTCGGGGTGGCCAACCACAACGCCTCCAACTGGGCACAAAATTTAATATAATTTACGAGGCTTTAAAGCCTCCTCCACTGCTCAGAGTGAATGGCCCGCCTCCCATTTCTCCAGAACTCGTCCCGGTGGGATTGCAGTCAGCTCATTCCTCAATAGGGTCTATGCCCTGCGGACTTAGCCGCCAATAACTAGGCTCTTAGGCCTTCTTCACTACACTCAATAGGGTCTATGCCCTGCGGACTTAGCCGCCAATAACTAGGCTCTTAGGCCTCTTTTCTCCATCTTCCACACAGAAAAAAAAGGGGGGGGGAATTGACAACAACGAATCTCCGGTCCCACACACACGCCAATGACCCACGACCATAGCGGAACGTCCTTTTAAACTGGCTTCAAATTCCAGTTCCACTCCAAAAATCACGCAGGATGAACACTCAACAGTGCTCTACATTCTTTAAACTGGACCATTAATGACCTTGACTGAAAACAAAAAAATTAAATATTTATAAAAAAACAATTATACTCAACTTACAATATTAAACCATTAAAGCATGGCAGAATTTAGACCGCCCGCTTCCACAACATCGACTCGCCAATAACCAGCAACCTCAACACATTATCTCACCTTTGCTCTTTCTCTTTGCGATTAATAAAATAAAAATTATAAAAAAATTAGTGAAAAATTAATGTAAAAATATTTAATCAAAATAATCATTAAATTAAAGAATTAAAATACGCGTAATTAATAGCGACCATCCGTCCTTGAATTCTTTGACTGTTTAAAAATAATAAACAACACAACCATGGCTCTCAGATTATAGAGCCTTATAAAGTTTAGAGAACCTTCGTGAGGCTGCAAAACATTTCACTTCCCAACACAGATCTTTTATTCACAGTTAACAGGCCACAGGATTTAAATTAGTTGATATGACTATTAACCCTTAGTTTATTTGTTCCCTTGGAACGAATGTCTAAATGTAGTTACACAAAAAATATTGAAAGAGACTTTCAATAAAATAGACTATTATAGAAAAAGGATTGCAAGAATGTTTGTTGACAAATGCATCTCATTTTGGCGGGATCTGAACCCGTACTAACTGCTTGGAAGGCAACTATGCTGACCTTTACTTGTTATGCATTCAATAAACAAATTGGACTTGTTTGGGAATATATCAAAACTGCCTATATTAACATAGAATAATGAGCGGGAAGTTATTTACTATCATAAATGCTCCTATATACTAGGAAATTCACGAAATTAGCTAGACTAGGCTGTTGTAGATTGCATTTGTTATTAATAGAATAATGTATTTAAGGTGGACGCATTGGATCATTTAATTATAAAATAATTTGTAGTTACAAAAAGATGCAATAGGAATTCTCAAATAAACTCTTGTAAGGAGATTTCTTTAATCAAAACTAAATGTTTTGAAATATTTTAACATCCATAAAAAGATTGTTGAACTATAGAAATTTAATATTGATTACTAATAGAATAATTGGCTAAAGGCGGATATCTAACCATTATCGTTTTAAACTCCAATTGTAAACAATTAAATAAAAAAATGTCCCTAACGGGATTCGACCCTTTATTTTTAGATAATGGAATTCAGACTTTATTAAAGAATTGTCCAACAAAAATTAGATGGGCAATCTTCATATAAAACAAATGAATGAACCTAATCATTCGATTAACACACCTTTGGTTTGTTTACTAACAGTAAATACTTCTGTTCAGTAGTTCACACAGCCTTACTACGGAACAATATTATGGTACCTTTGGATATAGTGAACTTCGATGTAAATAAAAATTTTACTAGTATAAAATATACTAGTGGTCCCCATAGTAAATAAACAAATATATTTTATATTATTTGATATCTGTTTTCAGAATTGAAGAAATTTTGCTTCGGCAATTTATTAATAAAGTAAATATAGAAATGAAAACATTTTGATAAAGTGCAGAATATTATCTATAGGATTATTTTACTCCATGGGACTTTGCCCGCTTGCCTTCAGGCGACTCAAGGCTACAACCCCGTCGGATGGCCAATCAGCCTGCGAATTTGCTTGCAGAATACCCACACTGGACTGGCTAAGTTTTGTCGTCGGTAGACCGTGACTAGTTTGAATAAACAGCACCCATACCAAGCGTAGAATAGATTAAGAATTATTATCCATTGGAAAATTACCCAGGTTTAACGTGAGTTAGAAAATGAGCGGAACATGGAATTAGCTACAAACGAATTTCATATTAACGGATCGAGCTTTTTATCACGCGAAAGAATGATTTGATAATTTAAAAGAATAATATGAGATAATTCAATTTTGTGGACAGACTGACAGATTGTCAAAAAAATACAATTATAATTATTTGTAAGAAAAATGAAATTAACTAATTATAAATTTACATTAGAACCAATTCAATTGTTCTTTTAACTTGAAACTTTAATTATTCAAGGATTAGGCTTATCTCTTTATGACTAATTAATGAAAATTATCTATTACTGATAAGGATTAGATTCATTATTATATTGAAATTTTTGGAATTATCCAAGACTTTATAGAATTTCAAAATATTATAGTGAAGATTATAATATTATTTTAAATTTTCCAACTAAGAAAACTTAAAAAAATTATTTTTGAAGGATAAAGAGATAATTACTTGAAATGTATTTTCCTTTAGGAAGAAAAATACGGACTTTTGAAATCTTAATTATATTAAGGATTTTTTCTTAATAGAATGAATTTTTAGAATTTCAATATTACATACAAAAAATTACTTGATGAAATTATAACACAATTCATCAATTTGACAGACAAAGAAATATTTATTCGAATTTTATTTTTCTTTAGAAAGAGACAGACTGACTTTTTAAATCTTAATTATATTAAAGATTTTTCTTTATAGAAAGAAAATTTTTAGAATTTCCTAATTTTAAACAAAAAAAGGACTTAGTTAAATTTTAACAAAATTTATTAAGAGACAGACAGACTATTGAATTACCTCTAAAGTATAAGAGAATAAAAAAATATAAAATAAACAAAATTATTTACAAATTTTACAAATAATGAAAAATAGTGGGATTTTTTAAAAAAAGAGGGGGGAAAAAGAAGAAAATATAGAATTCATTAGAGCAAGCCCCCACACTGAATTAGCGTGTGGTTTGTAACCTTCTTTGAGGTTACTGCTCTGGGCGAGGGTAGAATCGTTTTAATAAACCGGATATTGTAGACACCCTGCTTCTTACCACGGGTGGTCTCCAATACATACGTACCCCCGGGGCGTATTTCAGCCACTCGGAACGGGCCGTCATACTGTAGGACGAACTTTTGATAAACTAAACGGATTTCGGAGAGGGGCATGTAAAACCCAGGGGCAAAGTTTGATAGTCGTTGAATGGTAGAGAGATTTTCGTACCATGATGGATGGTTATGGTGCACATCAGCACGAAAAAGCCGGTTTAACTCTTTCATGGTACGCTCAGCCGGGTTGGCCTGTTGATTGCGGATGGCGACAAATCGCAATTCAGTGCCCATTTCACCAATGAAATCATGAAATTTCTTAGAGGTGAATTGAGTTCCGCGATCAGTTAGAAGGGTTATGGGAATCGGGTAGGTTTTGGTCTTGAAAGGAACTACATCAGTTATTTTAATCACATGTTGGTAGCCCTTCTTACACCCAGGCTCGGGGGAAAATATATCCTGGAACTCATTTAAGAGTTCATGTAACTGTCGCCTCTCTAGAGAGGATGCGGGCTCAGGCACATCCTCCAGAGGCAGCAGTTGTTGGGATAGACTCTTTGTCCTGGTTTCACAAAGGGCCACCGCAAAAGACTCTTGAAAATGGACCGGGACCTCGGGAACACTATAATTTTGACCCTTTATCTCAATTGCTACAGCATGGGACTGAAAGGATAGTTTTACGAGGTTTTTCCTGCTCAAGTTTTATCTCGTCAACCTCCCCTCTCCTTTGTTCCCTGTCCCGAACATAACAGTCTACCTTACCTTCCAGCCTATCTATTTGACTTTTTAGGTCTTTACCCATTTCCTTCATTTCAGTCTTTAAACCCGCTATGTTAATAGTTGAAATATCCATATTGCTATCCATTTTCTTTTCTAAATCGATTTTTAAGCAGTTCATTGAACCATTCAAATCATTTTTTGTATCTTTTATATCATTTTTTAAATCCTTAAACAATGCCGTTAATTGTGCCATATCAATTTGTGTTTGTGGGGGACTAGGTTGTAAAAAATTCTGTGTAATATTGGGCTGTGAAATGCCCTGCAACTCACATGATATCGTCTCCACGTTGTCCTGGTTTGGTTGGCTGTCAAGGTTGTTTAACACCGAGGAGTGTGCCAATGGTTGTTGCTCTCCTTCTTCCAACAGTTCTGCGATTGACGTCATTGTTATTTCAGGACAGATGGTATCACTATTTAAAAAAATTAAAGCAAATTAATTAGGCCTTTCACGCCAATTATTTCACAAGATTTTGGACCAAAAAAATAAAATGATAATTAATTACAACAAATACACACAGGTTGAACTTGTTTCATTCGTCATATCGGTGCGGTCCTCCATGTAATGATTTAACCTACTTATGTTAAATCTGGGTGAGGCCCAATTTAGGATTTAATTGTGTAATGGTATTTTTAGCACTCTGGAATTAAAAGATTGAAGTTTTTGATAGAAAAGATTTTAATTTATGTAAAAAGAATAAGCATTTGGTACAATGTGTGTTAAGAGAATAATTATATATCAGTAAAGAAAGACAATGAAAAGATTTTAATTTAAACAAAGAAGAATAAGCATTTGGTACAATGTGTATTAATAGAATAATAATATATATAAGTAAAGAAAGACAATGAATACAGCGATTGAAACAAGTGGAAACTGTGTGTGTGTAAAGTGACTGAATTTAATATAAGTTTAATTAACAAAGAAAGTGAACAATAATGGTGGACAGCATGCATCAGCTGAGTCATAGAGTTTGTGTCCGCTAGCGTGCCTCCGGCTGACTGACTCCGCCAGTCGAGATCTCCTTCCACGCGCAACTCATGATAGCAACGGGGCGGGGAGCAATGACAGGCTGCCAACTGCACCTACTAAATGAAACAATAAAACAAACCTGGCAAGCTATATGCCGATTATGAATATAAGGGCCAAGGGGTGCTTATTTCATTACGCAAAGTTCGTCTCCCAAATTGAAGACACACACTTACCCATCCGACGTGAACAGTGTACCTCATGCTAGTGAAGACTGATCTATTATTATTTAAAGTTTCAGTACCTTCACTAACTCCTGTATTTATATTCACCTTTTAATAAATCGTGTTCCAACTTAAAACTTTGTTTTATTTGAAATCAACACAAACCATCAAATAACATAATTGGCGCAGCCGGTAGGATCAAACCACCAAATAACATAATTCATGCTTGTCGATTTGATATAGTTGAAAGCCAGTGGTGCTTAAGATGACACGATGTATTAATTAACGATGTGTATTATGATGTTTGACGACGACCCATACACGAATATGTATAAACACCTTTTTTGTAAATAAATATATATATAAAGAATGAATAAGTGTGTTATTTTCACCTCTATGAGCGAAGGGGGTGAAACCCCCTCCTACATATATATATATATATATATATATATATATATATATATATAACGAATATTAATATGTATATTTATAATTTATTTGTTAGAGACTATAGTTTAGAAGATTTAACTTTCATTATCAATCTTTTTGAATTAAAAATATTTTAGCTGTTATTTCTCATGGGTTCAAATACTCTGATTGGATGTTTTCGTATTGTTTAATAGTGAGTAGGTAACATAACAAACTATTAGTTCACAACAACGAAAACATCCAATTCGATATTTGAACCCATGAGGAATTAACAGATAAAATATTTTAAATTCAAAAAGACTGATAATGAAAGTTAAATCTTCGAAACTATAGTCTCTAACTAATAAATTATAAATATTAATATACGTTATATACGAGGGATGAACCACTATTGAAATTAGGTGTACATCATTTTTGGAATTACTTTGGAATTCATTAGATAACACAACTCTATAATTTTTTTTTCCTTGTTCTAAAGTTTATTTCATGATTTTTCTATTCATTGTGCACCAAAATAAAGGAAAAGTACCTATATTCAGTATAAAGTTTGCATTTATAGTGGTTACAATAATAATAATGAACGACGAAAAATGCCATTTTGACCTATTTTCGAGTCCCAAAACAGCAATATTTGAAATAAAAATATTTGTTGACGTAATAGAAAACAACTTCCTCTTTGATTTTCAAATTACCACTTGTTTGTAACTCAATTAGAACTCGAGCTATAACTAAAAAAGTAAGAACATATGTTTTTATTTATGTCTATTGTCCTTTATAATCACGTAATTTTAGTTTTTTAGTTATAACTCGAGTTCTAATTGAGCTAAAAACAAGTGCATAATTTGAAAATCAAAGAGGAAGCTGTTTTCTATTACTTCAACAAAATATTGTGATCTCAAATATTGCTGTTTAATATCTATTGGGACTCGAAAATATGTCAAAATGGCCTTTTTCGTCGTTTTGACCGATATTATCTCCAAAACAAGAGCTAATCGGTAATTTTTATGGTGATTTTTGAATTCAGCAGGTGGAAATACATAAGAATCAGCTATTTTTGAGCCCGATACAGTTTCATTGTTGGGCAGTGTAATCTATTGTCTTCTACTTGGAAATGAAAGTGGAAGTAAGTGTACAAAATTTTAGGTCGCGGGGTGAACCGCGTGTGTGTATATGTGTGTTTGTGTGAATCAAGCAGAGGACAACTGTTTGTGTGAATCAAGCAGAGGACAACTCCTTATGTGAATTGTGTGAATCAAGCAGAGGACAACTTCTTATGAATCAACAACTCTGCTACTCTCGACAAAATAAATCTTTTCCAATGCGAAAATGTAGAATTTTTTTAGGGTGGAAAAGTCACATTCATGTAGATTTTTAAAATGATTAATTTTAATTTAGAGCCAACAATTTGATTGGATGCATTAATGCATGGTGATTATCACAGAAGTAAACAGCTAAGTTGAGAGAGGGTCGTCAAGAGCCCTTCATTCGAAATACTAAATCCCGTCACTAATAATTAATTTACTGGGGCTGTACAGAACTCATCAGCTCAGCCAACCATACGAGATCAATTATTATTTTTATTTATTTACCATTAATGTCAGATATTTAAAAGAAGCCGTAAGTAATAGTATTAATTAGCATTAACTTTGCATGTTTAGACTCAAAAGAGTTAATTGGAGGAAATATGTAATCGAGGCTGACATTGGTAATGGCATGATCCATTTATATTCGGAGGTATCCGTTTCAATAAGAAATTAAAGGGAACGCCAATTGAATTTAGGAAAAGGAACACGATATCAATAATTTGGGGTAACGAATTGAACGCAAGACTCACAATAATTGCTAAAACGAATTCAAATAGGAAAATGAGAGCTAATGCGTAGGAAAGGGAAACCCGCTGCGTCAATGTGCCAGGGAATCCCATCAGCTTTATTCTCGGCTATTCAGAGCCAGAGAAGAGGCATTAATTATTACAAGTAATTGAATTCATAAAGAGAAATCAATGAGGATGTCCTTTAGCAAGATGTAAATAAACATGAAATGTATTGTTGTTTTATGTATACCTACCTATCTATAAATAAATAGGTACAAATATTTTATAGGAATAATCTAGAAACGTGTATTTTACTTGTATTTGGTGGTAGGAGTAGGGAAGGGACTGGCAGACAGATATTTCAAGAACCAAACTTTTGGCCGTCCCGAGACGCTGCCCGCCCGAAAAAAATGTCAAATCTGAAGAAGAGTAGCCTTTAAAAGTTACGGCTTACGAGAATCTACTTTTGTGACGTTTTTATCTTGTGTAGTTTGTCGTATTCAGTATCTTGTCTCTCTACAGTAGACATAATGAATTTCGGTAATCCTGATTTGATAGATTTTCATTTAATTGAAGTATTTTCTACCTCTCGTAGCTCAAAAAAATTACACTGCTCAGCGTAAACCTGTATCCATAAACCCAATACAATGGATTCCAGTAGAATTTTATACGCTGATTATTATTTTTCAAATTAACACTTGTTTTAGCTCAATTACTAAATGTTTTCGAGTTATAACTAAAACTATCAAAGAACAATTCCTTTCTTTCTTATTTCAATCGTTGTCTTCATAAGCATAAAGCATTTCGCAAGCACATTTCACTAGTTCAACAAAATCTTCGACTATATTTTTCGTTATAGTCATTAAATATTTAGTACTATTGCATTACTAAATAAAAGCAAAAATCTCTATAATTAAAATTATAGAGATAAAGTTGAACTCAGTAGCATATCATTAAAAGTCGCAAATATATTCTCCACACCATGTTTCGTCGCATATTAATGGTGTCTGCTGCTCTACGTTCGTGACGATGTCCCCTGTCAGCGTTTTTCCTCTTTGGAATCAGATAAATTCGATGCGTTATGGCTTAAAATTTCCTCAAATTCATCTTCCAGATTTCTCTGTGCAATATATAGGTCCCCTAATGATTCGAAATTTTCAGAATTTTTCAACTATCTCGGTAAATGTTGCGACCAAATTCAATCACAATTTCCCAATTCAGAAATTTCTTTTCTTGGAGATTTCAATGTCCATAATAAGGATTGGTTGACCCATTCCAGCTCCAACACGCGCGCTGGTCGCGAAGCCTATGATTTCTCTATAGCCTGCAATCTCACTCAAATCATTGACTGTCCTACTAGAATACCTGACAATCCCAAACACACAGCGTATCTTCTTGATCTATTCCTGACAACTGACCCATCGACATTCACATTCTCTATATCCGCCCCTCTGAATAAATCCGACCACTCTCTGATAAAAATTAATGTTCCTTTCAACTTCTCTAAGCCTAAGAGCCAACAAATTAAAAAAAAATATGGCTATTTAATAGAGCCAACTTCGATGAGATGCGTAGCTTCTTTGGACAATTCCCGTGGAATGACGCATTAAAAAATAAAAATGCTTCTGAATGTGCTTCTGTATTTGAAGAAGTAATTCAGATGGGCATTGAACAGTGTGTTCCCTATGTAAATAGGAAAAATTATTCAAAACCCTGGTTCAACAAGCGATGTGCCGAAGCTGTTCGTGAAAAAAATAAAGCATTCAACGAATGGCTTTCCTGCCAAACGGACATCAAACGAATTGCCTTTTCAAAATCTCGTAACCAGTGTAACAAAATTATTAATGAAACCAAGAAGTCTCTAGACGAAAAATGGGCTGACCGATTATCAGCATGCCCAGCTAATAAAAATCGATTCTGGCATCTCACGAGGAAATTAACTACCAACTCCTCCAAATCTTCGTTTCCCCCCTTAATCTTTCCAGCGGCTCAATAGCCACCGACGCCCTCTCTAAAGCTGAAGCATTCGCTTCATTCTTCGCGACCAATGCCACCTTAGACGACAAGGGACTTGACCCCCCGCCCTATACCCCTAGCACCAATATTATGTCGGATATTAAATTCAGAATACCAAAAATATTAAAAGTAATAAAAAACCTAAATGTTAATTCAGCCGCTGGCCCAGACAACATTCCCACCAGTATAATCAAAAATTGCGCGCCTGAACTTGCTCCTATTCTCTCAAAAATTTTCAAACTTTCATATACCACTGGCTCATTTCCGGAGAGCTGGAAAACAGCAAGAATTCAACCAATTAAAAAAAAAGGAGATCCTTCAAATGTAGCCAATTATCGTCCGATCGCCATAACTTCGGTTCTTTCTAAAATCATGGAAAAAATCATTAATGAGCAAGTTCTTCACCATTTAGAATCTAATAAACTAATCCATGATAGTCAATACGGCTTTAGACAATTTCGGTCCACCGGCGATATTTTAGCATATATAACTCATATTTGGAATAAAGCACTAGAGACTGGTAAAGAGACTTTCGTAATAGGCTTAGACATTTCAAAAGGCCTTCGATCATGTCTGGCACAAAAATCTTCTTGCCAAATTACCTGCATTTGGCCTTCCCCCGAGCCTCTGCAAGTTGCTTGAGAGCTTTCTCTCAAACCGCTCTATTAAAGTCGAGGTTGACGGAATATCATCCTCGTCCTTTAATACTAATGCTGGAGTTCCTCAGGGCTCAGTCATCTCTCCCACACTCTTTATTATCTATATTAATGACCTATTAAATCTGCCCTCCAATCCAATACATTGTTACGCTGACGATAGCACCCTCCACAACGCTCAATCCTTTCTAGACAATCGCGCAAACATAGCCTCCTCAATAATTTCTGGATTGACTTGCATACTTGAAAAATGAGGATCTCACAGTTTGGTAAACTTTAGTACTGGCAAGAGCACGAGTGCTGCCTAATTTCTAGGCGCGCGCAGATAGGAACCTTCAGGACATTTCCTTTTGAGTTCGAGCTCAGACTAGATTCCGTAATAAAAAATATCAATGCCAGGTGTCTACCTATAGTGGTTCTGACCTCTCTTGGGGAATGAGCATATTATCTCAGTAGCAAAAGCTGCAGCATGTAAAGCGGCTTTTTCTTTTCCGAACCAATGGATAGAAAGCTTTCTGACAAACCGAAGTATAAAAGTTGTGGTGGATGGAACATCATCTGAATCGTTCTCTACAAACTCTGGTGTTCCCCAAGGCTCTGTAATCTCCTCCACACTCTTCCTTATTTATATAAACGACCTTATTGATCAAACGGCAAACCCCACTCATTGTTACGCCGACGATAGCACTCTACACGGCAAACCCTCTCTCCCGAATAATCGAATCAATATTGCCTCCTCAATTACTCTCGACCTAGACAATCTGAATAAATGGGGCTCTCAAAATTTAGTTAACTTTAATTCAAATAAGACTCAATGTTGTCTAATTTCTAGGCGCGAAAATAGAGATTTCCCTGATATTCACTTCGATTCGAATACCCTGAAAATGTGTGACAGCCTATCCATGTTGGGCGTCTCTGTCGCATCTGACCTGTCTTGGAATGAACACATCTCCTCTGTGGCGAAATCTGCAGCAAGGAAGATTGGCTTCTTATTCAGGTCCAAGCGATTTTACAAACCCCCACAACTTCTCACCATCTACAAGGCCCAAATCCGCCCCTATCTCGAATACTGCTCTCATCTGTGGAGAGGAGCCTCAAAATATTCTCTTGCTACCCTTGATGCAATTCAGAAACGAGCCGTCAGGCTAATTGACGATTCTACCCTCACCGACTCCCTCGACTCGTTGGCTCATCGAAGAGATGTCTCTGCCCTTTCCCTTTCTATAGATACTATCACGGCAGGTGCTCTGATGAGATAAAGTCAATAATTCCCCCCAAAGCATACTTTGCACGCAGCACACGTTTTGCCGACTCCCAACACTCTTTTGCGGTCAAATTGGAAAAGTGCCGGACCACTTCATTCGCGAATACATATATCCCCATGACTTCAAGGAACTGGAACTCTCTCCCAGCCTCTATCTTTCCCAGCACCTATGATCTTCAAACCTTCAAAACCAGGGTGCATAGACACCTACGTCTACACCCTCTCACTTAATCAACTTTCCCTTCTCTTCGGTAATGCAAGGGTCTTTCGAGATCCATAGGGGCTACACCTTTACTGGTGCACCCCTTCTTGCATTCGATTGCATTAAAAAAAAAAAAAAAAAAAAAAAACGATTTTTCACCCCCGCTCAACTCCTTATATTATACAAGGCTCAAAATTCGCCCCTGTCTTGAATATTGCTCGCATTTGTGGAGAGGAGCCTCCAAGTATTCTCTTAATACCTTAGATGCAATTCAGAGGCGAGCCATCAGACTGATAGGCGATCCTACATTAACTGACACTCTCGACTCCCTAGCCCATCGTAGATCTGTCTCCGCCCTATCCCTTTTTTATAGATATTACCATGGCTTTTGTTCTGACGAAATAAAATCGATAATCCCACCAAAGGCCTCATTTTGCCCGAAATACACGATTTTCTAAAATTCAACAATCTCTACGCGCTTAAACTAGATACTAATCGAACAAACGCATTCGCCAATTCATTTATCCCTATGACATCTAGAGACTGGAATTCTCTTCCCCCGAACCGTCTTTCCAGCTACTTATAACCTTCAAACTTTCAAGACCAGCATCCACAGATACCTTCGACCTCTACCCAATCCCTAAATCTCCTTATCTTCACGCTACAAGGGTCCACCACGGACTTCGAGAGGTTGTACCTTCTTGGTGCAACTTCTTCTTGTATCAATATCATTATAAAAGTGGCCTTAAGGTTAGTAAACCCGTTTTCTCTTTATTGTGCTAATATATATTAAAAGGTCTCTAATTAATAATAATCAATTTGTATTTGTTTCTTATTATTACTTAAGGTTCAATTAAGGTTTTTACATTTATTGAAAGTGTGCACACCCAAGGTGCCTACACTCAAAAGCGATTCCCATCATTGGTTCCGAGACAAAAGGAACACCTATTCATCTCTCCCAGCGCAGATAATTCAGAGGCTGAACTTAACACGTCTGAAACCATTCATTTGTAATTAGACATATAATAAAATATATTATATGTCTAAAAGTTTAAGTATATTTTTATAAATTGTCTACATATCTAAATATATATACAACAACCTTCAGTTACTTGTTTGTTTCATTTTATCTTTTGTTTTTATTAACAATTCATTATTTTACATAAAATATATATTTTTGTTAAAGAGAAATTTATCTTTCATTTCTTTCCTAGACATCCATCCTTTAGAGATACTAATTTTGGATTTCGAACAGTTATATATATAGTAAGAACTAGCGTCCGTATCGAAGATATATTTGATATCGATTGTTTAGTGGAATAGACTTACAATTTATTCGCGGCGAGATTTACAACCTCGTTGGTAAGCTAAACAATTGATATAACGTGGTCCTTCGTTTTTCTCTATATCTTTCTCAAATTTGGAGAAAGCATATAAAAAAGTTTAAAAGTAAATTTAAACCCCTCATTTAACCAGTGATTTTGACCGATAATATCTTAAAATTCTGACCTGTTGTAAAAAATCAGGATATTGCATGATAATCAGCGTATAAAAATCTACTGGAATCCATTGTTAGGTTTACGGATACAGTAGAAGGTAACAGCTATTTATTCTTGTCTATAGTAGGTACATACTAAAATTTCATTTTCTCCCTAGTTGACTCTATAGCGGATTTTATCATTGACTACGATAATTGGGGTATTCATCTCCTCGGAATCAATACTCCCACGAAGCGGAATATTTAAGTTTATTTGGATTTCATTTGTAACAAACCAATCGGAGACAACCGGGAATCGGGGATATAAAAAAAAAGGAAATTAAATTGGACCTCGCCTAAAATTAATACCATTCGGAATATTCCCTTAAGGATAAAGAACTCCTTATAATTACAGAATGGAAAACTTTCCCAAACGAGGGAGGAAGAATCAAAGGAAACTTTTCATAAATGATTTAAATTCAAGTGTGTCTATTTCAAGAGAAGCCGAGAGATAAATAATTAAATGAAATTTGTGAGATTCATGATATAAATGTCTTTTCGTGATGCTTTTTTACGGGGTTACCTCCCATGTCATATGTTGACCTATTTACTAATTGAACCAGACAGACGTATAATTGATGATATTCTAGGGGAAGGTGCAACATCTATAAGTCAATATCAGGAGTTAAAGTTACCTGAGATGTGGGTCTTAAAGAATGTAGGTAGTAGGTCGCAGGAAAAACGGATGCTGGCAGAGAATTAATAGAGATCAACTTGCCTTGGCTAATGATTTTGTTCAATTTGTATTCTCTCTCCGATCTTTCTCTTTTTTATAAATACTACCAAGGTGTTTCTTCTTACGAGATTAAAATCCATAATCCTCCTTAAAAACCTCATTCAACACCACTTTACTATTAAATTAAATACTAAACAAACAAAAGCAATTGCCAACTCGTTTATTCCTATTACCTTTAGAAATTGTAACTTTTCCGACAATCGTCTTTACGTCAATATATAACCTTCAGTCTTCCAAGACCCGCTTCCACAGGTACCTTCAACTTCAACCCACTTCCTGAAATCCTTATTTATTCCCTCAAAGCAAGAATCTACTCCGGACTAGCGAGGTTGCCACTTTTTGGTACAACGACTTCTTGTATCAATATCATAAAAAAAATGACGGGTAATAGGATTTGAATATATTTGAAAATCTCATATTTTGTACAGATGGGAAGTGCGTGCACCAGGGAAACATTTGAGTTATTTGGTATATCTTTTTATATCGAAATATATAATTTATTATAATTACTTTGTAGAATTATTCTATTTTACAGTCTAAATTAGAATATAAATAGTAGAATTTTAAAGTTATTAATAAAAATAATACTAAATAAAAAAGTTATTTTTTTGTTCAGAGAGAATGGTGTAGAGTTCTTGGAGAAATATATTTTAATAAAGTAAAAGTAAAAAAATTTAAAATATAAAAATTCTAGGTAGGTTTTGTGAAACCTACCTAGATTTTGTGAAATACTATTATATGTCCACGAGGAGTGTCTCGTACCTCAATTTATTGGTACACATTTGATCTTGGCGGTTTTTATAAGTTTCATGTACTTGTACTTATAAAGAGTGAGTCATTTCTTAACCATTTGAAAATGTGTTTCTCTTTCTCTCCTCACTTACTGTTTCGCTTTCATATGAGTTGAAGCTCTTAATTTTTTATAAGTTTCTTTTTTCATATCCACTTTTACACTTTTTCCCTTGTTCAGAGCTAAACATTTACTTATATCTTATTTCCTATCTCATCATTTACTTAAATCGTATCCTCAAAGAAGTGATATTACAAACACAATCTTCACATTCATTATTATGCCAATTCGAAAATTGGCTGGCCCTTCAGTCTACCCGCAGGCGAATTCTATCTGTATTCGAGAGTAAGTACATTTTATCTTATTAACCTCGCCTGCCACAAGGGGTGAACCGCGACCTAATATCGTGTACACCTACTTCCACTTCCATTTCATTTCCAAGTAGAAGACAATAGATGAAGGGGCATTATCTAAAGAATTCCGAAATAATTCCACATAATTCCAAAGACGGTAGGTATATACACCTGATTCCAATTGCGGTTCACCCTTGATGTCCCATGACGCGTGAAGTCATCATAACATCATCAGGTGCTATTTTTTCGTGACGGTTACCTGGAATGATCTTGATGACAGGTAACAATACAATAAACATGTTTTTATGTTAAAAGAAAATTAAATTTGACTTCACCATTTATTCGGAAATGTCTTAAAGAGAAAGAGCTCCTTATAATTACAGAATGGAAAACTTTTCTTAAACGAGGGAGGAAGAAATCAAAGAAAACTTTTAATAAATGATTTAATCCAAGTGTAAGTGTGTCTATTTCAAGGAGACGTGGAGAGATAAATAATTAAATGAAATTTGTGAGATTCATGATTTAAATGACTTGCAATAAAGGTGAAATAATAAATGAATGTCGGGTGAGGACAGCGCAAGGGAAAAGAGAATGCGGGCTGCACGCGCCCCAACAAAACAAGCTGAAATTAATGCAAAGAGTTCCTAGCTAAAGTCAAACAATGTGGTTAATTTACATTTAGTATTGTAGTAATGGCGATATGTTTTGTAGAGGAAAACGAGGTCTTGTCTCAAATGGAAAAAGCACGGCGGGAACCCGGTGCATGCCACCGCAGACCCTCCGTCCCCTCCGCATGCCACGACATTTGGCCTACAACTCCAACCAGGGCAAAACCAAATTCTTCAAAATACGATTGTTTGTTTTCTCTCTAATGGGAATCAGCCACACCAACGTGCAAACAAACAATTACTCTCGGTGATTTATTATTTATCATAAATGTAGGAGGGGCGGGGTTTCTCCCCCTTCGTTCATAGGGGTGAAATAACACACTTATTTATTCTTTATATACATATTTATTAACAAAAAGGGGGGTAATACATTTTCGTGTCTAGGGGTCATCGTTAAACATCATAATACACATCGTTAATTAATACATCGTTTTGGTTACAAACATCTTTAAGCAAAGCCCGTATTCAACTGTAAACTATAAACTAGCACATCGACAAGCATGTCGTTTCAACCATGGCTCGTTTTCAACTAACTGCTTGCAGTTGCAACTCACCCTTGGCAGCGCACACACACACACACACACATGCATATGAGTGTCAGCCAACACAAGTTGTCATAATAATATTTATTACATGCTTTTAGCCTGAAGGGACAATACCCAGCTAAGAAGAAAGAGAGCGACCTCCCACCATACAAGGGCAGGAAGCCAGCCATATATTTGCTAAACATGTGATCTTAAACAGAAATCAATATAATTACTAAATTAAACACTTAATTTCCTACATAAATATAGAAGAAACTGAAACAAAAGTGAAATCAATGAGGTTGTCCTCTGCTTGATTCAAATAAATATATATAATTTTAGGTTAAAAATAAAATGAGTCTTCTGTTTTTTTAAATAAAATAATTTTTAATTATTTCTAGAAACTATAGTTTCGAAGGCATTGCCTTCATCATCAGTCTATCACAAATATTTCAGTATTTAGTTACAAATTAAGATTTATACATTGAAAATTTTGAAAATATATAATGTCTTTTTCTTCATGTTTCCTCTTGGCAGATTAGAATGTAAATAGAGCAATATCTGGGTTTCTCGTCTTCTTTTGTTTAGGCTTTTTGTAAAGAGTTTAACCTGAATGAATGGAATGATTTTAAAAATGGGTCATTGATAATTTCTAGTTTTTCATTTAAAGATTCAAGTGGGCTTTTTTTCCAAGGATTTTAAAATTTCTATGGATAAAAATTACCGTATTTTATTTAAAAAAAACAAAAGACTCTCATTTTATTTTTAACCTAAAAATAAAAACAATTCTGTTATCATCGACAGTGAAATCTTTTTATTCAACTAATAAATATATATAAATAAATAAATATATATATATGTGTATCAATTTGAAAACTTCCCACCTAGTATCGCCAAAACTATCAAATTATTTCAAAAGTCGCTGAGACACATCACATTTGTATTCGAGGAGGAATTTTGACGTATAAATTAGATCGCCCTCTTCGCCCCCCTGCCCCCAGAGCCACTCCCCCAAAGATCTTAAATGGGAAAGGGGTAGTGATGAGCAAAGCAAGACCAAGACCAAGACTGCAAGACCAAGACCAATTCTGCTCATCACTAATTAATATAGGTAGAGGGTGTGTTTGTAAAATCTTCTATAGGGTGTTTAGAAAGTCCTGATCACTTTTAAGAAAAATATTATTATTATTTTGTTTTTGAATATTAATATTAGTGATGAGCAAAGCAAGACCAATACCAAGACTGCAAGACCAAGACCAATTCTGCTCATCACTAGAAAGGGGGTCGAGTGAGACATACTTTTGAAGGGCTTTTGTGTGATACATTAAACTTATAAATTCCCATTAAAACAGGTTTTGACGGTAGTACCTTGTTTTAATAAATCAATTTTTAAATATAAAGTAGCATCATACCTACTAGATTAACGTAAACCACAAACAAATTAGAACGCCTTTTTATTCTTATACTTACATTTATTTTGCAAATGATTAACAAGACAAAATTGAAAACAATAAAGTCAAAATTGAAAACACCAAAACTAAAGTAATCAATTTTCAATTTCAATTTTGTTTTGTTAATCATTTGCAAAATAAATGTTCAAGAATAAAAACGCGTTCTAATTTGTTTGTTCGTTTACATTAATCTAGTAGGTATGATGCTATTTTATCTGTAAAAAGTTGATTTATTAAAACAACGTACCACGGTCAAAACCTGTTTTAATAATTTATAGGTTTAATCATACACAAATAATTACAAAAATTCAATTTTGGAATATTCAAAAACGCCTAACTTGGCAACGCGTACTGAAATTTAAAAAATGGCAGACCAAAACGTAGAGAATAAAAAAGACCTTCAAAATGATGCCTCACTCTCGGCCCCCTTTCCCATTTAATATTTTTTGGGGGGGGAGGGAGTCGCTCTGGGGGGCAGGGGGGTGAAGGGGGCGATCAAATTTATATGTCACAATTCTTCCTCCTCGAATACAACTTTGTCGTTTCTCAGCGATTTTTGAAATAATTTGCCAGTTTAGCGATACTAGGGGTGGGAAATTTTCAAATTGACACACTGTATATATATATATTGATTTGAATTTTTAGTGAAATCAGACATAATGGCCTCAAAATTCAAAATAAAATTCTGAACAAGAAAATAAAAAAAAAAATTGTTTTATATTTATTAAATTATAACATTTTTTTATTTCACAGAAACTTTGAGTCTTCAACATTAACAAATTCAGTTATTAAGAGAACCCTAAAATGGTGAGGCTATAGGATATATGTGTATATATATCAGTGGCTTGCGGTCCATTGATGCTGTGGATGCGGCGCATCCCGCAAATTCCAAAATTTCAAGAGTATTTTCATCCGTGTTTTATTTGAAAATTTGTAAAATTGTAAAAACACTTTCAATATAAATACTATACAACTAGTTCACATTTCAATTTATATAAAATTTAAAATTTAGGAATCATTTTAACGTTAGCAAATTTAAAGAATAAGAAAAAAATATTCCATATTTCCTATTTTAATCACTTTAGCTATCTTGTGGAAAATACTTTGATTTTATGAGGTTAAGAAGTGAATTAATCTACATGTATTCGTCGCATGACTTTCATTTAAAATGCATTAAAAAAATAAATCGTGAAAAACTAAAAGATGCTCGGGCAAGTATTTGCTTTAATGAAGTCAATTGAATATTCTCTCTCTTTAAAACGAGTATCGTTTTGGTCCGTGTGCAAAAGGCCATTCCTAGAATAATAGAAATTAAGAAATTAGTCCTCTAATAGTCTGTAACTAAGTATTTGGCAATCCACCTTTTAAAGAAAGAGAAGATATTGTATACGAACAAGTTTCGGGTTGTCCCGTTGATTTTCACATACTTCTAAAATTAAAACAACTCTAATCTATATATATATAAAATTAAGG
>JALMQS010000128.1:19389543-19469970 GCA_024734495.1 Forficula auricularia
TTAGATTAAATTAATTCAAGATAAGTTTGAGTTGTTTGCCAAAAAAAATTTAGTCTTTTTGATTTTAAGTCGATTCTTCCACGTTTTCAGTAGAGGTTGCCATTAATAGTCAAAACATCAAAATGGAATGCAATAAGGTTATTCCTCTAGTATTAGATAAGAATCGATCGTTATTTTTGATTTTAAGCCGATTCCTCCATGTCTTCAGCAATGGTTACCAATAATAATCGAAGCGTCAAAAATCTAATGTAAAATTGTTATTCCTCGAGTATTATATGAGAATCGATTGCTATTTTTGATTTTAAGTCGATTCCTCCATGTCTACAGCAATGGTTACTAATAATAACCGAAATGTCAAAAATCCAATATAGAATGGTTATTCCTCAAGTAGTAGATGATAATCAATCGATATTTTTGATTTTAAGTCGATTCCTCTATGTCTTCAGCAATGGTAACCAATAAAAACCGAAACGTCAAAAATCCAATATAAAATGGTTATTCCTCAAGTACTAGATGAGAATCGATTACTATTTTTGATTTTAAGTCGATTCCTCTATGTCTTCAGCAATGGTTACCAATAAAACCCGAAAAGTCAAAAATCCAATATAGAATGGTTATTCCTCAAGTACTAGATGAGAATCAATCGCTATTTTTGATTTTATGTCGATTCATCTATGTCTTCAGCAACCAGGTTACCAATAAAAACCGAAATGTCAAAAATCCAATATAGAATGGTTATTCCTCAAGTACTAGATGAGAATCAATCGCTATTTTTGATTTTATGTCGATTCATCTATGTCTTCAGCAACCAGGTTACCAATAAAACCGAAATGTCAAAATTCCAATATAGAATGGTTATTCCTCAAGTAGTAGATGATAATCAATCGATATTTTTGATTTTAAGTCGATTCCTCTATGTCTTCAGCAATGGTAACCAATAAAAACCGAAACGTCAAAAATCCAATATAAAATGGTTATTCCTCAAGTACTAGATGAGAATCGATTACTATTTTTGATTTTAAGTCGATTCCTCTATGTCTTCAGCAATGGTTACCAATAAAACCCGAAAAGTCAAAAATCCAATATAGAATGGTTATTCCTCAAGTACTAGATGAGAATCAATCGCTATTTTTGGTTTTAAGTCGATTCCTCTATAAAGGTAACGGATAAGAAAAGAACGCAGTTGCTATGGTTACTTATAAACTTTCCTCCCAAATTTTTAGCATTTCACAGAGAAAAGCCTATCCACTCTTACTTAGTTAGGTTAAATGAGTCCTATATTACCATAAACAGATCAAATGAATAAATTTTAAAGAATTCAAAAATCTTACTTTAGAGTAAAGTACTTTAAAATATAATTTTACTAAAAACTTTATTTAACCTTTTTTGTCGGCCCCAAGGTACTTAATTAGGATATTAAATTTCATCAAAATTGGTTAAGTCATTTTAAAGATATTTAGAAAAAACTAAAAAAGTACTGAAATAAATAATGTTGTATAATACTAATGTTTGTGGGCCGATATGTACCAAAAACTAATCAGCGCTTCATTTTGTTAAATGATGGTAGGTTTTCAATTTCATTTCAATCGGTGCAAAGGTGTGGAAAAAATCGTGGACGAAAAAAACGATAACATCCATCCATCCATCCGCACGCACTTCCAAAAAAAATGGCACTTTTTGGCCTCTCGACGAGAAACCTCCAGGTAACTTTTGGCAAAACCGCCAAGTGCTAAAATTCAATCTCATTGAATACTTCAATTTGTGACATTAATTGAGTCCATGGGTTCCGTAGTCTTTACCTGAGGACCCGTTGAAGTCGCGCTTGCCGCGCGACCGATTGCAATACTTTCTCCCATGCTTCGCATTGGATAAAGTAAAAATCAATACAAATTGAAAAATGTAGATCTCAAAAAAATTTATCTTCCCATATAGGCCAGTAAAGGGGGGTTTCAGATTACATTAATTAAACAATTAAAGGATAAGATTTTATTGACTTGAACGTTTGCTTGGACGACTTTTTTGTTAAAAGTTATATCCTACATTTTCCGGACAGGGTATGATCCGAATCCTCAAAAGCGTCATTGAAAATGCTGGATATCGACAAATCTAATAGTTTTATCAAAAAAGTGGTCCAAGTAAACATTCAAGTCAATAAGAATTCCTACAGAATGAAATAGAAATCAAGTTTCTAAGATCAGAAGTTTTCATTTTATGAAGGAAAAACTGCGAAAAGGTCACTTTTTATTTTAAATTTAGCTGCATCGTCAGACTTTCGACATTACTCCAGAGTTGAGGAAGGTGTCACCTTATATCAGAAGAGAACTGCATTATTACGAGGGATCACTCATGTATTTCTCATTAAATTATTTCGTTACTTCCAAAATTTGTCAATTCTACTAATCGGATTACCGAAATTGAAACCTTATTGTGGCTAATCAGCTGTCGGCTGCCCAGTGGCGGCGGCAGCTTTTTCTTTTCTATTGGGCAGCACCCGGCATAAACATTTGGATGGTGGGCAGCAAAAATGTGAATTATTTCGGGTAATTCAGATTTATGTATAATTTAGATTTTATTTTTTAATACTTTAGGCGGCCCGCTCCTCGGAGGCCCAATAAACAAAATAACTATAAAAAATAACTATAATGTATAATAATTATTATTGTATAAAGTCTATAATATTGAAAGCGATTTAACTTTTTTAATTTTATCAACTGGTTTTTCAATATTTTTTGCTCAAATGGTCAATTTAACAAGTTGGATGGATGGTTGGGGGGAGAACAATTTGGGTTGGGCGGTCGCCACACCTCGCTCAACACTGGCGCCGCCACTGCGGCTGCCCCCCCCCCCCCCCATCTAGGAAAATTCCCTAACTCCGCCAATGCTGACACCCGAAATATATCGAATTCAAAACTCATTTTTGTTTTATTACTTTTTTTGTGAAACCTACCTCGCAATTTTACGCAATTTTGATTATTATATTAAAATATTTCACCTATATCCAACACCTATCTCCTTAAAAGTTATTGAAAAGATTTTGTTTGCCGAGAGTAGCAGAGTTGAGAATTCAATGAGGTTGTCCTTAACTTGATCCAAATAAACATATATACATATATTATAAATTATAACATTATAAGTTATAACAAATATAAATATGGATATGAGTTGGGAGGAAAGGACCAAACTCCCAGGAGTGTATTGTACACGTGAAAATAAAGTAAAAAAACTAAAATGTTGTTATTCGATTTTTATTTGCTTTCAAGTTATAGTGTAATTTAAAATAAACAATATTTCATACATTAACGTTTTGGTAATCATATCATTCTGATAATAAATGTTATAAAATATCGTCATTAGCCGGATACTGACTGAGCGAGCAGCCTCGCGAGGCTGCCTCGGACGTTTGCCGCAGAACTGTCCTAAGTGAACGCAGCAAACGACCCGAGGCGCATTTGAGCATTCACAAGAACCGACAACCGATGGATCGGGCCGAGGCAACGGGCACTTTTGCCTTGGGCGAGGCACGTACTGACCGACCAGGCATTTGCCTCAAGGGGCTGGCCTCGCGAAGCAAACCCTCGGTCAGTATCCGGCTATTCACCTTTAAACCAGGAGTGATTTGATGTTCATTTTAAAGTTTGTACTATTAAAGACATTTCGCCAAGTTCGATTCGAGAGGGGGGCGTGCACTGCCAGAGTACCATTGACAGGAAGCAACTCGACCCATTTTGAAGCCTCTGTAACTTCGCAGTGGAAACCTCTACAGGGCTGAATTTGTTTTCTACAATACTGGTCCATAAGCTTAATTAAATTACCAAATTTCATATCTATTGCTTATACCGTCCAAGTTACAAGAAACCAAAAATAGTGAAAATGCCATTTGATTATTTTAAATTACGCTATAACTTGAAATCAAATAAAAATCAGATAACAACATTTGAGTTTTTTTTACTTTATTATCATGTGTAGAATACACTCCTGGAGTTTGCCCCTTTCCCCCCGACTCATTCTGTCTATAATTTATTATAGTTTCGAAGGTTTGACCTTCATCTACAGCAGGGATGTCCAACCGTTTAGCTTCCCTGGACCACATTGGAAGAATATGAGCTGTTTTGGGCAACACATAAAATACACTAACGCTACTAATAGCTCATGAACAAAAAAACGTGAATATGTACTTATTAGATGAAGGAGGAGGTATCAGCCAAAGATGGAATCACTGGGTTCAATAAAACACCTTTAATAAAACGTTTTGGCCTGAATTTATACACATATTTGATCGAACCAAGCCTTGTCAAAAATAAAAATTTTAGCTTCATGTAAATTTATAACGTGCCTGGACTCATTACTTTCATCCTGAAACTTTTGAGTCCAGACACGTTATAAATTTACATGAAGCTAAAATTTTTATTTTAGACAAGGCTTGGTTCGATCACATATGTATACCGCATTTTGTGTATAACTCCTAATTAACTGAAGATAGCCAAATAAATTCAGGCCAAAACGTTTTATTAAAGGTGTTTTATTGAACCCAGTGATTCCATCTTTGGCTGATACCTCCTCCTTCATCTAATACAGTTTCATCACAGACACGAACTCTAAGAATATGTACTTATATACTTAAGAAATTAAGATTTGTTACTTTATAATTTTTTTATTATAAAACTAAAGAGACAAATCAGGAATATAAAATTTAGTGAGAAGTTTGTCATTGCTTTTGGGACATTAATCCGTCGATATTTTGCTCAAAGGAGTTTTCAGTGAATTCTCAAAATGCTCATCAAATATTTTGGATCTAGTTTCATTCTTTGTGTCTCTTCATAATTGAAAATAGATGCTTGAATAAATAAAAATATTTAAGAATCACTTTATGATATCTCATTGCAAAATAACGTGTTAAATTCAAAATTCATTACTCACAAATTAATGACAAGTTAAAAATATTGTATTTTTAGTAATATAACTCGCAATCTCATAAAGTTTGTAAGTTTGTGATTTTTTGTCGGGCCACATTGATAGCCATCTTGGGCCGCGGGTTGGACAAGCCTGATCTACAGTCTTTTTACATTTCGTTTGTTGAGTGACCAGTTTACTATAACAACAAATCGAATTTACCTCATTGAATCGGGTATTTGAGCTCACGAGAAATAAGAGATATATCATAATAATTCTAATTATAAAGGCTAATGATGAATGTCAAACTTTCGAAACTATAATCTGTAACAAATACATTATATGGTAGGTGCATATGAATCAACAACTCTGGTAATCTCTACAAAACAAAATCTTTATGAAAAGATCATTTCCGGATATGTTGTTCCATCAATATGTCATCCATTATTCTATTAAAGTGAGAGTAAAAATAAAATTTCAATTCATAGGATTAAAAATATGAAAAACGCCGCGAAGTAATCTCTTGATTTAAAAAAATGATAGATGAGAGAGAGGCTCAAGATTCCCCCTCACAAACAATCAATTAATCAACCAGATGGGATTGGGTGGGTGGGTTTTCCTTTTATTAATATCGAAACGATATCCTTAACTTAACTCTCTCCTTAACAATAATTCATATTAAAATGCATTGTTATTTGATCAATTAAACCTGAAGGGAAAATATTAAACATGAGAAAATATTTATGAACTGTCCCCAGAGAAAAGGGAGTTGGCTTTAGAGGGGATCAGTTATGGACGGACGCTCTTTATCTTCTATTGAAAAATGATCATTTCAAATAAGCAAATGAATAATCGTTCAACTTCCTCAATTGGATCAGTTTCCGGTTCTGTTTCTGACATTTTTTTAATAAATAATATTGAAGGGATTGAAAGGGAGCAAGTGAGAGAGAAATGAAACTCTTGAATAGGTTCGATGCCAGAACAAGTTCGAACCTGATAGAATCATAATATCTTCTTCCACTTGTTCTTCACCTCTTTGGGCCGATTATCTCACATTATTATAGATGGCTCTCTGAAATGGATCTCGATCGACCAGAGGCTGACAATTTCAATTGATTTAATAGCTGCTTGGTCATGGCTATTGATTTTTGGACAAAGCAAACGATGTTTGGGATTCTATAGTCTTGGGAGAAGGTCAATAATCTAAAAACTAAAGAAATCACCGGAGAGTAATCTACTATATGTTCGAGTCATCATGAATAATAATTTTTATTACATGTAGGAAGGATTGTGTTAATTTCAAAATCTGATATTTTTTAATAATAATAATATGTAATTTTTTACGGTTAAAAAAAATGTTTATTTTTTGTCCTTCTTGAATTATACTTATTGTTTTAAACTTCAAAATCGCATTAAGTTTAGGCGGTTCTCGGTTATCCGCGTGGCACTAAACCCCAATTACCGCCGATAATCGGGACTTCACTGTAAATCCTGTTTTTCTACTGTTTTCAAGCTATTTTTTTCGAAATGTTCGGTCAGATGCTGAGTTAAAACTCGCACTTTTTCAATCAGAAATTTTCGCTAATCAATTAATGGGCGTATAGTTTCCATATTTTAAAACTGACCCTAATTGATGGAATAATTCTATAAGACATTTTATGTGAATTAATTTTTTTTATTGCTCCTTTCTGAATTGAATCCAAGGTGGCAAGAGAATGTTTGACTCTCCACTCCAAAGGTGCAAGCCGCAATATAAATTAATAGGGTCGATTTTGGGTCTTGTAATGTAAATAATTTAATGGAAGTAAAAATAAGCTATACCTCAATAGAAAGATAAAGTTACTTGAGGCAGTTTTTACTCATCAAATATTAATTATTTCTTATCAGAATAATTTTAAGTGGTTCTTCTATAGATTATGTGCCTGTGTCCCAGTAGGTATAGTCGATAGGTCTATAGCAAGAGGTGAACCGTGTTTGGAATTAGGTGTACACCGTCTTTGGAATTATGTGTAATTACAATACTTTGGAATTCATTAGATAATGCCCCTTTATCTATTGTCTTCTACTAGTACATGGAAATGAAAGTGAAAGTGGATGTAGGTGTACAAGATATTAGGTCGCGGTTCACCCCTCGGTCTATACTATAGTATTGCCATACTGCAGTAACCACTCATAAGAAAGATAGAAAGCATTATTTTTATTTCTTCATTTGTAGCTCTGAACTAAACTCTGAAGATTGCATAATTGTTTGTTGAAAAATTAACTTTTTTGAATAAAGGATTAATATTAGTATCAACTATGAATTTTTATGAATGGAAATTTTGTTTAATTTCCCATTTTGATATAATACATTTTTTTATCATTATAAACATGGTTTTTCCATAAAAACTCACTTTGTGTTCATTCCTTATTTGAATAAAATATTTAAAAAAAGATTGTTAATAGTATTTTTTAATGGAGAAAGAATTTAATCTTCAGGACAAATTCTAAGATTTTAGTAGAAATGTGATTAAATTGCGATATCAGAGGATTTATCCCCTCAGGAGTGGAACCTGAGAACCGAGGGTGAACCGCGACCTAAAATCGTGTACACCTACTTCCACTTCAACTTTTATTTCCTAGTAGAAGACAATAGATTATCTAATGAATTCCAAAGTAATTCCAAAGACGGTGTACACCTAAATCCAATCGCTGTTCACTCCTCGCTGAGAACTAACATGCTTTCCGGGCAGCCAGCTCACAGTGATATCGGAATTTAATAATATTTCTACGAAAATCTTAGTATTTGTCGTAAATATTAAATTCTTTCTCTTTTAAAATACATTGGTTAATCTGAATCCGAGCTGATTTTTTGAAAAACATTGCAACTATTTTCAAAAAAAAAAAAATTTATAAAAAAATAAAACCGACTTCAAAAATTAAATGCAACAAATAAAATAATAATAACTTAAAAATCAAATAAAATACACTAAAAGGTATAAAATAATTATTTTATACCTTTTAGTGTATTTTATTTTATTTTTAAGTTCTTATCATTTTTTTGTTGCATTTAATTTTTTGAAGTCGGTTTCATTTTTTTTTATAAAAAATATTTTTATTTTTCTCTTTTTAGTTATGTTATTAATAGTGACTTAATATAATACCTTGCATGCATCACGTAAGAGAAACCGTCGGGCGAATGAATCAGAAAATGATAATAAAATTCAATTCATAAATATAGAAATTCTCTCGAAACGTTTGCGGGCTTTAAATGAATGTTTTAAGATTTTTTTTATAAAAGATTTTATTTATTATAATTTCAATTATTTACTCATAAGAATCTGGAGATTTACGTTATTGATCATATCTTCAGAACTAGACCAAATTAATATGGGACCACCCCTAAGGTACCCTCTTTCCAATAAAAAAAGAATCATTAAAATCGGTTCATAAACAAAGAAGTTATGCCTGAACAAACATATCAAAAAAGGCCCAATACCAATGAAAAAACGAATTGAGAACATCTTCCTTTTTAACCGACTTCAAAAAAGGAGGAGGTTCTCTATTCGACTGAAATTTTTTTTTTGTGCCTATGTTACCTCATATCTCCGCCAATTGTCAACCGATTTTGAAAAATTTTTTTGCATTGGGTCCAGTCTAGCTTCCGATTGGTCCCATTTTTTTTTCGTTTTTTTTCATAGGTATTAGACCTTTTTTATTAGGTTTATTTAGACCTAACCTCTTTGTTTATGAACCGATTTCGATGGTTCTTTTTTATCCGAAAGGGGTGTCTTAGGGATGGTGTCATATTAATTTGGTCAAGTTCTGATGATATGATCACTATTAATAACATCACTAAAAAGAGAAAAATAAAAATAATTTTTAAGAAAAAAATAAAAACCGACTTCAAAAAATTAAATGCAACAAATAAAATACACTAAAAGGTATAAAATAATTATTATCTTATTTAGTTACAACTAAACGACGAAATATTAACATGAAATTACTTTTTGAAGTTGGTGCCAAACATATACCTTTTATGAATCGATCTCTCGACGGATCTTACTTAGTACGTTTGGCGGGTACGCTCGGTTATAGGTATAGTTTGTTTGGTACCGACTTCAAAAAGTAATTTCATGTTAATATTTCATCGTTTAGTTGTAACTAAATAAGATAATAATTATTTTATACCATTTAGTGTATTTTATTTGTTGCATTTAATTTTTTGAAGTCGGTTTTTATTTTTTTCTTAAAAATTATTTTGAAGTCAGTTAAAAAGATGCTCAAATCTTTAGTTTTGTATTTTTTAATATTTTTCAGTATCTTGCTACAATTTTTTTTTTTTTACTAATGAAAATGGAAGATTTGGGGGAGAATCATCCATATACATCAAAATTTTAAAATAATAATATTAATAATCTATATAATAAAAATGAATTTCTTTTTCTTTGTAAGCGCAGATAGATCTTCAAATGCCTGGGCCGATTTGGCTAATTTTTTTTTAAAATGTTCGTAATAGTCCATTTCAGGTTAATATGTAAAAAAATCCGAAAAGTTGCCCGGAAAATTGGAAAATTCACGGAAAACTGAAACCAAATCAGAATTGCCAACATAGCTTGCCAAACAATAAATAACTAAATAGCAAACTAACTTGTGTTGGCAGCCCTATCTGTCAGATTTTTGAATTGGTCATTTATTTCTTAAAAGAGATCTAACCACATTATCGTTGAAGAAGAATTTAATAATGCAACAAAGATTTAAAAACTATCTATTTTTTTTAAAGTACATTTAAAAACAAAAATAAAAATAAAAGTGCAACGGATCGTTGCTAAACTTTATCCAATGTACTATCTTATTCTAAAATAAAGTACTTTAAATATAATTTTACAAAAAACTATATTTGACCTTTTTTTGTGGTCCTCAAGGTACAAGGTACTTAATTACAATGAATTTTAAATCACACAAATATTAATTTGACAATTTAATTGATGAACTCAAAAATCGTTATTTAATTAAATAAACTTGCAACGGATCGTTGCTAAACTTTATCCAAATTCATTTGAAATATTAATATGTTTATTCCTTTATTATTAATCAGATATCACTTGCAATTTGCAGTTCATGTTGACCATGCGCGGATCCAGAGGGGGGGGGGCGATGGGGTGACCGCCACCCCCCCCCTCAAAGCATTGTAGATCAACATTTTTTATGTTTATTTTTTTTTTTTTTATATAACATTAAATTTTAAAATTGAAGAAAAATAAAGTTCTATACACCTTTGACCCCCCCACCCCGCTTGGACAATTCGAGCGCGACACACTTCCGAGATCAAAAGTAGATCTTATATACCGGCGACCGCCCCCCCCCCCCCCCCAAATCAGAGGTCTGGATCCGCGCCTGATGTTGACTTTATTTCAAAAATAATGATCGATTCTCATTTAACAGTCGAGGAATAACCATTCTACATTCGATTTTTGACGATTCGGTTTTTATTGGTAGCCATTGGTGAAATGGAGGAATCGACTTAAATCAAAAATAGCAATCGATTCTTATCTAATACTTGAGGAATAATAATTCTACATTAGATTTTTGACCCTTCGATTATTATTGGTAACCATTGCTGAAGACATGGAGGAATCGACTTAAAATCAAAAATAGCAATCGGTTCTTATCTAATACTAGAGAAAAAACAATTCTACATTAGATTTTGACCCTTCGATTATTATTGGTAACCATTGCTGAAGACATGGAGGAATCGACTTAAAATCAAAAAATAGCAATCGATTCTTATCTAATACTAGAGGAATAACAATTCTACATTAGATTTTTGACCTTCGATTATTATTGGTAACCATTGCTGAAGACATGCTGAGGAATCGACTTAAATCAAAAATAGCAATCGATTATACTAGAGGAATAACAATTCTACATTAGATTTTGACCCTTCGATTATTATTGGTAACCATTGCTGAAGACATGGAGGAATCGACTTAAAAATCAAAAATAGCAATCGATTCTTTTCTAATACTAGAGGAATAACAATTCTACATTAGATTTTTGACTTCCTTCGATTATTATTAGTAACCATTGCTGAAGACATGAGTGAATCGACTTTAAAAATCAAAAATAGCAATCGATTCTTATCTAATACTAGAGGAATAACAATTCTACATTAGATTTTGACCCTTTCGATTATTATTAGCAACCATTGCTGAAGACATGGAGGAATCGACTTAAAAATCAAAAATAAGGATCGATTCTTATCTAATACTAGAGGAATAACCTGATTGCATTCCATTTTTTGATGTTTTGACTATTAATGGCAACCTCTACTGAAAACGTGGAAGAATCGACTTAAAATCAATAAGACCAAATTTTTTATGATAAACAACTCAGTTTGAGAATAAGAGAATTTTTTTCTAAATAGAGATTTTTAATACATTTTAAATATTTGTTTCATCTTATTTGTTATGACTGTATATTACAGTTAAACAGAATCTCAAATTATATCTATTTAAGACTTTAAAATAAAACAATTATATTTATTCTCTGTTACTAATAAAACATCAATAATGCAGCCACGCGGGGTCCAGGGCGAAGCCCCCTGGCGAAAAGGCCGCCTTTCGGCGGGCCTTGAAGCTAGTGCTAAATAAATTTTAATTAAAAGAATAAATTCAACACACAATAAACACACATTCGAAATTTATAGGAAAGATACATCTACAGATACTGCACTACAACATGGCTTGTCGACCAATGTCACATACCAGCAGCATTCCATTCAATGATCCACCGTTTAAATAGTATCCCATTAAAGAAAGAGCATTTTTAACAGAACTAGAGATAATCAAAGAAATAGCTATAAATAATGGTTATGAAAGCAATTTAATAGATCAAATATTAAAAGGTAAAATTCAAAAATCAAATTTAAATTTAATCTATTCACAAAATTCCCAAATTAAAGATCTGCCAAACTAATATTACCATATTATGGTAAGATGTCCGAAAAAATAAAGCATAAATTAAAATCTTTAGGTACGCGACAATCTTTAGATCACCATATACATTAGAAGTGAATTAAGTCAAATTAAAGATAAAATTCCGGAAAATGAAAAATAATCCGGTGTATATAAATTGACATGCCAAGATTGCAATGCAACTTATATAGGAAAAACGGAAAGAAATTTATCCATTAGGATCAATGAACACAAGAGGGCCTACAAATTAAAATATGAAAATTATGCATTTGCAGAGCATTTAAAATGCTAACAATCATAGTTTTCAGATCAATCCAAAATTAAATTGATCAAAGAATTCAATGACCCCTTAATTTCTTTCTTTAAAAGAATCCATTGAAATTTTAAAATCCTTGGAAAAAAGCCCAATTGAATCTTTAAATGAAAAACCAGAAACTATCAATGACCCTTTAAAAACATTCCATTCATTCAGGTAAAACTCTTTAGAAAATGCCTAAACAAAAGAGTAACCCAGATATTGCTCCAGTTATATTCTAATCTCCCAAGAGGAAACATGAAGAAAAGACATTATATATTTTTCAAAATTTTCTATGTATAAATCTTAATTTGTAACTAATTTGAAATATTTGTGATAGACTGATGATGAAGGCAATGCATTCGAAACTATAGTCTCTAGAAATAATTAAAAATTATTTTATTTAAAAAACAGAAGACTTTCTCATTTTATTTATTTAAATAAATTCAACCTTTGAAATTGGTTCTCACAGTGAATGAAACCTAAGCCTCAAATATCATTTCAATTCAAAATCCATTAAATTTCGAATTAAATTAAACATGATGATGAAAACTAAAACCACTAAACCACTAAAAAACAAAAGAGAATTGAATATCAATTTAACTTAGGAAAAATTATTGTCCTTTTACTGGCTTACCCTCCCAAACAACTAGCCCACCCTATAGAAATGGTTTGTTATTGAAGTACAAATCACATTCAAATTCACTGACATTGATTTTTCTTTCTCTCTCTAGATTAATCATAGGGTATATAAATAGGTTTTGCCACTTGAGGGTATTCATTTTGGTACTTAATCATATGCTGTGGTTTATGCGAATGACATTAATAGAATGATGGACATATGCAAAGCCGGATAACATCCTGATTAAAAAAAATAAGAAATTTTTTGCTTATATCAAGGAGCTAAGGAGGAACAGCTAGCTAGAAAAGCAGGAGTGGGGGTGTCTCCAGTCAGGATAGGCATTTCTCCAGCCGCCATCTTGCGATTGGCACAAAAACCTTCTTCCCATCTGGAACGTATGCTAATAGTATCCATCTTTAAGACAGTTCTTTTTTATTATTAACAAGTGATAAAAAACAAGTTTGATTTTCTTCATATATTTTTTGTTTTTTATTAAAAGTGTTTATGATTTAGATTAGACTGTATATATTTTAATTTTCTTTTAAAAACAATAAACTAGTTTCAAGTTTTTTGACACTCGAGTTAGGTTAGACGCACTTTACGGGTATTTATTCTATTTTTCGTGTTCCAAATATTAATTCGGAAAATTTTTACTAAATATAAAGCTTTCAAGAACGTTTTTAAATAAATATTTAATTATGCCAGTATCATATTCAGCGTATCATGCACTAATCGCTTAATCTCAAAAGCAAAAAGGCTACGAAATGAAGCCGAATCAGAAAAAATTATCAGAATATTAGGCATCTGCAACCAAACTGGTATCAGTATATTAACGTTGTCATGAATTTTTTAAAATTTCAATCACCCACCCCTTTGGGGCTGAAGTCACTAAAAATTACTCCGTTCTTGTTTACATCAAGACTGAATTTAGTGCCAAATTTTATTGCAATCGGTTGAATGCTGCGGCCTGCAGCGCACATAAAATTGGGATACATACATATATATATATATATATATATATATATATAAACTTTGAACGGAGGGTGGTTTTGGGGTCTAGGGACCATGATCGGAGGAACTATGATGGAATTTTTCGGAAGTTGCACCACGAAAGTTAGCTTCCAATAGGTATATTTCTTCGAAATATACCTAATAATGGGTACGAGTGCGCTATTTGTTTTATCAAATTTTTACTGAAAGTAGCTATTTAAATTCATTGCAAATCTAAGAAATAACATTTTTTGAATATTTATTTATATATATGTTCTATTTAAGAACTCTTTATTTAAAGATATATAGTTTAAACTATATAAATATTAGCATTGCTCTTATGGGCATTCTCTATTCTTGCCAATTGCAAGATGGCGGCTCGTGACGTCAGGTGGAGACACTTTCGAGCTAGCCTTCCCTCCCTACCTCCCTGGTTTATATATACATATATACATGTATATATGGACGAAATATAGTATAAATAGATAGATAGAAATATAATATAGAATTTAGTGGATTTAATTAATATCTGGATTTAAATGGTTTCTTATTAAAAAAAGTCGATTTTAGGGTTTAATTAAAATAGGAAAATTTTAATGAGATTTTACCTCTTTATCTACCTAAAGCTTAACAGGATATAATGATTTTATAAATAAATAAATTAGCTAGTATGAGTGAAAAAGCCAAGAATATCTATTTATAAGACAATAACATAAATATCTACAAAATTTAGGAACGCGGTGTTGGTTTATAGTGAAACATTGTTAAAATTAAATATCTACTCTTATTAAACGAGCAAAAATTGTATATATATTTATATATTTATTTGTTTGTATAGTTGTATCTTAAGCCCGGTTCACACCAGGCGTTTTTTGTTGATAGAAATCTAGGATGGCTGGCTAGGATGGATCCAGAGGCTTAAAATGACGTCACTGAGGGCTGGAAAGCTGGCTAGCTTGTTGATTTTGTGGATTAGAACATGTTCTATTTTCTCCTGATAGATTGCTTGTGAAATTAGGAGAGAACCAATCGGAAAGCAGTATTTTATCACGTGGGTGACATGCGCATGGTAAACCAATCGGGAAGCCGGAATAACGACACCACAGTCTGGGCGGATTGTTCAAACGTTTTTGTTTTCGCCGTTTTTCACAAATTAACAAAAAAGCAATAATTGCAGTTCGTCTACGATTAATAACCTCCAATTATATTATTGCCAGCTATTTTTTTTTACAACTGTTGAGCGATTGTGTGCGCACGTATCTGATCCTCCTTTTAGAATAAATCCAGCTCTTTTTACTTCGCAATATTAGTAGAGTGCGTGAAGCCAACAACTAAAAATCTATCACGACATCTAGCGGCAAGCTGCCCTCAAGGAAAGCCATCAAGGCTGCCATCAGCGGAAAAACGCCTGGTGTGAACCGGGCTTTAGTTCTATTTTGAAAACGGGGCTCTACCGATTTTGATGAAACACACTCTATTAACAAGTTTTGAGGATGAGAAAACGATCTGGCTAGATCTGGACTCGACAAATTTAATCTTAATTGATCTTTTCTTAATTAAAAACGGAAATGTAGGATAGCATATTCTAATAGGAATAAGTCTTCGAATCATAAAAGAAAATCTCCGAGAGCTAAATAGGCTGTTAATTGAAAAAAAGAATTTGGCTAGAGTTAATTATTTGAATAATTATATAGATAGAATAGTAGTAATAGAAATTGGTTTAATGTTTATTCGTTTCTTAAGGAATTAAATGTTTCGGCAAATGTCCCTGCGCTTTTAGGGGATGATGGTGAATTGGTTGAGGATAATGTGTTGAAGGCAAATTTATTAAATATTAGACAGTATTCGTCCGTTTTTGCAGCCTAGAGGAGGGTGTAGAGTTAGTTGATGGAGGTTCTAGTGATAGTCAGATGGAGGATTTAGTCATTTTGGAATCGGATGTAGCATTAGGTATTAAGAGGTTAAAACCAGGAAAGGCCTCGGGGAGGATGAAATTAATAGTGATCTCTTGAAATTTGTAGTGGATAGTATTTCAAAATTTTTATGTTTACTTTTTAATAGATGTTTGGATGAGGGAACTATGCCTATTGGTTGGAAAAGAGCGCGTTATTCCTGTTTATAAAGGGGGAGATAAGAGCTTAGCTTGTAATTATAGGCCAGTGAGTTTAACAAGTCTGGTGGGCAAAATTTTAGAGAGGTTGGTAGACTCTCATATCCGCTCGTATTTGGAAGGGCAAGGATGGTTCTATCATAGGCAACATGGTTTTAGAAAATTATTCCTGTAATTCTCAATTAGTTTCTTTTATTCAGGAATTACAGGAAGCTTTAGATAAAAGTCAGTGTGTAGATGCAGTATTTTTGGACTTGCCAAGGCTTTCGATAAAGTCAGTCATAAAATTATTTTGAAAATTAAACTCGTCAGGTTGTCTGTTGGGTTAATTAAATTTTATTCGGTGTTTTCTTAGATAGAACTCAAATTGTAAAAGTGGGTAATGGTCTGTCTGATAGAGTAGATGTCACGTCTGGGGTGATTCAAGGTAGTGTTCTGGGTCCTCTTCTTTTTCTTATATATGTAAATGATTTGCTTCTATCGTGCAATCATCTATTAGGCTTTTCGCGGATGATTGTGTCGTATATAGAGTAATTGATAATGATTGTGATAGCCTTACTTTACAGAATGACCTGGATCAAATTGAAGGATGGTGTAGATCCAATTCAATGGAACTAAACCATTCCAAGTCAAATTTGGTTAGATTTAGTACTAGAAATCTGGTTAGTCCTCAAAATTATTACATTGGTGGAAATATTATCAATGAATCTAAATTTTATAAATATTTAGGCATACATATTCAGGCAAATTTAAAGTGGATATGCATATTAGTTATATAGTCAATAAGGCTTATAGGAAATTGGGGATGTTTGGTAGAATTTTGAAGGGTGCATCTAGAGAAGTTAAGTCAAAAGTTTATTTAACTTATGTGTAAGACCTAATTTAGAGTATTGTTCTGTGGTTTGGGGGACAAACATCCACAACGATTAGAGAGAAAAATTGATATGGTACAAAGGAGGGCGGCTAGATTTGTTTTTTGGTAAATTTGATAGGTTTAGTAGGTCACTTCAATGATTAATGAATTAGGATGGTCTAGCTTATTGGAGAGAAGGAATGGGCTAAATTGAAAGTGCGTGATTTTCAAAGCCTATGAAGGTTTTAGGAGTTGGGAGGAAATAACGAATAGATTTCAGGAACCAAATTATTTAGGTAGAGCTGATCATAGAAAAAGATTTCGTAAGCCAAGATTCTTGAAAAATATCGGTTTACATTCAATTGTAGGATCTGGCATTGATTTGTGGAACAATCTGTCTGTTACTACTTGGGATTATAGTCCTCTGCCCCCTATGATTAAATCAATTATAAATTTTGTCAAGTCCTAATGTCCTAGAGTTGTGCAAAATTTTATTTAGTTCTCACAAGCAGAGATTAGGTGAGGTAGAGAGTGCCTATACCATCCTTGTTAAGGTTTTGACCAGGTTTCTTGAATAACTTATGGCAAATGGGGATGGCTAATGCGTCGCTTGCTCCTGGTATCGGCTTTTGCGCGGAATTTTTAAATTACTTTTTGTTTTTTCATGGAAATCTATGGTCATGTTATTTATTACCATACATTTCTATTTTTTTATTTTTTATTTTTTATTTTTTTTACTTGTTTATTATTTTTTTAAATTGTTGTAATTAATTTGTATTAATGTTTATTAACGTATTGTAGCCAGATTGTATTGATGTTTGGAGTGACCTAGCCACCGAGGACTTGTGCCTCTAAGAGCAGGCCGAGGAATAAAGATTTATTTATTTATAAAGTAATTATTGGTAGATGAAAATCTTAATAAAAAAGTTTGTTTACATTTTTTTCAATTATCTTTTATTTTTAATTGTTTTTTTTTAATTTTAAAACCCACGAATGCTTTATAGCAAATATTAATATATTATATTAAAAAATAGGATTTTTTTAATGAACAGGTGTATTCATAACAAAACAGGTGTGTTTACAAATAAAGTGGTTGAAATGGCTTTTTTTATATAAATTGGAAACAAATCTTATTTAATTTTATGTTTTTATTTCAGATCCTATACCATTATTTTTTTTTTTATTATTATAACTAGCTATAAATACAACAGCTCGGCAACTTTTTGGTTCAGTTAAAAAGTTATATATTGTTTATTATTTTTAATTTAAAATTTGATAAAACCACTGCACCTATGCAAAAAAACTGGGTGAGGGGGTGGAGCTGGGGTGCAGGAGGCGGTGCAGTGGTGGGGGCCAGGTGCGGGTTGGGGGCGGGGTGGGAGGTTGATGGGGATGCAGGAGGCGTGGGGTGCAGTGGGGGTCCGGGGGGCTAAGTGCAGGGTTTTAGAGGGAGGGGGTTCGGGGGGTCCATATATACTATATATTTATATATATACTCGTATGTATTTTTATCAGAATTTTAAATTAAAAATAATACTAATAGATAGCTTTTAACTGAAGTAAAAAGTTACCGTCCATCGCTCGGTGGCTCCAGGTACTAAGTATCTATTTGAGAAAGAAAGATTGAATTTTTTCTCAAAATCAACTTGTGAATATAACCAATTAATTATTACATGTAATTTAAACATATCTATTAAAATCATTGATACGACCTAAATTCATGTCCGTAAAATAAATATAAGTGCTTAGCAAATAGGGGGTTGTGCTGCGAAAACTTATTTAAAAGAAACATTTTTTTTAATTCCAAATAAGAAACTTAATTTTTATTAAAAATATAAATGTATGTATAACACAAAATGAAAAGAAACAAAAAATATTATTTTTATTTAATGCAATCTTAATTTAATAAACGGAATGTTTTATACATTTGATTCAATCACGAATCAACTGTAGGGAATTTTTGTCAAATATTGAGTGAAAATAATATTTGAACTTATATATTTCTAACTTGAAATAATGATCTTAAATAAATTTTTATAATTTTTCTAACTGATATAACAAAGAATAATTGACCTATCAATGAGAAGTGTTTTAAATATATAACATCTGAGATCTCAAGTTCACTTGGTGATCGATCCGAATGTCTAGCGGGCTATACGAAAAATGACGTTGGATTGTAGCTAAGTGGATCACATCTTTTTTCTCTTGGTCCAGACTTAAGACTCCACAGACTTCAATAGCATAATCCGCAGTAGTCTCGAGATAAAATATATTTTTCAAATAAAGCGCGGTCAAAACACTTCTCATTGATAGGTCAATTATTCTTTGTTATATCAGTTAGAAAAATTATTAAAATTTATTTAATTTAAAAAATTTCTTCCCCATCACTACTCAGTACAATCAAACGAGAAAGTTAAGTTGAGTTCGAAAACTTAGTTTTTTTTAACCTTTTAGATGGTTTATTCGCAATTCAAAATACATAACCTAATATTAGTGGTAATTTATTGAGCGAGGAGAAGCATTTAATCAGAGTGTACCCATGGGGAGGGGGAGGGGGCTAAGAAGCAATCATGTTATCTAGTGCTATAGAAGTACATTCTTGTTTAAAGGTTTTAGCAATTTTTTTTATCGTGTTAGAGCGAATCCGTGTTACAGGTTGCAGTATTATACGAGGGTTCCAGGAATTTATCCTATCGTGTTAGAGCGAAACAGTGTTGTAAGATACCCTGCTCTAGGAGGGCTACCTGTAATTAATTTTAACTAAGAAAATCATAAGAGGTTTTCATCTTATTAGATCCGAGATGGAATTGATTATTTTTAATTATATGCCAGAGGGTTGTTTTGGCATGGCTATGGGTTTAAATTTAGAATCACTAGACCGCGAAATTTTACAAATATGAAGATTTAAATCTTTGAGTAAAATATTTAGCACGATTCATATGTTCACACCTCACAGTGGAGTCGCTTAGACAGGATTGCTAATTTTGGCACTCGGCGATCTCGGGGGTAAAAATAACCTTCTGATATAATTAAAAATAATCAATTTCATCTTTGATCTAATAGATAACAACCTCTTATGATTTTCTTAGAAATTTAAAGTTTATCAGCAATTTTTGCTCTTCTATTAATTAATTTTATCTAATATTGTAGATTGAGGTCCAAGGAAGCTGTCCCTACCTTCTTTCTTATAACATAACCTATTTCAAGGTTAAACGGGTTTTGTATATTTTTACTTTATCCAATGCGAAGCATGGGTAAAGTATTGTAATCGCTCTCGCGCCAAGCGGGACTTCAAAGGGTCCTCAGGTAAAGACTACGGAACCCATGGACTCAATTAAGGTCACAAATTGTAGTATTCAATTAGGTTGAATTTTAGCAGTGGACGATTTTGCCAAAAATTACCAGGGATCTCGTCGAGAGGCCAAAAAGTGCCATTTTTTTTTGGAAGTGCGTGGGGGATGTATGTATGTATGTATGTATGTATGTATGTGTGTATGTTATCGTTTTTTTCGTCCACGATTTTTTCCACACCTTTGCACCGATTGAAATTAAATTGAAAACCTACCATTAGTTTAACAAAATGAAGCGCTGATTAGTTTTTGGTACATATCGGCTCACAAACATTAGTACTTTAGTTAAAATCAAATTTAGTTAAAATCAAAAATAGTGATTGATTCTGATCTAATACTTGAGGAATAACCATTCTATATTGGATTTTTGACGTTTCGGTTTTTATTGGTAACCATTGCTGAAGACATGGAGGAATCGAGTTAAAATCAAAAATAGTGATCGATTCCCATCTAATACTTGAGGAATAACAATTCTACATTAGGTTTATGACGTTTTGATTATTATTGGTAACCATTGCTGAAGACATGGAGGAAACGGCTTAAAATAAAAATAACGATCGATTCTTATCTAATACTAGCGGAATAACCTTATTGCATTCCATTTTTGATGTTTTGACTATTAATGGCAACCTCTACTGATAACGTGGAAGAATCGACTTAAAATCAAAAAGACGAAATTCTTTTTTGGTAAACAACTCAAGCTTGGTAGTCAAAATATGATTAATAATAAAGGAATAAACATATTAATATTTCAAATGAATTTGGATAAAGTTTAGCAACGATCCGTTGCAGTTTATTTCATCTTACTTGGGGTTTTCTATCCATTTCCATTTGAGTTTTTCTTGACAAGGAAAGGAAAGGACTTGTGAGGCACTGGAGTTGATAGTAAAACTTATTACATTCTTCTTTATAGAATGGCTGTCGTCTTTCAGAGTGCAAAGCTTCTATATGATTATGAATGGTTTTTTAAACCTTCTTATGTCTGGGCGGACAATGTATTGCATTCTGAAGGGGTACAGCGAATGGTGAGATATGATACTTTTATTTCCCACCCACAGGCAATCATGTCACATCACCATGACTTATTATTCAACAAAACATATATATAGTAGATTATTCAGTCCAGTATCAATATAATAATAATATAATAAAATAAGTAGTGAAAATATCACATAAACGTTAATATATATCTCGAATTTGAGCGATCTATATCAGGAACTCCAAGGTAATACTTGGCACGGTCGGGGCCATTTCCGTTACTCCTATTCCTATTTCATTTGAAACTACTATTTTCTTTCCTATACCTTAATTTTAATCATTCAAAATGCACTGTTAGAAGTATACGGCTAAAGAAGGCAATGTTCAACAATGAACACAGATAAGTGATTGATGATAATGAAAATATTCAGACAGTTAGCTGAGATATAGTGTTCGTGTTTTCGGAGAAGGAGGCTCATGTTTGAACCCCGTTAACTGCAAAAATCTAACAGGTTATAATCTGGCTCCCTACTAAGGCACAGGAACAAGCGTGGTAGGTGTATGGCCGAAAATCCTAGCTAATAGAGGACTAGGTTTAGTAGTGAACATAGATAGCCGATGAATTATTTTTTTAATGAAATCGAATGCAAGAAGATGCAGCCCCTATGGATCTCGAAAGACCCTTTAATTACTGAAGAGAAGGGGAAATTGATCAAGGGAAAGGGTGGAGGCGTAGGTGTCTGTGCACCTGGTTTTGGAAGTTTTGAAGGCTATAGGTGTCGGGAAAGACGAAATCCAGGAGAGAGTTCCAGTTCTTTCAAGTCATGGTAACAAACGTATTGGCGAATGAAGTGGTCCGGTACTTTTCCAATTTAACCACGAAGGGATGTCGGCGGATCACGTGCTACGCTCAAAGTAGGCTTTGGGAGGAATTATTGACTTCAACTCATCAGAGCACATGTCGTGATAGTATCTATAAAATAGGGGAAGCGCAGAAACGCTTCTTCATGGAGCAGCGAGTCGAGGGATGCGGTAAGGGTCGGATGGTATCCGAAATGAATAAAAAAACACTCTTTTAAACAATAATTTTTAAAGTAAACTCTTTACTTATCAATTGCTACAAAACCTGACACCCAACTCAGTGATTATCCCAAAACAAAGATTTTCAATTACTTAGAAGACCCTCGATTTCCTGAACCTGAAAATTATTTAAAGCTGAAAAAGCTTTTGAGTAATTGTATTTTGCCAAACGATTAAAAAGTGTGAATGTGTTTGAGTGTGTATATGTGTGTGTGTAGTGTGTAAAAATGCAAGTGAACTAGAATGTTGAGGCATTGACTGGAAGGATACACGCCACCACCACGTATCACACGCATCAAGGCACGACTCGATTTCCCCAATCCTCGCTCGTTGCTTCAAATTTAAAAGCATTTTTAACCTGTCGATAAATAATCCGGTAAATAGATGAGGGAAGGAAAGCTGAATACAGCTCAAGTGAAAGAGACCAGCGATGGCTTTCAGCCCCTCCATAAATGCAGCCCCTTTACTTTTATAGCCAGTCGCTGACTCGCTAAATGGATTAAAAGATCTATTCTCAACAAAAAATCACTATTGACAATTGTTTTCTGCTCTAAAGCGTCTCTAATTTAAAATGATAAATTATGCGTAAGGCGAAAAAGAAAAAAAGATTTTTCTAAAGAGTGGCGTTTGCGTTATGCACTGATATCAATATTTGCAGAAGATATGGAATTTTAATGAAGTAATATATTCAAGTAACAACAAGTGATAGAATAAATCTTTTTTACGTGGGGTTAAGTAGATTTTAACAGATATTAATATAAATGAGAAAGTACCAGAAAGAGTGAGCGCGTACTATAAATATATTGGTCATATTCTGATAGGACCGACAATGCCATATATTATGACGGGGTATAACCAAAGTTATTATTTGAGAATGGAGGGGTTGCAATCTTCCCTTTACACCTCACTATTCAATTTCATTTGGATGTAAGCAACTACCAGATGCTTCAAGAACTCTTTAGATTTAGAGCAGGGTTTCTTCAAGTAGAGCGTACGCACTACAGGGGGACAAATGGAATATTATTAGAAAATGATATAGTCAAATAATCACCAGTGTCATTGATAAATTATAGAGTTTGAAGACCTGGCTTCAAAAAAGAACGTAGACTTTAAACTTTTGTGTCAATGCGGGATCAAGACGAGCTCTAAGAAATGCAAATCTATAAGTTTAATTGAAATGATTTTATTTTGCCGAGAGTAGAAGATTTGTTGATTGATAAAGAAAAATCAATGAGGTTGTTCCCTGCTTGTTTGATACAAATAAACATGTACATATATATACTAAACCGCTGCTAGCCCGGATAACATCCCACCAATTCTCATTAAAAAATGCGCCCCTGAACTTGCCCCTATCTTATCCAAGCTATTCCAACTCTCTTACGAGTCGGGCATATTCCCCAAAAAGCTGGAAAATAGCCAGAGTCACACCTATTCCTAAAAAAGGAGACACATAACAAATCTCTAATTACAGGCCTATCTCGATCACCTCTGTTCTTTCCAAATTAATGGAATTAGTCATAAACCAACACGTCCTTCATCACTTAGAAAAACGATAAATTAATTCACGATAGGCAATATGGATTCAGACATCTTAACCTATGTCACCCACACCTTGAACAATACTCTAGAGGCCGGAAAAGAAACCCTCGCTGTAGCCCTTGATATCTCCAAAGCTTTTGACCAGGTTTGGCACAAAAATCTTCTTGCCAAACTGCCAGCCTTTGGATTCACACCAACACTTCGCAAATGGATAGAAAGCTTTCTGACAAACCGAAGTATAAAAGTTGTGGTGGATGGAACATCATCTGAATCGTTCTCCACAAACTCTGGTGTTCCCCAAGGCTCTGTAATCTCCTCCACACTCTTCCTTATTTATATAAACGACCTTATTGATCAAACGGCAAACCCCACTCATTGTTACGCCGACGATAGCACTCTACACGGCAAACCCTCTCTCCCGAATAATCGAATCAATATTGCCTCCTCAATTACTCTCGACCTAGACAAACTGAATAAATGGGGCTCTCAAAATTTAGTTAACTTTAATTCAAATAAGACTCAATGTTGTCTAATTTCTAGGCGCGAAAATAGAGATTTCCCTGATATTCACTTCGATTCGAATACCCTGAAAATGTGTGACAGCCTATCCATGTTGGGCGTCTCTGTCACATCTGACCTGTCTTGGAATGAACACATCTCCTCTGTGGCGAAATCTGCAGCAAGGAAGATTGGCTTCTTATTCAGGTCCAAGCGATTTTACAAACCCCCACAACTTCTCACCATCTACAAGGCCCAAATCCGCCCCTGTCTCGAATACGGCTCTCATCTGTGGAGAGGAGCCTCAAAATATTCTCTTGCTACCCTTGATGCAATTCAGAAACGAGACGTCAGGGTAATTGACGATTCTACCCTCACCGACTCCCTCGACTCGCTGGCTCATCGAAGAGATGTCTCTGCCCTTTCCCTTTTCTATAGATACTATCACGGCAGGTGCTCCGATGAGATAAAATCAATAATTCCCCCAAAGCATGCTTTGCACGCAGCACACGTTTTGCCGACTCCCAACACTTCTTGCATTCGATTGCATTAAAAAAAAAAAAAAAATACTACCCGCCCCAGGCGTGCCTTCGGCATCTAGGCCCTCCGGGTGAGTAGTCCTGGCGGGGGACAAAAGTTTGTTTTAAATATAATTTTGTTAAAGTGTATTTTAACTATATCTATTTAATTTAATTTAAAGAGATTGAAGAAAAAAGTCAAATCATTTTGATGACAGGTATTTTTTTTAATGTACAAAAAAAAATCTAAAATCATGGAAATTATCTTGATATATATATATATGTAATTATATTATTTATTTGTTTGAGACTATAGTTTCGAAGGCTTGGCCCTCACCATCAGTCTATTTACTTTACCATAGGGGCATAGGGTATGGTCATTTTAGAAATATCTCAAAAACGGCTGAAACTATTTTGATTAAAAAAATTGAGCTAAACCATGGCATTTCGCTCTACAAAAAAGCTGTAATAAGTGAACATCGAAATTTTGTATACATAATCAGTGAACCCCCAGAAGTCTAAAAATGCAAAAACTACCAGCCCAAAACGGGGGGGGGGGGTCAAAAAATGAAAATCTTGGCCATTTACCAAACTCAACCAAATTTTGTATACATAATCAGTGGACTCCCAGAAGTCTAAAAATGCAAAAACTAACCGCCCCGGGGTCAAAAAATGAAAATCTTGGCCATTTACCAAACTCAACCAAATTTTGTATTCATAATCACTGGGACACCAGAAGTATAAAAATGCAAAAACTAACTTATAATAACAACAATAATTTTAGGGGCCAGGTTGTATGGTAAAGTGAAGTGGATGGCCACATCAGAACACGTCAGCTTATTTAAATGATAAATATAATTTTTCATGGGATCAGTATCACATGGATATTGAAGCTTCCCTGAATTCAATCTAATGAAAATTTATGCCAATGCCAGTGTTGACAACACTTGCATTTTTCCCCTAGAGTAATTTCAAACCCCAGCGCGAATTGTAGTTTGAAAAACACCATTTCCATTTTCAATTCAGAAACATCAAATATATATTAAGGTAGTTGTTTCACCATATGGGTTTTCTTAGGATTTTTTTGAAATTTAGACAGATTATAATTTAAATACTTCTGCATCGATTGGTGCCAAAACAAAATTTATGAGCAGTATAGTTCCGGAGTTATTAAATTTTAAATATTGAGTTTTTCAGACTCTTATACATTGCACTATAGGGGATATCGGAAAATTTACATACATATTTAATTATAATTAAGAAACCCTTCTTACCATTTTATAAAAAACTAAACCAACATTAAACAATAACCAATATATATATTTTAAGACAATTTTGATTCATAGTTACAACACAGTTTCTGAGATAATAATGAATAAATAATGAAAAATGTATAAAAAAATTTACACTAAAAACAATTTGGCAACAGCGCATTTATTTAACCAGCGAAAGATGAATAAAGCGCGCATGCGCTAGATTTTTTCAAAATTATAATTTTCAAAAGGTGTAACGTAGGCGTTGATTACATTTGTTAAAAAATAACAAAACGATTTTTATAGAAATTTTTTAACTTTTAAAATGTGTTTTATCTGTCATTTTAATGTAAAAAAATTCAATCTCTTACAATGGTGCCAGATTTGTCAACTGAGCACGGGATTGGCTAGAATCGGTACATAAACAGCAAAAAGTGTTGGGCTTATGAATTATGAATCCTTATTGTCTGTTCTATATACTCTAGCATTAACTTTTGCTAGTATTGTCTCGAAACAAAGGATAATACCCCCCCCCCCCAAAAAAAAAATATATATATATATATATTATCTATTATTTATCAAGGGTTCAATTACATGATTTGATATAAAAAAATTCGTTTTGTTGTTATAGCAAGTTAGTCACATAAAAATCGATTTGGTCTTCTATTATTTATCTATTTATATCAATCAGATGGTAATTAAATCCATGGGAAAATAAAAGATAAAATAGTTCTAAGTAAAAGACTGATGATGAATGTGAAACTTTAGAAACTAGTAACAGTAAACTGTAACAAGTAAATTATATATGACAATTACGGTATTTTCTTCCCGTCTTTGTATCTATTTAGTTGAATATGAATTTATTTCTTTAGGGCTATAAATGACATTGCCAGTAAAAAAAAAAAAAGAAATCAGATGGATTTAACAAACCGTGAGGATTTGAGATTGAAATTGACTAAATTAGTACCTCAAATAAAACTCTTTGCAACAGCCATCAAGCTCAAGTATCACTTTTACTTTACCGAATTGAGTTCGATTTATTTTTTATTATATACAAAATGTAATATAAATTTTATATTCATTGAAGAAAGTAATCCCATATCATTCTCAAGTCATTTTAAGTGTGTTATTTAATGAACTTAAGGTTTATCTGTTTCCTTAATTCCGATTCACAAGATAATTCAAAAACAGAAAGTCGTTTAATGCTGCTTCTCGTGCCAAAATTTTTGTAAATTTTTCAAAACAAAAAAGTGACTCAATTATGAGCTTTCTGGCTTCAGAACTTTTAGTTCAAAAGTTCACATAATCAGAAATAAGATGACGTGTTCTGATGTGGCCATCCACTTGACTTTACCATGCGACATGGCCCCTAAAATTATTTATAATCATGTAGGGGGGAGGGGGTAGTTTTTCATTTTTATGCTTCTAGCGTCCCACTGATTATGTATACAAAATTTGGTTGAATTTGCTCAAACGGCCTAGACTTTTAATTTTTAACCCCCCCCCCCTTCCACCCGCCTTAATTTTGGGACGATATGCACTAAAATCTAATCAGCTCTTAGGACCAGTTGTATGTCGGTTTGGCAAACTCTTTTTAAACGTTGCAAAGGGTAAAACCTTAAAATTCACCTTTGTGCCCAGTGGGATGGCCAATCAGATGAAAGTGCCTGTCATCTGAGTTAGCCATCCACTGGGCATAAGATGAATTTTAAGGTTTTACCCTTTGTCAACGTTTAAAAGTGTTTACGTTTTCGATATGCACCAAAATCTAATCAGCTCTTAATCTCAATGGACCAAAACTACGTGTGAAATTTGGTTTCGATATTCCCACTAGTTTTTGAGCTAGCTCGTCCACAAAAATTTGGGAACTCACAGACTAACAGACAGACAACCAGACTAACTAACAGACATTTTGGCAAAACAATTATTATCTCGAAAAATATAATTTTTTCGATGTTCACTTATTAGACCTTTTTTGTAGAGAAATGCCATGGTTTCGCTCAATTTTTTAAATTAAAATAGTTTCAGCCATTTTTGAGATATTTCGAAAAAAAGAAGGAAAAAAACACTTTTTCATTCCACGATTATAATAATTGACCATACCCTGTATGGTAAAATAAAAATTGAATGATTCAATCAAACGAATGTAATTAATGGGCTTTATAATTTGAATTTAATGTTTGTATTATGTTATTTTTAATACTGGCAAGTTTCAACTTTTGCTGAAATTTTTTTTCCAAATCACTAAAATTTGCTGAGAACATAACTGGTCAACTGGTCTTGAAAATATTTTCACTTTTTTCTCAAATTTAAATAGAAATAAGTGAAAAGTTTTTGTCAACAACCTTACTATATCATTTAGCATGGAAATATGTAATCAAATTTAATCTATTGATATTAAATAATGTATGGTAAATATATATGTGTCAAACCCATGTTACTATTTAATGAACTTTTAGTGTTAACGCATAGAGATTAGAGATAGCAATCTCAATAAATTAATCATTAGCAAAGTGATGCATGCACCACACGACTTTCCCATCTTGCCACTGACTTTTAAATGTATTTATCAAAGATTAGACAATGTATGAAAGCTCACCGATAATGCAAATCAATGAAGAGAAAAGCTAAGAGTTCCGTAAGCCTTATCACCCAGTTGCAGGGGATGCTTGTAGACAGTTCAAAAGTTTACCCGGTTAAAAACCAACTCAACCACTCAGTTCAATTTAAATTTGTTTTTTTCTATTACTTAACTGAGTTACCTAGATGCTGAGAATTATTTATTTGGACCTTACTCATTTATATTCAAATGAAACGAAGCCCTGTTGAAGAGATATTGCAAATCATTTATGTATGTAAAATATATTATTTAAATATGAATGAATTTGCTCGAAAATTATCAATTTTTATTTTTAATATTAAAATGGATATTTTTGAAATAAGTAGTCGAATTTTTTGTGGGGTCAAAAATAACAAATATTTATTTGCAACGAAATTTTTTCTGGAGGGAGACGGACTGGTAGAACTTTTTAATTGAAAGTAATGGAAGGCAGCCCAGGGGTAGTGAGGAAAGAAAAATTAACCCATATCCAAATAAGGTGTAATTTATTGTAATCCTTCCTCCTTTCCCTTCAAACTGACGTTTCTGAGGATTCTTCCCTCCTTCTTCAGGGTTTCAAGGGGTCAATGAAGGAAACAAGCAAAATGCTTGAATAGCCGGATACTGGCTGAGCGAGCAGCCTCGCGAGGCTGCCTCGGGCGTTTGCCGCAGAACCGTCCTGAGTGAACGCAGGAAACGACCCGAGGCGCCTTTGAGCATTCACAAAAACCGACAACCGATGGATCGGGCTGAGGCTGCCTCAGACTAGGCAACGGGCACTTTTGCCTTGGGCGAGGCACGTACTGACCGACCAGGAATTTGCCTCAAGGGGCTGGCCTCGCGAAGCAAACCCTCAGTCAGTATCCGGCTAATGAGGAAGTAAGCATTTTATTTGTTTCCTTCATCGACCCATAGAAACTCTGAAGAAGGAGGGAAGAATCCTCCGAAACGTCGGTTTGAAGGGAAAGGAGGAAGGATTCCAATAAATTACACCTTATTTGGATATGGCTTAATTTTTTCTTTCCTCACTACCCCTGGGCTGCCTTCCATTACTTGCAATTAAAATAACAAATATTTTTTTATCTTGGGTTGAGAATAATCTCTTTAAAAAAATTGAGCTAATTTGTTGTAAATTTAATTCATTTTAAAATTACAATATATGAGAGTCCTGAAATGGCAATTTTTGTACCTGTCGGCGTTGAGAAACTATAGTATCAAACAAATAAATTATATACAGGGTGGGCCATCTAGATATGACCCATTTGTTTCTGAAATAAAAATTTAAAGAAAAACGAATGAATTTTTTCTTTGCATTAGGCATTTATTTTGCTCCAAGTAAATACATGTCAACTACTTTTCAAATATGATTTGGTTCAGGTGATCGGCTTTTGTTCTGAGGACATAATGGGCTCGTATTTCGCCATTTTCAATCACTTTCTCGAGTGTTACCAAGAACCAGCTTCCGGCTCATAATCCATAACGATTTGAATTTATTCCCGTATAAAATACATGTGACAAGTAAGATTGAGCCACAGGATAAATCGCGTCGGGTTGAATACGGCAAATTTCGAAAAAGGGTAATTATGACTGGGCACCGCTTTTGAAATCAAAAGTGTACATCGAGAAGCCACGGACTCTGGTTCAACTTAAGGCCAACATGGAACGTGAAATAGCGGCTATACCAAGAGCAACATTCGAGAAAGTGATTGGAAATGCCGAAAAACGAGCCCATTATGTCATCAGAGCAAAAGGTGATCACCTGAACCAAATCATAATCGAAAAGTAGCTGACATGTATTTACTTGAACCAAAATAAATGCTTAATGCAAAGAAAAAATCGATTCGTTTTTCTTTAAATTTCTATTTCAGAAAACAAATGGGTCGAGTAGATGGCACACCCTGTATATACATGTTTATATTCGTTATGTATATTTATGATTATTGCCATCAAGAAGAGGACAACCTTAATGATTTCTCTATATGAGTGAACTGAGTCTTAATATTTTTTACTTTACCATACAGGTCAAGTATTGTAATCGTGCATGAAAAAAGTGGTTTTTTCCTTCTTTTTTTCGAAATATCTCAAAACGGCTGAAACTATTTTGATTTAAAAAATTGAGCGAAATCATGGCATTCCGGTCTACAAAAAAGCCCTATTAAGTGAACATCGAAAAAATTATATTTTTCGAGATAATAATTGTTTTGTCAAAATGTTTGTTAGTTAGTTAGTTAGTCTGTTAGTCTGTGTGTTACCAAATTTTTGTGGACGAGCTAACTCAAAAACTAGTGTGAATATCGAAACCAAATTTAACACGTAGTTTTGGTCCATTGAGATTAAGGGCCAGTTGTATGTCGGTGGGTAAACTCTTTTTAAACGTTGATAAAGGGTAAAACCTTAAAATTCACCTTGTACCCAGTGGGATGGCCAATCAGATGAAAGTGCCTGTCATCTGATTGGCCATCCCACTGGGCACAAGGTGAATTTTAAGGTTTTACCCTTTATCAACGTTTAAAAAGAGTTTACCAACCGACATACAACTAACAACTGGCCCTAAGAGCTGATTAGATTTTGGTGCATATCGACCCAAAATTAAGGGGTGGAGGGGGGGGGTCAAAAATTAAAAATTTAGGCTGTTTGAGCAAACTCAACCAAATTTTGTATACATAATCAGTGGGCCCCTAGAAGTCTAAAAATGTAAAAACTAACCGTCCAAAATGGGGGGAGTTTAGGGTCAAAAAATGAAAATCTTGGCCATTTATCAAACTCAACCAAATTTACATAATCAGTGGGACACCAGAAGTATGAAATGAAAAAACTACCCCCCCCCCACATGATTATAAATAATTTTAGGGGCCAGGTTGTATGGTAAAGTCAAGTGGATGCCCACATCAGAACACGTCAGCTTATTTTACTTTTTCTTCAATTTTATTTTTCTATTACAAAAGGGCCGAGTTTCCAAAGATTTATTTTAATCATTTATTCGGATTTTACTCATCAATATTGAAATGAAGGGAAAAATTCCAGCTTTGCTGTTGTCTGCACTCGAAGAGATATGGTAAATCACTCACGCATGTAAAATATATTAATTTATTTTGAAACAGTGACAACTAGATGATAACCCCTAACATTATTATCATATTTTAATTTCATGTCGGAAAAGTTTAATTATAATTTCAACATTTTTATTAATCGTAAATTAATGCAGACATATACATATATATATATATATATATATATATATATATATATATATATATATATATATATATATATATATATATATATAAATTATAATATACATTCAACCCAACAGAGCTGTGTTATTATCTATGAATCTTCATTAATTTGTCCGATCATTCATACATTCAACAAATGAGTGGATCAAAGTCACGCGTGAGAAACAATTAGTATTTTTAATGAAGTCAATGTATAGTATTTATTTTATTCTGAAAAACATTCCCGAACGATAAATTGGATAATTTTAAAAAACATGACAGTCTTCATGTGATTAGGGGAATAGTAATAATTTCATTTCTTTTTTTTAACCAATAAATAGAAACAACCCTCCTCGGAGTCCTGCACCCCTAGACTAATGTAATGTTATTACGATCTTTAGAAATTAGTTTTATTGGGTGTTGTTTAGATTTATCTTATCATGAACTTATTATCAAAATTGGCACTTAGTAATAAAAATTTCATTTCTACATGATATTCCAGAACACGCAACAATTGAGGAAATTTATGAAATTCGTTGGAATTCATTTAGGATAAATGACCTTTAAATAAATATTGATAAAATAATAGATGATAGGGGAGGAATAAATTGAATGAAGACTAACAAAACAGGGGATGCAGATGATGATAAACTTTTGTGATAAACAATTTCTAAAATAATTAGAAATTTAAATGACAGCTTGGATGATGCAATTACATGGACATTCCTAAGTACGAGTATCACACAAATATTATTTGGGTTCAAATGAATATGGTCCGGTTCAAAGAACCCTCTTTTATATATGATCTTACCATTAAACCTTAATCGGTTAAGACTGGGATTTTCGCAGTACTATCTCCAAGTCCCAACAGTTTCAATAATATCTACATTAATTCTTGATGATGGACGTAAACATAAAGTAGATAGGGAAGAAGAGACATAAATTAAGACTATCAAAAGGGGGATCCAGTGGATGAGAACTTTAATTATAATTAAGAATTGAAATAAAAGAGACTCAGATCTAGTTAAACGGACACTTGTTTTAATATAATAAAAATATTTTTCATAAAGAGAAACAAAGAGGTTGTCCTCTGCTTGATTCAAATAAACATACACACATATATATCAAAAATATATATAAAATTTAGGGAACGCGGTGTTGGTTTATAGTGAAACATTGTTAAAATTAAATTAGGTTGGAGTTGGTGGTGTTTCACAAGGAGTCTCCTTGTGAAACACCATCAACTCAACTAATTTAATTTTAAAAATATATATCTTTGTTTACAGGGTGTTTCAGGAGGAATAGTAAATATTTTAGGAGGTGGTAGTATAGACGAATTGCAATAAAAAATGCCATATAACATGTGTCAATTTTTATTGAGTACAGAGATAGAGCTGAGTTCAACTCATTTTCGTTTCGTGTCTTGGTACACAGGTAGCTATAGGCGTATTCATCGAATGTCAGCAGTAGAGTGTTGATGTTCAAGTTGTGAACTTGTGCTTTAATTTACATTGAAGTTTTCATTATGATTTGTTGGCCAAGTCTACTGTAGTGTAGCGTGTAAACATGCCGCACGTATTTACATATGTTGAGTATGCCGATATTGGGTTACATACTAAAAGCTGAATCACTGTACTCAATAAAAATTGGACACATATTATAAGGCAATTTTTATTGCGATTCGTCTCTATACTACCACCTCCTAAAATATTTACTATTCCTCCTGAAACACCCTGTATATTATTTATTTGTTTGACACTATAGTTTCGAAGGCTTGGCCTTCATCATCAGTCTTTTTTAATTATATATATTATTTTTCATGGGGTCAGTATCGCATGGATATTAAAGATTTTTTTATCTTTACTTAGTTCAGTGTCCTGAAAATTTGTTTTTTAATTTTTACTGGCTCTCGGCTAAGTAAAGATCAAAAACATTTTAATATCCACGCGATCTAACCCTAAGAAAAATAATATTTATAATTAAAAAAAGACGGATGGTGAAGGACAAGCCTTCGAAACTATAGTCTCAAACAAATAAATAATATACATACAGATATATATTTTTGATATATGTGAGTATGTTTATTTGTATCAAGCAGAGGACAACCTCTTTGTTTCTCTTTATGAATGTTGCTACTCTCGGCAAAATAAAAACATTTCAATTAAAAATATTGTCTTGGTTAAATCAGCGATCGGGAAACTTCTTTAGATATCACCCCAAAATATATTTGATTACGCCGATAGGGTAATAACCCCCACGGTTTGAAAGGGGGAAAATTAAAGACCATTTGAATTCAAAATTATTGAGTCAATTCATACGGAGAATACAGTCATAAATATGAAGAATATAAATTATATATAATAAAATGTATATAGAAAAAAATAATTAAATTCTCATTAGGAATCAAAATAAACTGCAACGGATCGTTGCTAAACTTTATCCAAATTCATTTGAAATATTAATATGTTTATTCCTTTATTATTAATCAGATATCACTTGGTATTTGCAGTTCATGTTGACTTTAAGTAAAAAATAATGATCGATTCTCATTTAATAGTCGAGGAATAACCATTCTACATTGAATTTTGACGTTTCGGTTATTATTGGTAACCATTGCTGAAGACATGGAGGAATCGAGTTAAAATCAAAAATAGTGATCGATTCTCATCTAATACTTGAGGAATAACAATTCTACATTAGGTTTTTGACGGCTTGAGTTGTTTACCAAAAAAGAATTTAGGCTTTTTGATTTTAAGTCGATTCTTCCACGTTATCAGTAGAGGTTGCCATTAATAGTCAAAACATCAAAAATGGAATGCAATAAGGTTATTCCGTTAGTATTAGAAAAGAATCGATCGTTATTTTTGATTTTAAGCCGTTTCCTCCATGTCTTCAGCAATGGTTACCAATAATAATCAAAACGTCAAAAACCTAATATAGAATTGCCATTCCTCAAGTATTAGATGGGAATCGATCACTATTTTTGATTTTAACTCGATTCCTCCATGTCTTCAGCAAGGGTTACCAATAAAAACCTGTGTCTGGTCTGTGCAGCCTCACATGACTCAAAAATTTGTCTAACCAAGAAGACTAAGGAGACTATTGTCAAATGCTCTAACTGTGGGAAAAATCACCTAGCTAGCTACAAGGGTTGCGATACCTATAAAGAAATAAAAAACAAAATTTTTCCTCCTCTAAGAAACAAGAGTCTAGGGGCGACTCAAAATCCGCCCAGAAATATACAATCAAACGCATCCCCTAAAGAAAACCAAGAAGAGCCTCAACATTCTTCTCCAACAAATCCCCCTAATCAAAATAAATCATACGCTCATGTTGCCCAAGCTAGATTTGAACCAGCCACAAACGTCCTAGTTCCTCAAGACATTTCTCTTTCAAACTTTCTATCAGAATTCAAGAATATGTTTAATCAACTAATACAACAAAACAGCATGATTTTAAACATGTTATCCACTGTCGTAAATAATCTCATAAAATGACTGAGTTTATAAGAATAGCATTATGGAATGCCAATGGCCTCCAAGCAAAAAAGGACGAGGTAATTTTGTTCCTCAAAATAAACAAGATAGATATTCTATTAATATCCGAAACACATTTCACTATCAAAAATTATCTGAAAATCCCTGAATATAACATCTATAATACAAACCACCCAGATGGTACAGCCCATGGAGGAACAGCCATAATAATTAAAAGTACTCTCAAACACTGTGAAATGCCCCAACATAAGTTCGATTTTCTACAGGCTACTTCCGTTCAAGTCTATAAAGTAGCAAAACCAATAAACATAGCTGCTATTTATTGTCCACCCAAACACCGCATTTCCAAGGATTTATTGAAACCAATTTTCGATTCCTTTGGTAATACTTTTATTGCAGGAGGTGACTTTAATGCCAAACATACAAACTGGGGCTCAAGAATGACAACACCCAAAGGTAGAGAGTTATATAAACTGATAAACGAAGCAAACCTAACCCATTTGTCCAGCGGAAGTCCAACTTACTGGCCCACAGATTTAAAGAGAATCCCCGATCTTTTGGATTTCTTCATAGCTAAAGGCATCTCCTCAAATTACGTCGAGGTCGAATCAAGTCTCGATCTCTCTTCCGACCACTCACCCGTTATTGCCACTATAAGTACCTCTATAATCTTGAAATCTCCAAAGCCTAGGCTTACCAACAATAACACAAACTGGAAAAATTTCCGAGAACAAATCGAGCAAAACCTAGATTTGAATAAACGAATGAAAAACCCTGATGAACTCGAAGAAGCTACCAGCTACTTTATCAAAACTATTAAGGCAGCAGCTAAGAACTCAACCCCCAACGTAGATAAAAAAGTTCGCGGGTCCCTAAATGTTCCATTTGAATTAATGAAATTAATTAGCCATAAACGTAGAGCAAGAGCCATATGGCAAAGGTCCCATAACCCTTATGATAAAAATATATACAACAATATTAACAACAAATTGAGATCAGAAATGAAAAAAGTAAAAAACGATTCTTTTAAGAACTTTGTCGAGAATCTTTCAATTAAAGACCATTCGATCTGGAGAGCAACTAAGGGCTTTAAAAGACCTCAAACACCTATTCCACCTATACGGTCAAACGACTCGGTTAGCTGGGCGAGAACTGATCGACAGAAGGCCGACTTGTTCGCGGACCATCTCTCTCACGCTTTTCAACCCTTTTCTAATGAGGCAGATGATGAGGTTGAAAATTTCTTGAAATCCCCTTTCCAACTTTCTCTACCTATAAAAGACTTCAAAATCACTGAATTAATTAAAGAAATTAAGCACTTAAAGTCAAAGAAATCTCCAGGACATGATCAAATAAACGCTGTAGCCCTGAAAAATCTTCCCAAAACAGGACTGATATTTTTAACTACTTTGTTCAATTCAATTCTAAGACTGACTTACTGGCCAGAGCAACTTAAATTAGCCCATATCATTCTGATCCTAAAACCAGGCAAGCCACCTACCGAAGTGACTTCATATCGCCCTATCAGCCTTCTCCCGATTATATCAAAAGTTCTAGAAAAACTTCTACTTAACAGGATAAAAGAAAACAATTTAATGGAATGGATTCCCAAACATCAATTTGGCTTCAGGCAACAACACTCTACTACCCAGCAATGTCACCGATTGGTAGAGACAATAAGAAAATCCTTTGAAGAAAAAAGTATTGCCCCGCAGTTTTTCTGGATATTAGTCAAGCTTTCGACAAGGTGTGGCACAAAGGTCTGCTTTTCAAAATTAAAAATAATCTTCCTCACCAGTACTTCCAACTACTGAAATCTTACTTGGAAAATAGATTTTTCCAAATTAAACACAATGAGGAACTTTCCGAAATTCATTCCATTGAGTCTGGTGTCCCCCAAGGAAGTATTCTTGGACCCTTATTATACCTACTTTATACTTCAGATTTTCCAACTACCCCTGTTAGCCAAGTAGCAACCTTTGCAGACGACACAGCAATTTTGGCATCCAGTGAAGATCCCTCACAGGCCTGTAATCATCTTCAAGAACATCTAAACTTGGTAGAGAAATGGCTAGGAAAGTGGAGAATGAAAGTAAATGACAGCAAATCCAGTCACATAACATTCACGCTTAAACACCAACCAAGTCCTCCGATTTTCATAAACAATAGAGCTATACCTCAGAGTTCCTGCGTGAAATACCTAGGAATACACCTAGATTCAAAACTTACGTGGAAGGACCACATTGTTAAAAAAGGAAAGAAATGGACTTAAAAACAAGAAAAATGTACTGGCTCATAGGCAGAAAGTCCTTAACATCATTGGAAAATAAGATCCTGATTTACAAAGCTATTATCATACCAATCTGGACCTACGGAATAGAGATATGGGGTTGTTCCTCTGAATCCAATTTAAATATAATCCAGAGATTTCAGTCCAAATTTTTGAGAATAATAACAAACGCCCCTTGGTACGTCTCTAACAGGACACTTCATAACGACTTAAACATTCCCTACATAAAGGATGTCATTCACAAAAGATCTCTGGGTTACCTACAAAAACTGGAGTCCCACCCAAATGATTCGCTGCACTCTCTCAACCAGATACTCGAAGATAGAAGATTGAAAAAAAAGTGGCCTCAAGACCTTCAAGTCTCCTTATAGACTCAGTATAGATGGTATACAGTTATGCCTCATTGGAGGAATTCTGTAAAATTTACCTGTTCCCTTCTTGTTCATCAAATGTAATAAAATTGGCTCATAGAATTTGTTACTGCTTTGTAATTTGATTTGTAAGTTCTGATTGCTGATGGAAAAAAAAAAAAAAAAAAAAAAAAAAAAATAGTCGAGGAATAACCATTCTACATTGAATTTTGACGTTTCGGTTATTATTGGTAACCATTGCTGAGAGACATGGAGGAATCGAGTTAAAATCAAAAATAGTGATCGATTCTCATCTAATACTTGAGGAATAACAATTCTACATTAGGTTTTTGACTCAGGCTTGAGTTGTTTACCAAAAAAGAATTTAGGCTTTTTGATTTTAAGTCGATTCTTCCACGTTATCAGTAGAGGTTGCCATTAATAGTCAAAACATCAAAAATGGAATGCAATAAGGTTATTCCGCTAGTATTAGATAAGAATCGATCGTTATTTTTGATTTTAAGCCGTTTCCTCCATGTCTTCAGCAATGGTTACCAATAATAATCAAAACGTCAAAAACCTAATGTAGAATTGTTATTCCTCAAGTATTAGATGAGAATCGATCACTATTTTTGATTTTAACTCGATTCCTCCATGTCTTCAGCAATGGTTACCAATAAAAACCGAAACGTCAAAAATCCAATATAGAATGGTTATTCCTCAAGTATTAGATCAGAATCAATCACTATTTTTGATTTTAACTCGATTCCTCCATGTCTTCAGCAATGGTTACCAATAAAAACCGAAACGTCAAAAATCCAATATAGAATGGTTATTCCTCAAGTATTAGATCAGAATCAATCACTATTTTTGATTTTAACTCGATACCTCCATGTCTTCAGCAAAGGTAACGGATAAAAAACAACGCAGTTGCTATGGTTACTTATAAAATTTCCTCCCAAATTTTTATCATTTCACAGCGAGAAGCCTAACCATTCTTACTTAAACAAGTTTAAATGAGCTATATTACCGATCAAATGAATAAATTTTAAAGTTTTTTTTTTAAATTTTGGTAAAATAAGGAATTTAAAAAAAGTACAATCTTACTCTAGAGTAAAGTACTTTAAAATATACTTTTACTAAAAACTTTATTTAACCTTTTTTGTTGTCTCCAAGGTACTTAATTAGGATTTTAAATTTCATCAAAATTGGTTAAGTCATTTTCAAGATATTTAGAAAAAACTAAAAAAGTACTGAAATAAAGTACTAATGTTTGTGGGCCGATGTGTACCAAAAACTAATCAGCGCTTCATTTTGTTAAACTAATGGTAGGTTTTCAATTTCATTTCAATCGGTGCAAAGGTGTGGAAAAAATCGTGGACGAAAAAAACGATAACATCCATCCATCCATCCCCACGCACTTCCAAAAAAATGGCACTTTTTGGCCTCTCGACGAGATCCCTGGTAATTTTTGGCAAAATCGTCACGTGCTAAAATTCAACCTAATTGAATACTACAATTTGTGACCTTAATTGAGTCCATGGGTTCCGTAGTCTTTACCTGAGGACCCTTTGAAGTCCCGCTTGGCGCGAGAGCGATTACAATACTTTACCCATGCTTCGCATTGGATAAAGTAAAAATAGCATTGAAAATTTTTTAACTTGAGATTTTGGAGAAATGAAATAGTTTCATTTTTGATACATTAATGTTAAAATTGGTGGTTTTTAGATGTAAGATCAATTTGAATATTATCTTCGGGCTTCAATCGATTTCTACTTTTTTTATATATAGATTTCTATAGACATAAACATACATATATACTGCGAAAATCCCTGTGGGCGGTATCCATTTAAATCAGGGACTTATATATAGCCTTCTTTACTCCCCAAAATTTTCATATTTACCCCACTTAGGGTAAATTATCCCGATTTGCTGACCCATGATTTAAATGGACACCGCCCACAGGGATTTTTCGCAGTGCTTTATTCGAGCACCTTAATGACGTTTTCAAGACTCGGTTGAGTACTCTCCATATATCTAACAATGTGGAAGGCTAGCCTGGTGCATAATACAAGGTGGGGCATAAAGATCCACCACATTTTGAAGAGGTATAAAAAATGAAAAAATTTAACTAGAAAAAAACTGAATACATTTTTGAAAAGAACATAAAATATTTTTTTTAAATGTGTTTTAAACATTATCAGACAAAAAAAAGAGGGGGGGTCAAAAATGACAATTCTAGCCCTTTCGACTAAACTCAAAAAAATTTTGTATACATATTCTGTGGGCCCCAAAAAGGCTAGAAATGCAAAAACTAATCACCCAAAATGAGGGGTGGGTCAAAAATAAAAATTCTAGCCCTTTTGACCAAACTCAGCCAAATTTTTAAACATATTCTGTAGATCCCCCGAAGGCTAGAAATGCAAAAACTAACCAAATTTTGTATACATAGTTTGGTCGAAAGGGCTAGAATTTTCCATTTTGACCCCCCCCCATTTTGGGTGGTTAGCGAGGGATGAACCGCGGCCTAAAATCGTGTACACCTACTTCCACTTCCACTTTCATTTCCAAGTAGAAGACAATAGATGACAATAGATTATCTAATGAATTAAAAAGTAATTCCAAATAATTCCAAAGACGGCGTAGACCTAATTCCAATGGCGGTTCACCCCTCGGTGGTTAGTTTGTATATTTATAGCCTTCTGGGGGTCCACAGAATATGTGTAGGTACAAAATTTGGTCGAAGTTTGGTCGAAAGTGTTAGAATTTTCAATTTTGACCGCCCCCCCCCTTTTTTCGTCTGATATGATGTTTAAAACATATGAAAAAACAAATTATTTTATGTTCTTTTCAAAAATATATTCAGTTGTTTTATAGTTAAATTTTTCATATTATACCTCTTCAAAATGTGTTAGATCTTTATGCCCCACCCTGTATATAAAGTATTATTTGCATCAAGCAAGAGGACAACCTATTTGTTTCTCTTTATGATTCAACAATTCTGCTACTATCGGCAAAATTTTTCAATTGGTGTATAATAATAAAAAAATTTCAATTAATATATAGTATGTCTATAAAAATTCATAAATTTAAAAAAATGTATTCTCATTCCACTTGAGATTTTCACAAGGATACCTTTACAGCACATATTTTTTTTGGAATCTCATATAAATTCATTGCTTCCCTTAAATTATTCGATTAAAAATTTAATGATTTTTTTATTTCGGAGAAAATTAATACATAATAATTTGAAAATTTCAAGTTTGTTTCTTATTTAGTTAAGGACAAACAGGACACTAATAAACTCCCGTTTTTCCTTTCGAACGGAACGCTAAAAAGAGCAACCATGGTAGGTATACGTGATAAATTGTCTTGAAAGAGTGATATCGATTGAGTGTTTTCACTTGCCTAGTTGGTTAAGACGGAGATGTAAAACTCTTTGCCAAGCAGTTTTACTCTTTGTTCATCCCCAATTTAGAAAATATCCAAATAATGATCGATTTGAAAGAAAATACATTCATTAAAAGATTTTCTTGTTGAGAATAGTAGGATAGATGATTTTCTAAAATAAATCAAAGAAAATATACCTATTCATTAAAATATTTTCTTAACAAGAATAGTAGTTGATATTTTCTAAAAATAAATCAAAGAAGATGTCCTCTTCTTGAATTATTAAAAGATTTTCTTACCGAGAATAGTAGGGTTAATATTTTCCGAGTGGTGAACCGCGATTGGAATTAGGTGTACACCGTCTTTGGAATTATTTAGAATTACTTTGGAATTCATTAGATAATCTATTATCATCTATTGTCTTCTACTTGGAAATGAAAGTGGAAGTGGAAGTAGGTGTACACGATTTTAGGTCGCGGTCATCCCTCGATATTTTCTAAAAGTAAAGCAAAGAGGGGTGTCATAAAGAGAAACAAAGAGGTTGTCCTCTGCTTGATGCAAATAAAAAAACACACACATACCATATATATCAAAAATATATATATTATTTATTTGTTTAAGACTATAGTTTCGAAGGCTTGGCCCTCATCATCAGTCTTTTTTTAATTATAAATATTATTTTTCATGGGTTCAGTATCGCATGGATATTGAAAATTTTTCCTTCTTACTTAGCTGAAAGCCAGTTAGAATTTGCATTAAGCAGAGGACAACCTCTTTGTTTCTCTTTATGAATCAACAACTCTGCTACTCTCGGCAAAAATAAAAACTTTTCAATCAAATCAAAGAGGGTGTCCTCTATATATTCATTAAAAGATTTTCTTATCGAGAATAGTAGGGTTGATAATTTTCTAACATAAATAAAAGAGGGTGTCCTCTTCTTGAAAGAAAATATAGTCATTAAAAGATTTTCTTACTAGGAATAGTAGGGTTTCTAAAAAAGAATCAAAGAGGGTGTCCTCTGCTTGACTCAAATAAATAGTGGCTAGGTTGTGTCTATACTGGCAATGGCATATATTTTTCAGAACGTTTATACAGGGTCTCGAGTCCAGTATTTCTTTATAAGCTTTCCCATTCAAATAGAATGCTGTGTATAGGGCTTGAAAATACTGTAAAAATGCCAATAGCACATGGTGTCTGACAAGTGTCCGAATGTCACCCACTTCAGTATTATGTTACTTAGCTTCTGTAATCCTTTGAAAACCGTTGACTCACTGTACTTGTAATTTGAATGACTGCTATTCTAAGCCTTGTGCACATGTGTGTTCCATTGCCAGTTGATACTCAAAAGGTCAAAAATATAATATAATATTATAAGCCGACCAAGTGGAGCTCGGGCTCGCATATCGAGTGTTCCATATATATATAGTTCCTCATATTTTTCAAAATTATTGAGATATCGAATTTGAGAGAATGGTAGTAATTGTATAATTTTTTCATAGGGTTATGCTCAGCGGTTTCAGATTCTCATTAGGTAGAAAAGTAAAACAGAACCCTCAAAATGACTGATATGGGCAAAGCTTGCGAAACTATAGTCTCAAACAGCATTTTATAGATGTGTATAAATATATTGTTTATGTAAGTATTTATTTAAATATATGCTTACCTATATTTATTTGCATCAAGCAGCGGAGACTATCTAAGATAATCACAAGAGAGTGCCATTTATTAGATTCGAGATGGAATGTATTATTTTCGTTGTATGTCTAAAGGGTTGTTTTTTAAGGTCGGTACTCATAAGAGCGTTTGGGCCGAATGAGCATGTGGACCGAGCCTGAGTCAGTGAAGGGGGCCGCATGCTCAGGCCCCCGATGAGCACTGATCCACTGTGTATGAACTTGTGCGGAGAGAATAGAAAACCCCAGTTTTTGCCCTACAGGTAGATGAAATGTATTGTAGTCTGAAAGGAGAGAAGCAGCCTGCTCATATTGTTCGGTCCGACTACATGTGTGGACAATTCGAAGGACATTGGAATGACTTTTTCAAATTGAATATGCAATTTCGAAAAGGGCACATCTCGTATATTTTAACAATTAACATGTGCCCTTTTCGAAATTGTTTATTCAATTGAATTAGTGTTCAAATTACCGATAGAAATAGATTAAAATTTTTCTAAGAAAATCACAAGAAAGTGTCATCTTTTAGATCCGAGATGTAATGGATTAGTTTTAATTATATATCAGAAAACCCCTTCTGACATGTAATTAAAAAATAATCCAATTCATATCTATTTCAATCAGCAGCTTGAGCTCTCATAAAGGAGACTATCCTTAATTTGCTCTTAGAAATTACATTCATTTATGTTATCAGTGTTATTTCCTTTGGAAGAGTTCATTATGCCAACTAATAGCTTGGTGTGAGGATAGTTAGTGGCCGAACGGCATGTTGGCTATACAAAATATGCCTCAAGGGAGGCTCAGGTTCAATTATACGTAAAATGGCCAGCGGGTCCAAAGATTTCGACACCCTCTATATTCAAGTGACAATTGAACTGTAAAACATCTGCCTTCAATATTGCTAAATATTGACCTGAGTGCAATAGGTGTTGCCATCGAAAGGGACGAAATTGTATTACCACCCTTTAATAAGATTATCGAGTGCAGTTGGTTACGGAAACGTGGAAAGGAGGGTGGTTTACTCTTTTGCCTGGGGGCGCGAAACGAGGAACAAGCCCTTCGCTCAAGTTGATTCTTCCATGCCTAATCACTTAATCATAAATCTTGAAAATTACAGTTACATATTACACCTGCACTTCTAGAGAATTAGTGAAGAGGGTAGTGAAAGAAAAAAAAGTATTTTGTATTGAAGTTTTGATGCATCGGTGGTTGAGTTGTCTATCCGGAGAGATGTTTCGGCTGAAACCATTTATAATACACATTTTAATTAAATAAACTTATCAGAATGCACGATGTTTCGACCTTTATTTCTGGACTCGTATTCAAGTGCAGTTTAATCTGCAGTGGCTAATTTTATTTTTCAATTTTTAGACGCTGATAAGACCAATAGTGTGTGATAACTTATCAGCGTCCAAAAATTGAAACCTAAATAAGCCGCTTCAATCTATCTTAAGACATCAATCTGCACTTGAAAACAACTCCAAAAATAGTGGTAGAAGTGTCGTTTTTCGATTTTGTATATTCTTCTAATTCCAATTGAATCAATTTAACTTATAATAATTTATGAATAATAAATAAAAGTATTTTACGAATAGTCTAATCTAGGTTTCAGTTTAAACTTTTTTTTTGATAAACAACTCAACCCCCAAAGCATCAAATCCACAAGCTTTGTTACAAACAAGATCTAGAAACAGATAGTCTTGTGAAAATGTATTTAGGTACAGATACACGTTTTTTAAAACATCGAGACCAAAATACACATTGATTTGTAAATAAAAACAAATCTTTTATAAAACAACTAAAAAACGTTTATTAAAAATCCAAACGTTCCCTTTATCAATGGAAATTTGAAAAATTCTGAAAAAATAGTTCCTTTAAAAAGGAATGATAATGCAAGTATAAATAAACAAATACTTTGAAAATAGGTAATGACACAGATTGTATTAGAGATGAAATTACATTGATTAAAAATAATAAAAATAAATATTTACAAAAAACTATTTTTCTTTAAAAAGTTTTGATAAATATTAAAAAAACAGTCTATATATCTGACATTTTCTTATTTGTTGTTAAAAAAACAATATTTTCTAAAATTAATATTTTTTCTAAATTCTGCTTTTTATCTAATGATATTGGAGAGCGAAATTCCGAAAAATATTAATTTTAGAAAAGATCGAAATTTTAAACAACTAAAATTCAATTAAAAAATATATTTATTTAAATTTCTATTTATTTATTTATTATAATTATTAGACGGACTAAAGCCCTTTTACACTATATATTATATTTTATTTATGTATATATATGTTTTATGTATTCTTTATGTGTTCTTTATATATTCTTTATATGTTATATACTTGGATTTATATTTAAAAAAAAATTATATTATATATAAGAAATATATGAGCCGTTTATTTTCAAAGTGGCCTAAGTCCAATTTTGACGAAAATGAGTTAATGACAGATTTAGTTAGACATAAATATCTTCTTTTCAAATTTATAATATCATAGCCAAAGAGTACAATATCCTCATGAATTCGTCAAAATAAATAAATCAAAATATATATAAATATATATATCTATATAATAAAAATGAATTTCTTTTTCTTTGTAAGCGCGGATCTCTCAAATGCCTGGACCGATTTGGCTAATTTTTTTTTTAAAATGTTTGTAATAGTCCAATTCAGGTTAATACGTAAAAAAAAATTGGAAAAGTTGCCCGGAAAATTGGAAAATTCACGAAATACTAAAACAAAATGGGTTTAGCCAACCTAGCTTGCCAAACAATAAAATAACTAAACTAGCAAACTAACTTTGTGTTGGCAGCCCTATCTGTCACATTTTTGAGATGTCATTTATTTTTAATAGCATAGAGAAAAGAGATCTAACCACATTATCGTTGAAGAGGAATTTAATAATGCAACACAGATTTAAAAAAACTATCTATTTTTTTAAAGTACATTTAAAAACAAAAATTAAAAAAATAAACTCCAACGGATCGTTGTTAAACTTTATCCAATGTACTATCTTATTCTAAAATAAAGTACTTTAAAATATAATTTTACAAAAAACTATATATGACCTTTTTTGTGGTCCTCAAGGTACTTAATTACAATGAATTTTAAATCCCACAAATATTAATTTGACAATTTAATTGACGAACTCAAAAATTGTTATTTAATTAAATAAACTGCAACGGATCGTTGCTAAACTTTATCCAAATTCATTTGAAATATTAATATGTTTATTCCTTCATTATTAATCAGATATCACTTGCTATTTGCAGTTCATGTTAACCATGCGCAAATCCAGGGAAGCGATGGGGGCGACCGCCCCCCCCCAAAGCATTGGAGATCAACAATTTTTATATGTTTATTTAATCTTTTTTTGTTATATAACATTAAATTTTAAAATTGAAGAAAATAAAGTTCTATGTGGGGAGGGGGGCGTCTCTGGCCGCCCCCCCACCCCCGCTTGGACAATTCGACTGCGACACACTTCCGAGATCAAAAGTAGATCTTATATACCGGCGACCGCCCCCCCCCCCCAAATCAGAGGTCTGGATCCGCGCCTGATGTTGACTTTATTTCAAAAATAATGATCGATTCTCATTTAACAGTCGAGGAATAACCATTCTACATTCGATTTTTGACCCTTCGATTATTATTGGTAACCATTGCTGAAGACATGGAGGAATGGACTTAAAATCAAAAATAACGATCGATTCTTATCTAATAGTAGAGGAATAACCTTATTGCATTCCATTTTTGATGTTTTGACTATTAATGGCAAGCTCTACTGAAAACGTGGAAAAATCGATTTAAAATCAATAAGACTAAATTCTTTTATGATAAACAACTCAAGCTTGAGAATAAGAGAATTTTTTATAAATAGAGATTTTTAATACATTTTAAATATTTGTTTCATCTTATTTGTTATGAGTGTATATTGCAGTTAAATAGAATCACAAATTATGTCTATTTAAGACTTTATAATAAAACAATTATATTTATTCTCTGTTACTAATAAAACATCAATAAAGCAGCCACGCGGGGGTCCAGGGGTCCGAAGGCGGGCCTTGAAGCTAGTAAATAAATATATATTTATAAAAATATAATTACAAATATCTCAAAATAACAAATAATGGACTTAGGCCACTTTCAAAATAAACGGCTCATATAAAGAACACATAAAGAATACATAAAACATATATATATACATAAATAAAATATAATAATAATTTTATATACTGTGTTTTATAATTAAAAGTCTTATTTATAAGAAATTATATAAGAAAAAAAGATTATTTTTCTGGAAAAATCCAAGTGTCTTGTAAGAAAAAGCATAAGAAAATATACAATTATATATAAATAATATAAAGATTATATATATATATATATACTTATGTCATATATAAACAATATTTTTTTATTTTTTTTATTTTTTAAATATAAATCCAAGAATTTACATTGAACATATCTTTATATATATAATATCCTGTGATTTAAAATAAAATAAAGTCATATTTATAAGAAATTATATAAAAAAAAAGATTATTTATCTGGAATCTGGATAAAACCTAGTGTCTAATAAGAAAAAGCATAAAATAAAATATAAGAAATACATATAAAGAATATAAAAATTATAACTAAGTTGTCTATTGATTTAATATAAAAGTCATGTTTATAGGAGATTATACAAAGTTGAGATTATTTATAGAGAAACTGCAACTTCCTGATGTTGTTTATTTTGGTGTTAAAGTATGTCGATGTTCTGTTGTTCCAATAGATTCCCATTTCCGTGTAGTCTAATTAGGGGAGAATTATATAGATTGTTTTTCAATTATCTATTTATATTTGTATTATTGTCTGTTTTTTTTAATATTTGTATATAGTTGCTTTATCATTTCTTTTAAAAGCAACTATTTTTCAGAATGTTTCAAATTTCACTTGATAAAGGGAGAATTTCTCCCGAAACGGTTGAATTTTTAATAGTCGTTTCTAGGTTGTTTTATAAAAGATTTATATTTATTTACATAGGTATAGATACAGTTCTTTGCAAATATTTAGATGCAAAAAAAATTCAGGTACTATAGTTGGATAAATGGAGGTACTCTTCTATAACTTTACCGTTATATATTTTTGCAGATGTAAGTAAAATTTTGTTTTTGTGCACCAAACACGGCAGATTATTATTTTATTTAAGAATGTAAACAAACAAACCATTAGAGCTTTTATATAGATTTTTTATTAAAAATATTATTTTAATATTTTTTTTTAGGATTTTTTTATTTTTTATTTATTCAATAAATATTAAATCAAATTGTTTGATTTTGTCGAATATTTGATCCTATATATATATATATATATTAAATATTTAATCAAAGAGTAAAAAGGGAAAGAAATCAAAGAAATCAAAGTTAAATAAAATAAATATATAGAATTGTGTGTTGATCAAAAATCTTGAAAATCATTTTTCATAAATATTTCTCGAAATGATTAAGAATTCGCTTGAAATTGATCTTTTGTAGCTGTTATACGACATAAAATAAAAAAACAAGTGCTTCTCCCTTCCTTATAAAAGTCCCCACAAATGAACAAGCAACGGCATGGTATATTTAACATATTTCTAGGGTAAGAGTTTTTATTTGTTAAGCGCCTAGGGCCTAGGGCGGTGGGTCGCTTTGCTTCCTTCCATTGACAAATTGCGCCCTCTAAACCCGATTACCTAAATGCAATCTTTCTTCTCCGATTTAAAAATGTACTCGTCTAATTAAATAGAATGCAGCTACATAAATCAATGTCAACTTGTAAAAAGCGAAAAGTTAAGCAGCTGAGTGGGTAACCATTTGAGACGAGTTTGTAATATAGTCTCAGGTGCATTGTTTTGTAGTGAAATTAACTAGGGAGACATAAGAGGGGTCGTTTAACGTAAAAAAACAAGAGTTTGATTAGCAGCAACAATCTCTCTTAGTATCGCTGTAAAATCAAATAAGGTGTCCATTGAAATGAGTAAATAAAATTGTCACGATAGTTAAAAAATTTATAACCATTAATTAAATATTACAAGGAAACAAGGAATTGGGGTTTTCTAGAACAATTAATTGATCATTTTTCTCCTGAACTAAAACTTGTCAGGACTTGTCTTTTAGATCTTTGCACGTTCTTACATGTCAATAGATAATGGATAATCAGGGATTATTATATCCGTGACCCTTTTAAAAAATAAATTATCATTCTTCATATCCTTCTTTAATCCCATTCGATTTAAACCAGGGCTGTCCAACCCGTGGCCCAATATAAAGTCATCAAATTTCTTAAAACATTGAGATTTATATGTAGATACTGGAAAACACACAACAATTTGGCTGATAATTATTTTTCTCTAAAATAAGAAATTTGAAAATCTACTGTGAAGTTTTCGAAAAATAAAATTGCTAAGTGCTTTCTCAGCTTGTTAGGCACAGGTAGATTTAAAAACATTTTATGGTACACATCCAAATATTTTTCTTTTCCTAACAAAGAACGGCCGAACAATGGAAGGTGGGGGGGTTGTTGATCTTTATTCCCACTTTCCTTTATTTAAAATTGTTTGTTTTGACAGTAAATTTTAAGCAGATTGTTATTTGTCAATACAAATCTGCTTTTTAAACACAGGTCAGAATTCCTGTTATATGACTTTAGAATTTCTATATAATATGGATATATATATATACTAGCTGTACCCGGCGTGCCTCCGGCACGCCTTTCCCAACTAGGCCCTCCGGGCGGGTTGCCCTGGCGGGCGGCGTCTCGGAATGAAAGTATGAGGTGTCCAAAATTGATTACCTTTTATGTAAATTGTTTTTTTTTTTTTTATATATATATATAGCTGACCCGGCCACGCGTTGCTGTGGCTAAAGTTTTTGTTATATTACATTATAGTAAACAATCTAAGAGGAACGATAAGAGAACATCAGTCACGGAGTCCACTATGCTTTTTCACACAGATAGTATTTGTAAAAAAATATGGTGATCTCCTTATTTGACTTTCTACTACTATAACCCTTTAGTACAATGAAATTATTTACGAACAAAGACGAAAATGTTGATGTTGGTATACAAATTCACTGGATTGAGATTTGAAGGGGAAGTACGTTGAACACAATTAATTAAAATGTTCTTACACTTGATATTAAGCAGAAATCAATACAAAATAAAAATTTATCAGATTTATTATTTCCATTTAATTTTATAACAAATAAGTATATTACAGTATAATACAGTAAATAACATGTGACGCTTAAACTCATGAATGAGGTAGGCAAGGCAGACAGTCTTAAACTTTTAAACATTAATATCTATTTTTTTGAATTATAAATACTTTCAATTTCAATTTAATTTAACACCAATCGGTGCACAATGTTTTTGGTTAACCTGTCTTTAGCTAACACAAATAGATTCGACGGTTTCCCAACACGTGAACACGCAACATATAGTTGCCCATGAGAAAAACATGTATTTTCCAAATCTAAACCACAAATGGACATTGTTTGACCTTGAGATTTATTTATAGACATGGCGAAAGCTAAACGAATTGGAAACTGTAGCCTTTTGAAGGGTATGGTAGAATCTGATGGTATCATCGGAATACGTGGCAGCAGGACTATTTTTCCTTTAAACTTCCCAGCCAAAATGGTTGCTTCAAGAATGTTTCCGGTGATCTTTTTGATGACCAAACGCGTACCGTTACATAATTGAGGTGGATTCAAATTACGGAGGAGAATAATAGGGGAACCAATCTTTAATCGAAGATTATGTGGTGGCATTCCAGGGATATCTAATGAATTTAAAAATTCAATCGGAAAATTTACACTTTCATTTTCATCAACAACAGTATCGATTGATTTAAAAGACATCAGATCGCCTGGTAACAACTGTTGTATCTGGAAGTTAATTTCGTCAACATCAACGTTTTTGGCTGCCAAAATCGCCCGTTGACTGAGCCATTCATGATTCAAATAATTATTCTGTATATCCGGGAAAATACTCTGAATCAATTCATTTTTATCCTGAACAACAGTGCAAAAATTGTCTGGTAGTTTAATGCATCGCGTATTTGGTTGCAGTTCTATTTTACCGTTCCCAATATCTAGTAGTTGTTCGGAAAATATTTGTGCTGATGGATCATTTTGCAATTGTACTCGCATATTTATGGTCAATCGAAGTGTTTCAACACTTCGCCATAAAAATGATTGTTTCAAACATGCATTATTCTCATCCGCGAAAGTAGAGCGAGGTATAACCGGTAAGGTCTGCCGGAAGTCACCAGACAAAAGTAAGATAGCACCACCGAAAAGTTTATTATTGCTGTTTAAATCTTGCATAGTTCTGTTTAATGCTTCAAGTGAATATTTGTGTGCCATTGTGCACTCATCCCAAATTATTATAGAACTCTTTTTTTTTTTTTTTTTTAATGCAATCGAATGCAAGAAGGGGTGCACCAGTAAAGATGTAGCCCCTATGGATCTCGAAAGACCCTTGCATTACCGAAGAGAAGGGAAAGTTGATTAAGAGAGAGGATGTAGACGCAGGTGTCTTCCGCAACACTGCAGCTATTCCACTATTCTTTTTGATGTTACACATTGCATCTGGTTTATTATGAACGTCCAATGGCAGCTTGAATGTTGAATGTGCTGTTCGCCCACCATCTAGTAAAGTAGCCGCAATGCCTGACGATGCTACTGCTAATGCGATTTTTTGTTGCGACCGTATTTTGGCAAGAATTAACGATATTAAAAATGTCTTACCGGTTCCACCGAGTGCATCAAGAAAAAAAACCGCCTTGTTCAGCAGCAACAGCCAGCATAATCCGATCATAAATAATTTTTTGTTCTGCTGTCAGTAATGGTTCACTGTTCATGATAATTGTTGCTAAACTTCCATGGTCATATTGCTTTTCTCGTTGTAAATCGGTATTGACTAAGTCGGTGGCTGGACGATTAGGTGATGGCATACCATAATGATTAAGTGGTAAATTTGAAATAAGAACACATAAATCCTCGATCAAGACCAATGCTTCATTGTACATCTCTGGTGTATAATCTATGTTTTGGCATTGATTTGTTTGTCTAATTCGGTGCAAGATGTCTTCTGTCATACAATTTTTATATTTTTCCCACAAAGTTTGTGCTTGCGAGGGATAACATGTCGTCAAAATAATTGCAAACAACTGACGAATGTTATTCGGTGTTGATGTCAACACAGCATCAGCAAGCGTTAAGTCCCAATGGTTATCGTCTTCTAGCAATTGCAGTTCACGACATGCATCCTGGTATGTATTGAATACTCGACCATTAACTGTTCGTAAAAATTCAAAAGACGTTGGTCCGGGAACATTCACCAATAACAAACGTAAATAGAAGCACTCACGTTGCTTTGGATGTACCGTGTAAAGTCTCCCCAATGTCTTAGCTTTGAATATGCCTGTAATGGAAGGATGTGGTTTTCCTTGTTTCCGTGGCTCCCATTTTTTACTGGATTTGTTCCATGTGAAATAACGTGGAACATCACCATACACCAATGTCTTCGCGAATTGGCCAAAAACATCAGGTTTTTGACACAATGTAAAAAATTCAGTTAGAGTCGTTTTCGGAGCTTCGAACGCTCTTTGGAGAACATTTTCTTCAGTGAAGTATACACGTTTACCGTTTTCAAGATGTATTGCCAGGTGTTGGACAGCAGGATCTCTTTCGTGGATGGGAAAGCTGAGAATATGCCAAATAGCTTCATTGCTGCTAATGTATCTGCCCATTTGGTATCGTGCTATTTCGTCATTTTTATTTATGTTTTGTACTTCAAATATGGCCAAATCACTGCCTTTGTTTACATATTTACAAATATACTTAATTGATTTAACAGAACTGCAAAGCTCAACATTGATATGAGCTTTGTAAGTTTTTGAAAGTAGTGGTGAGTATGGTACCACCCACTGATTATCAAACTCAACTTGATTTGGAAAGTTCGGCAGTCGCATTGTAAATGTGTGGCCACCATTCTCAGTACTTCTGCGGCGATACATTGGATAACCATCAATATCCGTGATCGTGTCATTCGTATGCGGCTTTGGGAAGTTTTTTTTACATTTTCCATTTTCCATGCACGGTGACGTCATGTTGAAAGCACCGCATGGCCCATGGATCATGTGTTTGGTGACAATATCAAATAATTCTTGATCAATTAATGGGTCTGGAATTTCGGCTGAAATTATTTGATCGATTTCTTCAGGATTTCTTCTATCTTTAAGCCAAACCAAAATGTGGGCATGAGGCAAACCTCGCTTTTGCCACTCTATCGTATACAGCCAACAACGTGTGATACCAAAAATTGAATATTTAACAATAAAATCAATTAAGGATTTCAATTTTTGTTTAAACACACGTGCAGTTAAATCATGACGATGAATGGCTTGTTGTCCTGGCAATAGTAAAATTTGTATCTCTTGCCAATTCGGATTACATGTGAATGTAATAAATAAATCCGGTCGGCCGTAATGACGTACGTAAGTCATCGCATCTTGTATGTATTCCTGCATGTTCCGTGGACTGCCGATGTAGCTTGAAGGTAAAATGAAAGCATTACCGATGTCATTGGGATTTAAATTTCCATCGATGTTTCCAGCAACAGCATCTCGTAAGTGAATATATTCTTCCGATCGTAGTTTTGCCTGGTTGAATCGAAGGAATCGCAAGCGTTCGCTTTCGACCTTAGCATACATATCAACAATGTATTGATGGAACAGCTCACGATATCGAAGGATATAATTGTCTTGATGTTGTCTAACCATTATTCGGTGTGCGTAGTAGTTCATTGAGCTAACTTTATTATTTCTGTAATCACCTAAAAAAATAAAAAATAAAATGCAATACGAAATTAAAATCTATACATACAGTAAGAAAGTAAATAGATAATTGTCAAATTTACCGGTATTTGGATCATACTGTTTGATATTAAGGTGATATTCATCTTGTCCTTGCCAAAATATCAATGGATATTGTAGTGCGTCATATGAACGGTGTAGATCCGAAATCGTACTGACAGTGTTGTCTCGCCGTGTAATTTTTATAGATCTTTTGTCAACTGGATCACCAACCATGATAACAGCAACCTCATCAACAGTTGGAGCGTTGAATCTACCAGCATGTTCACCTAATGGTACTTTGTCGGCTTTTATGACGATTTGATAATTGTCATTTTGCAGTCGTGGCGAAACTCTTTTGATCAATTGAATTAGTTGATTGTGATCTTCTAAAAATTTTTCCAATAATATCACAATTGCTCTTTCCTCTGCTTGTTCAATAAAATTATACAGGCACCGAGTCGTCACGCGCTCTTCACAACCGCCCATAAAATAAATTTGAAGAAATTTCGGATTGTTATCAGGCATTGGCATCAGTGATCCGATTTTATGGTACACCTGGCCTTGAATTTTGAATGTAGTTTCAAAATTACGTCCATCGGATGCACGATCGCAAATTTTAGTTGCCCCAAATGACGTCATTTGGAAGCAAGAATTAAATTTGCGTATCTTACGCAAAAATAATTTGGAATCATCTGAATTGCCAGTAAGAAGGGATAATAAAGGCTCCGGCGGAGCGGGTAGAGGTGACAGCACAACTTTTCCTGATGCGCAGCACATGCCGGCTGCTTCATTCCGAAATTTCAATGCCTGACAATATTGACATACTTTATCCATTCCACCGATAGCAATTTTTGAATGCTTTGAGTAGTTAATATCTGGTGCATATTCAAAGGCAAGCCGAACGAATGATGCACGTGTTAATGAGCCGCTGATCCGTTGCCTTTGTCGATCTAGTACTCGTACTGTAGCTATGTTTCGTTCTCGTGCCGCTCTTGTTCTCGTAATATTCTGTTGCAGACGTTCGTCACGCTATTCTTGAGATTCTTGTGCACGACTTTCTGCAGTCCTGATTCTTTGAGCTGCATTTCTTGTTTCGATTTGTTCTGGTAATTGCTGAGCTCTTTCAACACGTTTGCGTCGTGACCCTTTGCTGCTCGCGTTGTTGAGGTTAGATTTTTTCGGTGGCATTTGACTGAAAATAATAATTTAATCGTTTAAATATTAGAAAGAGGAACTGAAAAACATGTTATCATAGCACATTGAAATAATAAGTGCAAAATAATTTTCAATGGAGGTTAAATAAAAATAATATAAAATTTTTTGTACAATTATTGAAAAAGTGTGGGGAGCTTTGTGCCATTTTCTCATTGATATATTAATTAACTTTTATAAAACTATGTGATATTACTTACATGTATAAATTGAAATTATTGTTCCTAAATATTTTTTAATAGAGGTTAAATAAAAACAATAAAAAAAAATATTTGTACAACTATTGAAAAAGTGTAGGAAATTGTGTATCATTTTTGCATTGACATTTTAATTAAATTTTATAATTATGCGATAATACTTACATACATATATTCAAATTAAATTATAAAGTTTTGATCAATGAAGCACAAATAAGTAAAAAACAGGATTAATTTCACTGTATTATCTTCATTATAATATGAATGCAATTTACACTTCAGTCTAAGTAACACGTGGCCGGCTATGCTAACACCAAAAATTTAAAAAGTGGAAATAATTGAATTATACGGTATTTCGTTCACTACAAAATAAATTTAATTAATTTTATAGCGTCAACAACACGTGGTAATTATGCTGTTAAAATGTAGCTTATATGACACGTTCGTAGATTTACCATAGCAGCGCCATCTATTGATTACTTACTCAACCCAGTCGAAAGGTATCGACATCTGTTATAATCATTTGGAGTTAACAGATAATTGTGACTGTCAAATAATAACAGACAAATAATTAGCAATAAATTAAAATTGCGACTATAATTTGAGATTTAAACTATCCTATCTCTCAAGTTGGATCGAACTGCACATGGTGTGCGAATTTTATTATAATCGGTTCAGTGGTTTAGGAGTCCATTGAGGACAAACATTGTGACACGAGATTTATATATATTAAGATATATATATTTATACCAGGTGTACCGGAAAGTCATTACCGGTTTTTCCAACAGATGTCGCTAGGCTTAAGTATTCAATGTTATGATTTGACACATATGCATTTTATTCTACTGACATCAAGCTTCAAAGCTATACATGTTATATTTTGCGAAAGTAACACCTTCATAGATTTATACCTCTTTGAAAATGTCAAGTTTCATGCCTGAAAACGTGCATTTGGGGCATGCATTACTTTTCTTATTTAATCAAAAGAAAAAAGCCGCTGAAAGTCATCGTTTGCTGGTAGAAACTTACGGTGAGCATGCTTTAACCTTAAAAACATGTGAGGTGTGGTTTCGAAAATTCAAAAGTGGTGATTTCGATGTGCAGGATAAAGAACGTTCTGGTAGACCAAAAAAGTTTGAAGATGCGAAACTACAGGAGTTATTGGATGAAGACCCAACCCAAACTCAAAAACAATTGAAAAAACAATACACCGACAACAAATGATCAATTTGAACCACGCATTGATCGAAAAACGTCCAGAATGGGCCCAAAGACACGGTAAAGTGATTTTACAACACGATAACGCGCCGTCTCATAAAGCAAAACTGGTCAAGGAAGCGTTGAAAGCACTTGGGTGGGACATATTATCGCACCCGCCGTACTCTCCAGACCTTGCCCCGTCCGACTATCAACTTTTTGCATCGATGGGACACGCGCTTGCAGAGCAGCACTTCGCCAATTTCGAAGAAGTTAGAAAATGGCTCGATGAATGGTTTTGCTCAAAGGACAAACAGTTTTTTTGGGATGGCATCCATAAATTGCCAGAAAGATGGGCAAGATGTATAGAATCAAATGGCCAATACTTTGAATAAATAAATTTTCAATTTTCTTAAAAATTACGTAGTTTTTTTTCCCTCGAAAAAACCGGTAATGACTTTCCGGTACACCTAGTATATATATACATATATATATATATATATATATATATATATATATATATATATATATATATATATATTTGTGTATGTTTATTTGCATCAAAGAGGCGACTGTGGGTCAGTGGGTAGAGTGTTGGCCCGCTGACTCGAAGATCGCTGGTTCGAGACCGAGTCTCGGCAGATAGATATTTGCAGCCACCACCTCTTGGAAAGTAATGGCAACCTGCCAAGAGTATAATTGCCTAGCAACCTCTCCAAATTAGCCTTTCGGAACAGGCGTTAAAAAGTAGGTCCCGTATATCTGTGTAAAACAACTAACACACTCAGCCCAGGTATATGTGGAGAGGAGCCGACACCCGTTTCGGGTATGGCACTCGAAGAAGAAGAAGAATTTGCATCAAGCAGAGGACAACCTCTTTGTTTCTCTTTATTAATCAACAGCTCTGCTACTCTTGGCAAAATAAAAACTTTTCAATTATATCTTTTTTGAGTAACACATATCAATAGAATTATAATATTTTATCCGCGGTCCGAGACAATTTTTTTCTTCAAATGTGGCCCGTGTAAGCGAAAAGGTTGGACACCCCTTTTTTAAAATAACAATAAAATATCTATTGCTATTTCTTTCAGTGTGATTTTTCCATTTCATTTCGGATATTTTTTTAAATCAATTTCTCTTGTTTAAGTTTATTATTATTATTTGTATGTTATTCTTTGTGTAATTATAGGGAACGGTATTTCTTTTAATTAATTTAATGCATATTAAAATAACCCGATTAAAAGAAAAACAGAATTCGTACGTCATATATATGACCGCAGACCGGATCTAAGGACACCGAGGGCCACATGAGCCCTGTCTTACACTATATTACTTTATTACTATATATATTTAATTGTTTATAGTTGCTTTATCATTCTTTTTAATGCAACTATATTTGTAGAATTTTTAAATTTCCAAGGGAGAATTTCTCTCGAAACGTTTGAATTTTTAATAAACTTTTTTAGATTGTTTTATATAAGATTTGTATTTATTTATATACACAAAACAAACAATAAAAATTTTTCAATAAGATGTATGTGTAAATGGGTATATTATCTATAAGATTTGTAAATGATGAAATCTTTCCACAAGGGCTTTGGAGAAAGGGTTTTCCTAAGAACTGGCGAAGATAATGCGATTAGCCCTGGGTCAGTGAGTTGGTGTTCAATGGGGGTTTCGATTAATAAATAAACTCGGTCTGGTCTCAAGCCAACTTCCAATTGATTGCAGTTCTAATCGGCGATTATATGATTCTTACGGCGAGAGATTTTATTTGAAGAACGGATTCGATTAAATCGAGAGTCCTATTTCGGATCAATAGAGAAAGTTCGTGTTGCAAACGTTTCTAACCTTAATCTGCATTCAATTACTTAGGCGGTTGGTTCCTTTAATGGAGGGTCACGTGGGGGCAAAATGCGTTATAAAAATATGATAAGCGAAGATATTTGCATTCCTTTGAAAATATTTCTAAAAGAAAAGTTCCTCTCTCTACTACATTTAAGATAACAATGCAAACAATTAAGATATCGGAAAAAAGAATCGCGATGGAATTGAAACTTTATTGGTTAACTATTCATAATAGGCAGGATCGGTTTAATTGAAAAGATTTTGTTTTGCCGAGAGTAGCAGAGTTGTTGTTCATAAAGAGAAATCAATGAGGTTGTCCTCTTGATGCATATAAAAAAAACATATATCAAGAAAAATATGTACATATATACATATAATCATTTATTTTTTGAGACTATATTTTCGAAGGTTTCACATATATACATACAGGGTGTTTCAGGATGAATAGTAAATATTTTAGGAGATGGTCGTATAGACGAATTGCAATAAAAAAATGCCATTTTTGCTTATTAAAAAATAAGCCAATCTACTTGGCCAAAGATTCAAGCGGTAACCACTCTCATCTATATGTAACTATATCAAGTTTTCGGACGGCCGGCCCTACCTATCTAGCAAACCTCTATTTTATAAATATATAAGATATCAAATATATATATACAGGTTGTTTCAGGAGGAATAGTAAATATTTTAGGAGATGGTAGTATAGACGAATTGCAAAAAAAAATGCCATATAACATGTGTCCAATTTTTATTGAGTACAGAGATACGGCTGTTAGTATGAACCCGTGCATACATAATGTCCGCCATTCTCTTGTATGTGTTACCCCGATACGTGCAGAAATTCTACGTGTGCTTGTTGAAGGACTACGTTCTACCGGCTGAATAATGTCTTGCTACTTCATCCACAGTCTGTTCATTTACACGGTCAGATGCAATATGACAAATACCATATCGGCATACTCAGCATGTGTAAATACGTGCTGCATGTTTACACGCTACAGTACAGTAGACTTAGCCAACAAATCATAATGAAAACTTAAATGTAAACTAAAGCACAACTTCACAACTTGAAGATCAACACTCTACTGCTGACATTCGATAAATACGTCTATAGCAACCGGTGTACCAAGACCCGAAACGAAAATGCATTGAGCCCAGCTGTATCTCTGTTCTCAATAAAAATTGGACACTTGTTATATGACATTTTTTATTGCAATTCGTCTATACTACCACCTCCTAAAATATTTATTATTCCTCCTGAAACACCCTGTATATATATTGTACTGGCTGGAAAATTCAGTAATGTTCACTTTGACCTTTGAAGGCAAAAATAAATAAATAATAAAATGTTTGTTGTTAATAATATGTATAATTATTTAAGCCGGTATATGTATACTAGTATATGTATAACAATGTGGTTAAACAATCTTGACTTTTATTAATTAAATGAAGTTATATAATTTAATAATAAAACAACAAATATTGATGTTATTAAAACAATATTTTGTGCTCGGCAAAGAGCCACTTCTTTAAATAAATAAACTTAAATATTTATTGATATTTAAGATATTAGATATATGTATATAAATATAAATTATTGTTGAATTCTTTTCAACAATAACAACGACACTCAAACACACGGAACGATAATTCGATAAATAATAATATTAACGGTAAACGGTACACGATAAAACGATACGAAAACAGATCCTCTTTCACTTCACCTTAGCTTGCCACCTCGCCTTGGCTATATCGACACATATGATGATTCTCCTCTTTCGACATGTGCATTAGTCATCGAATCCAACCTCTAGCTTCCACGTCATCGAGTCACTACTCGACTAATTCAGTCTTCAGACACTAGGCTCCCGGAATATAACCGCGGCAAATTTATTTTGGTTACATATCATCCTTCCCTTCACTTCACCTAGCCAACTCGACACATATGATCATTCTCCTCTGCCACATGTTCATTGAGTCATCACCCACTCGACTAATTGTCTGTTCAGACACTAGGCTCCCGGAATATAACCGCGGCAAATTTATTTTGGTTACAATATATTTGATATCTTCTATATTTATAAAATAGAGGTTTGCTAGATAGGTAGGGCCGGCCGTCCGAAAACTTGACATAGTTACATATAGATGACAGTGGTTACCGCTTGAATCTTTGGCCAAGATTGGCTTATTTTTTAATAAGCCCGAAACAAGACAAACTTGGCCAGGGGTTGGTGACCACGCCTGGCCGAAGGACCGGTCGTCAGCTAGTAAATCATATCTATATATATTAATGTGGTCTTTGTTTTGTCGACTTTATAATTTTGATAAACGCATATTCCTCTTTTGTTTCAAATGAGTAAAAATTAAAGTATGCAAAGTTTTCTCATTATTTTAATATTAACTTATGTCCCACAACTATTGAAATTTTAAATAGAAAATTCTTGTATTTTTTCATAATAACTCATAACAGTTCAAATATCTTTTAGCAAATTTTAACTACAATTCAATATCTTCAAAGTACATTTATTACCATTCAAATTGGGAAGAAGAACGTCCGTTCTAGTTATTTTGAAACGTAATAATTGGACATTTAAGATATTGAACCGATAAATATGTTTTAAATATGCTTAAAAAATTGGAATCCTTATTTGATCATAATTGAATATATTAAATCGATACGCTCAAAATTTGCTAAAATTTTTTGAACCTTTATGATGAAAAATACATGTATTTTTAACCGACTTCAAAAAAGGAGGAGGTTATCAATTCGACTGAATTTTTTTTTGTGTCTATGTTACTCGATTTCTTCGCCAATTGTGAACCGATTTTGATGATTTTTTTTGAATTGGGTTCCCTATAGTTTTCGATTGGTCCCATTTAAATGTCATTGGTATTGGACCTTTTTTGTTTTGTATGTTCACGCATAACTTCTTTGTATGAACCGATTTAGATGATTCTTTTTTTATTGGGAAGGGGGTACCTTATTCACTTAAAATTTCAATCGTTGGGAGGCACGGGTTAATATTAAAATATTGAAATTAAACTTAACACGCGTTATTTTTTGGTCATTTGAAACAAAATAGGGATGTGCGTACCTACATCAAAATTCGAAAGTCGACAAAATAAGGACCACATTAATAAATATTTATGTAGATGTTTATTTGTATCAATCAGAGGAAAACCTCATTGATTTCTCTTTAAGAAGATATTTGCATTCCTTAGAAAATATTTCTAAAATAAATTTTTCTCTCTCTTCTTCGTTTAAGATAACAATACAAACAATTAAAGATATCGGTAAAAAGAACTGGTGAAGGAATTGAAACTTAATTGGTTAACAATGCATGATAGGCAGGATCGGTTTAACTTTTGGCACAAATTTCCTTCCTTTTCCTTTTATATTCGAAGCGAAAAACGAAAAGCCCCAGTCTGGTCTGGTTTGCTCTCTATCAAATTGAACAGCCATTGATTTCTTTATTCCTCCGATATATTTTTATCTCAGCTTTCGTCGCTAGTATCCATTTAGCTCCTCAATTCCTCGCACGTGATCATATCATACAATTTGTTCTCCTCTTTAACACTCAACTATTATTTTTTTTTAACTCAGAACATCATTGATTCTTGTTTCATAGAGGGGTTAAAAATTGCCTCGGTTTATTTTAAGCGGCTCAAACATTTTATTTGAAATACCTTCAATCATTTTTTGTTCCCAAAACTCAATACACAATTTGACTTCTATTTAATTAATATTCATGTAGGATTTTGAGCATGGGCGTTCACAGTGAGGGCAAGAGGGAGCACATGTCCCCCCACTGGGATCGAATAAAAAATTATCTAATGACCGTGACTTCCGGTCCGGCCTCACTAAACTATGTTTAATGTTCAATATGTGTTTTTGTATTTAAGCACTACTGTATTGTATTACAATATTCTACCGTGAAAAAACTCAAAAAAATATATATTTAAAAATGTAATTATTTGTTTTCAAGCTTTGCCCCACCTGAAAATTTTTTCTGCGGACACCCCTGATTTTAAAGATCTTTTATCTTATGACATGATGTAAGGCAGGGGTGGTGTCGATGTCCAACCACTATTAGATTACAACGGGTCACTTAAGTAGCTTAGTTAAATGACAATCATAAAGATAATTCAATAGACGGATACTGACTAAGCGAGTAGCCTCAGCGAGGCTGCCTCGGGCATTTGCCGCAGAACCGTCCTGAGTGAACGCAGCAAACGACACGAGGCACCTTTGAGAATTCACAAAAACCGACAACCGATGGATCGGGCCGAGGCAGCCTCAGACGAGGCAACGGGCTATTTTGCCTTGGGCGAGGCACGTACTGACCGACTAGGCATTTGCCTCAAGGGGCTGGCCTCGCGAAGGAAACCCCTAGTCAGTATCCGGCTAATGGGGTTGTCTTCTGCACGATGGTTCAATTTCTTAATTTCTATTATTCTAGAAATGGCCTTTTGCATTCCGCATTTGGACCAAAAGGATACTCTTTATAAATAAATAAATATATATATATATATATATATATATATATATATATATAGAGAGAGAGAGAGAGAGAGAGAGAGAGCATTGACAATTGGACTTTACTAAAATTTAGAAAAATGTAAATCAGAGGAAAAAGTGAAACTGTTTGCAGTTTTGGTGAATTAAAAAAAAAATTAATTGGTAATTCAAAACACACCTGTTGATTATTATTTTTTACTATAGAAACAGATTAAAATCTCAAAAAATTATTCAAAAAATAATATTTTTTGAATAATTTCGCATTTTGAAAGGAATATTCTGGAGCTAGAAAGGCGAAAATCTATTCACTTCTCAGTATTAGAAATAAAAACATTTTACCACAAGAACGAACTTTCTACTACTTTTCGTTCTTATTTTATCCTGGGTATCTGAATCCACACACAGATAGAAATAAAATCATCAATTCTAAATGATTTTTCTCCACTTCCATACATTTTTCAACACAATGAGCAAATAAACTGCAACGGATCGTTGCTAAACTTTATCCAAATTCATTTGAAATATTAATATGTTTTGGCTTGGTGTGTACTGGATATATTAATTATTTATCCTTTAACAATAAAAATAATATGTTTATTCCTTTATTATTAATCAGATATCACTTACAATTTGCAGTTCATATTGACTTTAATTCAAAAATAATGATCGATTCTCATTTAATAGTCGAGGAATAACCATTCTACATTGGATGGACGTTTCGGTTATTATTAGTAACCATTTCTGAAGACATGGAGGAATCGACTTAAAATCAAAAATAGCCATCGATTCTCATAGAATACTCGAGGAATAACAATTTTACATTAGATTTTTGACGCTTCGATAATTATTGGTAACCATTGCTGAAGGAATCGGATTAGCCGAGAGCTTAAAGACACTAGCCTTCTAAGCTGGAGTCCCGGGTTCGAGTCCGAGTCCCTGCATTGATATTTGACCGGCTATAATCTGATTCCTAGTCACCAATCCGTCTGGCAAGTGTGGTGACTTAATGCCAACCCCTTCCATTTGATGGAAGAGGCCTATATTCAGCAGTGGATATGTCGCTATCGACAGGCTGATGATTGCTGAAGACATGGAGGAAACGGCTTAAAATCAAAAATAACGATCGATTCATATCTAATACTAGAGGAATAACCTTATTGCATTCCATTTTTGATGTTTTGACTATTAATGGCAACCTCTACTGAAAACGTGGAAGAATCAGACTTAAAATCAAAAAGACTAAATTCTTTTATGGCAAACAACTCAAACTTGAGTTGTTTACCAAAAGAATTTAGTCTTTTGATTTTAAGTCGATTCTTCCACGTTTTCAGTAGAGGTTGCCATTAATAGTCAAAACATCAAAAATGGAATGCAATAAGGTTATTCCTCTAGTATTAGATAAGAATCGATCGTTATTTTTGATTTTAAGCCGATTCCTCCATGTCTTCAGCAATGGTTACCAATAATTATCGAAGCGTCAAAAATCTAATGTAAAATTGTTATTCCTCGAGTATTCTATGAGAATCGATGCCTATTTTTGATTTTAAGTCGATTCCTCCATGTCTACAGCAATGGTTACTAATAATAACCGAAATGTCAAAAATTAAATATAGAATGGTTATTCCTCAAGTACTAGATGAGAATCAATCGCTATTTTTGGTTTTAAGTCGATTTCTCTATGTCTTCAGCAATGGTTACCAATAAAAACCGAAACGTCAAAAATCCAATATAGAATGGTTATTCCTCAAGTACTAGATGAGAATCAATCGCTATTTTTGATTTTAAATCGATTCCTCTATCTCTTCAGCAATGGTTACCAATAAAAACCGAAACGTCAAAAATCCAATATAGAATGGTTATTCCTCAAGTACTAGATGAGAATCAATTGCTATTTTTTGTTTTAAGTCGATTTCTCTATGTCTTCAGCAATGGTTACCAATAAAAACCGAAATGTCAATAATCCAATATAGAATGGTTATTCCTCAAGTACTAGATGAGAATCAATTGCTATTTTTGGTTTTAAGTCGATTTCTCTATGTCTTCAGCAATGGTTACCTATAAAAACCGAAACGTCAAAAATCCAATATAGAATGGTTATTCCTCAAGTACTAGATGAGAATCAATTGCTATTTTTGGTTTTAAGTCGATTTCTCTATGTCTTCAGCAATGGTTACCAATAAAAACCGAAATGTCAATAATCCAATATAGAATGGTTATTCCTCAAGTACTAGATGAGAATCAATTGCTATTTTTGGTTTTAAGTCGATTTCTCTATGTCTTCAGCAATGGTTACCAATAAAAACCGAAACGTCAAAAATCCAATATAGAATGGTTATTCCTCAAGTACTAGATGAGAATCAATTGCTATTTTTGGTTTTAAGTCGATTTCTCTATGTCTTCAGCAATGGTTACCAATAAAAACCGAAATGTCAATAATCCAATATAGAATGGTTATTCCTCAAGTACTAGATGAGAATCAATTGCTATTTTTGGTTTTAAGTCGATTTCTCATGTCTTCAGCAATGGTTACCTATAAAAACCGAAACGTCAAAAATCCAATATAGAATGGTTATTCCTCAAGTACTAGATGAGAATCAATTGCTATTTTTGGTTTTAAGTCGATTTCTCTATGTCTTCAGCAATGGTTACCAATAAAAACCGAAATGTCAATAATCCAATATAGAATGGTTATTCCTCAAGTACTAGATGAGAATCAATTGCTATTTTTGGTTTTAAGTCGATTTCTCTATGTCTTCAGCAATGGTTACCTATAAAAACCGAAACGTCAAAAATCCAATATAGAATGGTTATTCCTCAAGTACTAGATGAGAATCAATTGCTATTTTTGGTTTTAAGTCGATTTCTCTATGTCTTCAGCAATGGTTACCTATAAAAACCGAAACGTCAATAATCCAATATAGAATGGTTATTCCTCAAGTACTAGTTGAGAATCAATTGCTATTTTTGGTTTTAATTCGATTCCTCTATAAAAGTAACGGATAAGAAAAGAACGCAGTTGCTATGGTTACTTATAAACTTTCCTCCAAAATTTGTAGCATTTCACAGAGAAAAGCCTATCCACTCTTACTTAGTTAGGTTAAATGAATCCTATATTACCATAAACAGATCAAATGAATAAATTTTAAAGAATTCAAAAATCTTACTTTAGAGTAAAGTACTTTAAAATATAATTTTACTAAAAACTTTATTTAACCTTTTTTGTCGGCCCCAAGGTACTTAATTAGGATATTAAATTTCATCAAAATTGGTTAAGTCATTTTAAAAGATATTTAGAAAAAACTAAAAAAGTACTGAAATAAATAATGTTGTATAATACTAATGTTTGTGGGCCGATATGTACCAAAAACTAATCAGCGCTTCATTTTGTTAAACTAATGGTAGGTTTTCAATTTCATTTCAATCGGTGCAAAGGTGTGGAAAAAATCGTGGACGAAAAAAACGATAACACACATATCCACATCCATCCATCCATCCATCCATCCCCACGCACTTCCAAAAAAAATGGCACTTTTTGGCCTCTCGACGAGATTCCAGGTAATTTTTGGCAAAACCGTCACGTGCTAAAATTCAATCTCATTGAATACTTTAATTTGTGACCTTAATTGAGTCCATGGGTTCCGTAGTCTTTACCTGAGGACCCTTTGAAGTCGCGCTTGCCGCGCGACCGATTGCAATACTTTCTCCCATGCTTCGCATTGGATAAAGTAAAAAAATTTTGAGTACCTAAATTCACTATTAGGATCGTTCGAGCACTTGCTGAGGTTTTAACTGGCGAGTATACCAAGTCTTGAAAAAGTTTTTAATTTTTGCTGCATTTATTATTTAAATTCTTGAAATTGTATGAACTTGAAATTTAATTTATTCTAAATTCGACATCAATTTCAGAATAAAGCTATAGTATAAGCTGTAAATAACCTGTCCCAGCTGTAGCTATTTAAATATATAGAAAAAGTATTTTATTTCTAGGGCCTATGGGATGAACAAGGTTAGTAAATTTCGTACTCCCGATGTACACATCCGGTAGGAAATACTTTAATATGTAGGATGAGACATGTCTGACCCATATTCGGATCATTATACTTAGGACTGGCTGCGACCCTTTTCCGACACCTAGCCCCTGCTGGCGGCTTTTCGTGACAGGATTTATAAAGAATTCAACCATTTGGCAAAATTTCAATTTTTCAAATATTTGAGCCCAGAAAAGAGTTCGTCCGGGAAAAAGTGTGCGCTAACGAAGCACATTAAAGGTAGATTGTTGATGGAGATATAATTCAGCCTGAAAAGTTTTTGGTTTTTCTCGATCTCATAATAATTATGAAAACTAAGTATTTACCATAACATTTACAGTTATGTTCTATTTGTGTTATAATCAGAATATCTTCGAATAAATATAGTAATCAGGAAAGATTTATTCTGGCTTTGTATAAACGGAAAACGAAACCCTATTAGTGACGCTACAATGTTTGTCTGTCATTCTGTTACAGCAGTGGTTCTCAACTTTTTGAGAAACATGTGAAATTTAAATATTCAAGGAATGTCGCGACCCCCCAAAAAAAGACGGTAACTGTACCTATCGAATTGTTTGCAATTTCCAAACAAACAAATCTATTTTCGACTCGATTTTTATTTATCAGTGAAGTCACCACCTGTTTCTCCAGGAGGAATAAGTTATCTCATCTCTCATCACCAGATCAACATAAATTACGGCCAAAGCCAAGTACCACGTACTGAATATTAATAAAATAATATTATTATATAGCTTTTAACTAAAGCATATAAGATTATCTACCTAGGAACGCTCGGTTCGCCAGGTATGGACTAGTATTAGAATAAACACTACTTTTCTGCTAAATTTTCAACTCTCTGACTCAAATCGCTGACAAAATATTTCTAAATCACTAAAAGTTCGTAGCAGTCAGTTCGTAAATGTCACTTTTAATTTATTTTCTATACAAAAATTCATTTGTTCTTTTAAATTTATAGACGATTTTTGGGTTGGGCTCGAAAGTTAAGGTAGTAGTCGCGACAATACCAGCCAAAAGTTAATGCTAGAGTATATAGAACAGACAATAAAGATTCATAGTCCATAAGGCCAAAACTTTTTGCTGATTATGTACCAAATCTAGCCAATCCCGTGCTCGTTTGACAAATTTGGCATCATTTTTAAGAGATTGAATATTTTTATACATGACATTAAAATGACAGATAAAATGCCCCCCTCCCCTGAATTTAAGTTCGATATGCACCAAAATCTAATCAGCTCTTAATCTCAATGGACCAAAACTACTTGTGAAATTTGGTTTTGATTTTCACACTAGTTTTTGAGCTAGCTCGTCCACAAAAATTTGGTAACGCATAGACCTTCTGCACAGACTAATTAACAGACTAGCAGATATTTTGACAAAACAATTATTATTTCGAAAAAAAGAAGAAAAAAATGCTTCTTTCATGCACGATTACAATACTTGACCATACACCCTGTATGGTAAAGTAAAAAATTATTACCCTTATCCAGAAAAAAAATTAAACTCATATACTTTAAAGAGTAAACTAATAATAATAAAAATAATTGTTTAATTAATTAATCAAGGCCTACGCTGCGAAAAATGAACGAGGAGAGGATTAAAAAAAGAAATTCCATAATTCATATAGACAAAGGGTATTAGTTTGGGTTCAGGGATCAGTAGCTTAGTGGATATAGGAGGTAAACCTCTTATGACAAGGCATTGCAGTACATATGCAAAGATCCCGGGTTCGAGCCCCGGCTGATCCTTTTGTCTGTAATAAAAATAGTCTTTTCTTCGTTCCCTAAATTTAAAAAATAATAATGTTTTCAAAAATTTCTATAAAATCGTTTTGTTATTTTTTAACAAATGTAATCAACACCTACGTTACATCTTATGAAAATTATAATTTTGAAAAAATCTAGCGCACGCGCGCTTTCCAATTTCTACTCTCTCTTTCGCTGGTTAAATAAATGCGCTATTGACAAAATGTTTTTAGTTAGAATTTTTTAATACATTTTTCATTATTTATTCCTTATTATCTCAGAAACTGTGTTGTAACTATGAATCAAAATTGTCTTAAAATGTGTATTGGTTATTGTTTAATGATGGTTTAGTTTTTTATAAAAATGGTAAGAACGGTTTCTTAATTATAATTAAATTTGTATGTAAATTTGTCGATATCCCTATCGTGCAATGTTAAAGAGCCCTAAAAACTCGATTTTTGAAATTAAATATCTCCGGAACTGTATTGTTCATAAATTTCGTTTTGCCACCAATCGATGCAGAAGTATTTAAATAATAATATATCTAAATTTTAGAAAAATCCTAAGAAAACGCATTTGGCGGAACAACTACCTTAAGTTAAGTTCTATCTTTGAGCGTCCTCCATCTCACTTCAAAGATGTGTAAAGAGTGAGAGAGAGAGCTATACACTTAAAATTACATATGAGTTTTGCATTCGATTTAGTCCTGATCGCGTTACTTGCACCCCACTTGAATGGGGTCTAATGGAGCCTATTTGTAACCATCAGGATGATCTATCTCCTTTGTTTATTTTAACAACATACCTACGGTAAGGAATTATTTATATTTAAAATACTTTTAAGCCATGTGGATGTGAAAAAATTGTTTTTATTATTATGCAAATATTTTAGGAATCGCAAAATATAATATAACAAGTGATTTTTCACTATAATCACTAATCAATCATTGATTGATTTAAATGTGGCCATTTTGGTGAAATAAGAAAATGAATTATAATTAAAACGTTTCATCTTACTTCCATAAGATTATATTAGATTGAAGATAAAAGCAAGTGAAACTTTTTCAAAACTCACTAAGCTGTTTGCAGTTCAGTGAATTAAAAGAATAATTAATTTATTAAATGGTAACTCAAAACCCACCTGTTCAATTGAATATTGTTTTTTACTATAGAAACAGATTAAAATCTCCAAAAAAAATGTTTATTTTATTAACCGGAAGATTAGAGGTTTGAAACCCCAAAATCTAATCACTTCTCCTCATTCAAAATACAAACATTTTAGCACAAGAACGAACTTTCTATGACTTTTTGTTCTTAAGTTATCCTGGGGTCCCAAAACTACGGATCGCGGGCCAAATTCAGCCCTTGAAACATTTTTTTTTTTTTTTTTTTAATGCAATCGAATGCAAGAAGGGGTGCACCAGTAAAGATGCAGCTCCTATGGATCTCGAAAGACCCTTGCATTACTGAAGAGAAGGGAAAGTTGATTAAGTGAGAGGGTGTAGACGTAGGTGTCTATGCACCCCGGTTTTGAAGCTTTGAAGATTATAGGTGCTGGGAAAGATGGAGGCTGGGAGAGAGTTCCAGTTCCTTGAAGTCATGGGTATATATGTATTGGCGAATGAAGTGGTCCGGCACTTTTCTAATTTGACCGCGAAAGAGTGTTGGGAGTCGGCAAAACGCGTGCTACGTGCAAAGCATGCTTTGGGGAAATTATTGATTTTATCTCATCAGAGCACCTGCCGTGATAGTATCTATAGAAAAGGGAAAGGGCAGAGACATTTCTTCGATGAGCCAGCGAGTCGAGGGAGTCGGTGAGGGTAGAATCGTCAATTAGCTTGACGGCTCGTTTCTGAATTGCATCTAGGGTAGCAAGAGAATATTTAGAGGCTCCTCTCCATAGATGAGAGCCGTATTCGAGACAGGGGCGGATTTGGGCCTTGTAGATGGTGAGAAGTTGTGGGGGTTTGTAAAATCGCTTGGACCTGAATAAGTAGCCAATCTTCCTTGCTGCAGATTTAGCCACAGAGGAGATGTGTTCATTCCAAGACAGGTCAGATGCGACAGAGACGCCCAACATGGATAGGCTGTCACACATTTTCAGGGTATTCGAATCGAAGTTTTTTTTTTATTATTTAAATTATACATTATCAATCCAGTCAGATGACCGTTTTATGATTTTACTATAATAAAGTATATAACATTCAGGAAGGATGTCATCTCATTGATGACATTGCAAATGTCTAACACTATCCTCAATTTACTGGGGTCATTTTAAAGTTTCTCATTGGGACAAGTCAGTTGGCTTGGTCCTTTTCAATCTTGTCAGCTGTCCGACGGTGCTGAGTAGTCGAACAGCTTCGGGATTATAGTGATTTGCCAGTCGCAATTTATGATTCCTGGCTGCTTTAGTTATTTCCTCTTGTACAGTAGTAATGTGGAGATCCTTCCTGATGTCTCCGTTCCTGATGTACCAGCGGGCATCGACGATATCTCGCAGAGTATTGTTTTGAAAAGTTTGAATTATCCTGATATTTGATTCTTTGCTACAGCCCCAGAGCTGTATACCATAGATCCAGACTGGTCTTATGATTTGTCTATACACAATAATTTTGTTATACATGGACAGTTTGAACTCCGTCCTATCATCCAGTATAACTTTCTTTTAATTATTTTTAATTGTTTGACTTTTGTCAGGATATGCTTCTTCCAGCGGAGCTTAGCATCGAGAGTCATGCCAAGATATTTTGCAGTATTAGCATATGGTATTAGCTGATGATTTAGGGTAATTGGTAGTGGGGACTCCTGTCTATTCGTAAAATTGATATGCTGCGATTTGACTTCATTAAACTTGATTCGCCACCGTTTAGCCCAGGTCGAGATCTCATTAACAGCGCGTTGGAGTTTGTCAGTAGCATGTTGTGTGTTTATTCCAGTCGCCAAGATTGCAGTATCGTCAGCATAGGTGGCTATCTTTGTGCCTTGACTTTGAGGAAATTCGAATCGAAGTGAATATCAGGGAAATCTTTATTTTCGCGCCTAGAAATTAGACAACATTGAGTCTTGTTTGTATTAAAGTTAACTAAATTTTGAGAGCCCCATTTATTCAATTTGACTAGGTCGAGAGTAATTGAGGAGGCAACATTGATTCGATTATTCGGGAGTGAGGGTTTGCCGTGCAGAGTGCTATCGTCGGCGTAACAATGAGTGGGGTTTGACGTTTGATCGATAAGGTTGTTTATATAAATTAGGAAGAGCGTGGAGGAGATTACAGAGCCTTGGGGAACACCAGCGTTTGTGGAGAACGATTCAGATGATATTCCATCCACTCACAACTTTTATACTTCGGTTTGTCAGTTTGTCGGTTTATTCACTATTTTAAATATTATGCCATATAATAGCGTATTATATTAATATAATTTCCGATTAATATGTTATATCCGGCACATGTGGCCCTATCTGCTAAAAAGTTTGGGAACCCCTGGTGTAAATTAAAATTAAGGAAAACTTTATGGTGTTTTCACAGAAATGAAAGATTTAAAAGTCTATGTAGCCCAGATGATGGATAGAAAGCTTTCTGACAAACCGAAGTATAAAAAGTTGTGGTGGATGGAACATCATCTGAATCGTTCTCCGCGAACTCGTGGGCCCCGAAGGCTCGCGCCATCCCATCACACTCTTCATTTTTGACAACATAGACCTTGTGTCCGATCAAACGGCTTGAAGCCCCACTCATTTGCTGCCGGCAGGCGCCCGCTCTGCACGGCAAACCGCGCTCCACGAACCAATCTGAATCAATGTGCTGCATAACTGCTCAGACCTGAAACAAAACTGAATATAAATGGGGCTCTCAAGCCGATTTAATTGACAATTCAAGCGTAAGACTCAATGCTGCTAATTTCTAGGCGCGAAAATAGAGATTTCCCTGATATTCACCCCTGAACTCTCAAGCGCTGAAAATGTGTGACAGCCTATCCATGTTGGGCGTCTCTGTCGCCATCTGACCTGTCTTGGAATGAACACATCTCCTCTGTAGTGAAATCTACAGCAAGGAAGATTGGCCTCTTTATTCAGGTCAAGCGATTTTACAAACCCCCACAACTTCTCACCATCTACAAGGCCCAAATCCGCCTGTCTCGAATACGGCTCTCATCTGTGAGAGGAGCCTCAAAATATTCTCTTGCTACCCTTGATGCAATTCAGAAACGAGCCGTCAGGCTAATTGACGATTCTACCCTCACCGACTCCCTCGACTCGCTGGCTCATCGAAGAAATGTTCTCTGCCCTTTCCCTTTTCTATAGATACTATCACGGCAGGTGCTCTGATGAGATAAAATCAATAATTCCCCCAAAGCATGCTTTGCACGCACGCGTTTTGCCGACTCCCAACACTCTTTCGCGGTCAAATTAGAAAAGTGCCGGACCACTTCATTCGCCAATTCATATATCCCCATGACTTCAAGGAACTGGAACTCCCTCCCAGCCTCCATCTTTCCCAGCACTTATAATCTTCAAACCTTCAAAACCGGAGTGCATAGACACCTACGTCTACACCTCTCACTTAATCAACTTTCCCTTCTCTTCAGTAGTGCAAGGTCTTTCAGAGATCCATAGGGGCTGCATCTTTACTGGTGCACCCTTCTTGCATTCGTTACATTAAAAAAAAAAAAAAAAAATGGCAGGTTGACTTACTTGAAATATATTGAGGTTCATAGCAACTTTTTAAATCTTTCATTTCTGTAATACCCATAAAGATTCTCTTAATTTTAATTTACATAATGTTTCACTTTAAACCAACAGCGAACTCCTTTTAATTTATTTGGTAATGGATGTAAAAGGTCTTTATTTTGAAAATTTCCAGAGACTAAAGGTAAAAATTGGAATAAACCATTACAAGAATGAGAGGTTCTAAAAGTGAAAGTCCTATGATGCACATATAAATTTATTTTAAATTTAAATGTTGTTTTCCATATAAAGACAATCATAAAATATATGCGTGAAATATAATTATGGTAATTACAGGTGTTAAGTAAGTACCCATTTTAATTTTTTTAAATGTAGTTAAATTCTCAAATTTAAATAACCGAAACATAACTATTTCCATAACTTAATAATACAAATTATTAATTGTTTGCATAACATTATCACTGAATGGAAGGCGCGTTTTAAAAATGGGACGTTCTGGTTCATCCTGGACGATAGGCAACCATGGCTATGATTCTCTTGCCTCAAACAGAATGGTAACGCCTTTAAACCTTGAAGGATTGCACAGTGCCAGAGTTGCTTAAAGGGGCTTAATTAAGGGCAGGTAGGACTGGGCGGTCTTCAGCAACCATATATTTCCTCTCATTAGCCGGATACTGATTAAGTGAGCAGCCTCAGGCGTTTGCCGCAGAACCGTCCTGAGTGAACGCGAAACGACCCAGAGGCGCCTTTGAGCATTCACAAATACCGACGGATTGGGCTGAGGTAGCCTCAGACGAGGCAACGGGCACTTTTGCCTTGCGCGAGGCACGTACTGACCGACCAGGCATTTGCCTCAAGGGGCTGACCTCGCGAAGCAAACCCTCAGTCAGTATCCGGATATTGACTGTTTTATTTCAGGCTCGTATGTTTTTGGTGTGCTTTCGTATTATCCTATCTGAGCAGATCTTTGAGTTATAGCCACGCAAAACTCGTTATGAAGAGGTAATAAACTTTTTAAAAGGAAATACCAGTGGCAATAAAAGTAGGAGGTAACCAAAAGCAAAAAATAATCTAAAACGCCTGTTTTAAGGAGAAAAGATGCTCTTCTCCTCTTTATGTTCCAATGGGCGGGGATATTCTAAAGACTGGTTCACACGAGGCATTTTCTCTTAGTTGTTCTTTATTTGTTCGACTTACTTGCAATTTGAAGCTAGTTCAGTCAGGCTGATTTTTCGACTGTTGAGTTCACACGGAGCTTTTTCAGAAAATTTTCAAGTTGGCCGGCTAGGTTGCGCGCGCATGCTTTGAGCCAAACAGCTGGACTATCATCTTTCAGTTTTAGCTCAGATGCAAACAAAAATGTGAGATAATAATATTATTGCAGAAATTATCAATCGAAGGCATATTCTCTTTATTCATTGCAGTAAAGAGTTGAACAATGAGAAACAAAATATTAGCTGTTCTGTGATATCAGCTGATGTATTGTGCCAAATCCCATGTCACCCACGTGATAAAATAATGATTTCCGTTTAGCTGGCCACTGCTCGGTTCAAGTAGCTAAACTTTTTTTTAGAATTCCCTATCTTTTGAATCAAGGAAAGCATGCTAGTAAGACGGCCCAGTGTCATTTCCACCCTCCATGGATCTAAATTGCAAGTTAGTTGAACAAGTAGGGAACAAATAGCAGAAAAAGCCCCGTGTCGAACCGGCCTTTGCATGCCCATGCCCAAAATGGGGATTTTTAGTCTGTAAAATGGAGAATACTCGCTACGACGCCGACGGCCGAAGCTCATAGGGCTTGTTTGGGAACATATTTTTTTGATCTAATCCAACCGAAATCATGAACCGAACCTATTAAAAGTTCTTAAAGTGAAAATTTGTGAGCCAGACAGCTTGAGCAATAAAATAAAATAAGCTGACGTGTTCTGATGTGGCCATCCACTTGACTTTACCATACAACCTGTCCCTAAAATTATTTATAATCATGTAGGGAGGGGGTTAGTTTTTGCATTTTTAGACTTCTGGGGTCTCACTGATTATGTATACAAAATTTGGTTGAGTTTGGTAAATAGAGCCAAGATTTTCATTTTTTGACCCCCCCCCACCCCCATTTTGGGCGGTTAGTTTTTGCATTTTTAGACTTCTGGGGTCCCACTGATTATGTATACAAAATTTGGTTGAGTTTGCTCAAATGGCCTAGATTTTTAATTTTTAACCCCTCCACCCTTAATTTTGGGTCGAATGCACCAAAATCTAATCAGCTCTTAATCTCAATGGACTAAAACTACGTGTGAAATTTGGTTTCGATATTCAACTAGTTTTTGAGCTAGCTCGTCCACAAAAATTTGGTAACGCACAGACTAACTAACAACCAGACAACCAGACAGACTAACAGACATTTTGACAAAACAATTATTATGTCGAAAAATATAATTTTTCGATGTTCACTTATTTGAGCTTTTTTGTAGAGCGAAATGCCATGGTTTCGCTCAATTTCTTTAATCAAAATAGTTTAAGTCGTTTTTGAGATATTTTGAAAAAAAGAAGGAAAAAACCACGTTTTTCATGCACGATTACAATACTTGACCATACACTGTTTAGGTAAAATAAAATGAAACGAAAAATGAATATTTTTATCAAAAACAAACAAACAACTAAACTAAATTAATAAAATAATTTTATTATACATTATTGAAGAAAATATTTGATATTTGACATTATTTAAGTATTAGTGAAATAGATGTATAATTATTAATGATTACATTTAATATAATTTTGTGTAATTAGTTTTATTTATTTATTTATTTTTTATAGAAAACAAAGAAAACGAATATTTTGATTTATTATCATAATCGTATATCAGCCTACAATGATCTAATTTCTAGTTTATTTAGTTGTTCAATATCAATTTATTTTCTTTTATAGGATATAATTCTTAGAGGATTCCATAATTTATTATATATACATATATACAGGGTGCTTCAAAAAAATGTATACACACTTTGAACTTCCATGAAAATTTATTTACCGTTCTACAAAGTTAAATTTCAGGAAAATAGAAAGCTGAAAGTCAATGTAAATGAAACATAAATAACAAATATTAATACTGTTCAAATTAGTGACCTGCAGCATCAATACAATTCTGAGTACGAGTCATCACTGATTCTGTACATCGTATCAAAACGTCCAATGAGATTTCTCTACACACTGCTTGAATCTCATTCCAAAGAATGTCTAGGTTACGTGGTTTACGTTTGTACACCTCATCTTTACTGTGCCCCACAAGAAGAAATCCAGTGGTGTAAGGTCTCGAGAGCGTGACTGGAAAGCTCGATTGGTATTAATTACCTAACAATGCTTGCTGATTCCATATTTCCTGCCATTCGTGCATTATACGTGTAATGATGATTTTTGATTTTCAACAAGATGGTGCCCCGCCGCACTATCACAGGGACGTACGAAGCTTACCTGGATCAAAATTTGTCGGGCCAGTGGATAGGACGCAGGGGGCCAATCGAGTTTCCAGCGCTCTCCAGACCTTACCACTGGATTTCTTCTTGTGGGGCACAGTAAAAATGAGGATGTACAAACGTAAACCACGTAACCTAGACATTCTTTGGAATGAGATTCAAGCAGTGTGTAAGAAATCTCATTTGGACGTTTTGATACGATGTACAGAATCAGTGGTGACTCGTACTCAGAATTGTATTGATGCTGCAGGTCACCAATTTGAACAGTATTAACATTTGTTATTTATGTTTCATTTACATTGGACTTTCAGCTTTCTATTTTCCTGAAATTTAACTTTGTAGAACGGTAAATAAATTTTCTATGAAGTTCAAAGTGTGTATACATTTTTTTGAAGCACCCTGTATATATGTATATATAATAAATTATGGAATCCTCTAAGAATTAAGATCATTGTAGGCTGAAATAATTCTTAGAGGATTCCATAATTTACTATATATATATATATATATGTATATATAATAAATTATGGAATCCTCTAAGAATTATATCCTATAAAAGAAAATAAATTGATATTGAACAACTAAATAAACTAGAAATTAGATCATTGTAGGCTGAAAACCTTGCAATATCTACTCTTATTAAATTCAGAATTACAACTTCAACATTAAGATATTAAAACAAAAAATACACTCGTCGGGAAATTGAAATTTGTGAATATAAAATGTATCTGGAAATTTCTCAAGGATTTCTAAAATGTATTTTTAAATGAGTTGTGAGATTTGACCTTTGGGAGAAGGCCTTTATGCAATGAGAACACTTAAAGGGTCTTTCTCCTGTATGTATCCTTGAATGCGTTCTGAGACTAGACATATGGCAGTAGCGTTTTTCACAATGGGAACATCGAAAAGGCTTTTCCCCAGAATGTACAACATAATGCATTGCTCTAGCATATTTCTGGGAGAAGCGTTTTTCACAATGGGCACATCCATAAGGCTTCTCCCCTGTATGTACTCGCAAATGAATATCGAGACATCTCTTCTGTTCAAATTTTTGGGCACTCAGTACATTTATAAAGGTTTCTCTCCAGTATGCATCCTTAAATGCGTTGTTAGACCAATTTTCTTGGAGAAGCGTTTTTCACAATGGGGACATCCAAAAGGACATCTCACGCGGAATGTATCAAGCATATGTCGATTGAGCTTTGATTTGAATCTAAATCTCTGTTGACATTCTGTACAATTGAAAGATATTTCTGACCTGAAGGAATTAGAAAATGTTAAATATTTTTCAGAATGGATTTCACTGGATATTAAAGATTAAATTTACCTTTTTTAATCCATTAATATTAAGGTGATTTTTGAATATAGTGGATATTTTCATGTTAATACATTTCTTCTGATGCTTTTCTAAAAATGCTTCGCTGATAAACATCATGCTACAATAGCAGCAATGATGAAGTGGCCCTGAAATAAAACACAATTCATTTTAAATTATAAACCTTATCATAATTATATCCTAGAATCCCTATCTAAGATTTATCATTTAATGAAAAAAAAACTAATTTTACATGAATCTGACATTTATAATAAATATTTTCTAGAGATGAATTAATATTTATTATTATGAGAAAATTGTTATTTTATAGTGGGTGTTAATATGACCCCTTCTATATCTAATCCCCTTCCCTCTTTTAGCTCGACAAAAGTACAATTTAACTTATACTTAAATCTTTGTTTTCATTGTTTATTAATATTTTATTTAAATTCTTAAAATATGTATTTTAAGGCTTTCGAAAATTGGAAAGAATTGATTTTGCCAGGGAATCAGAGTTGTTGATTTATAAACAGAAATTAATGAGGCTGTTCCTCGCTTGATGAAAATAAATATTTAGATAAATATAAAGTATTTAAATATATATATATAGTTATGTAAATGTGAATAAAACATATCGTTGCCTTAGAGTGTAAACCTGCTAACTCACAACAAGGAAATTTTACAGGACAGACAAAAAACAAACAAAATGTAATATTGTTGTTTAGGAAAGAAACAATTTTTCACATTTTTTTCTACAACTTACGATCGTAATTTTAAGTAGCAGTTTTACTTGGACGATGCTGCATCTCTTGTTCTTTCGAATGGTATTAATGTGTCATATATGATAAAATAAGCTGACGTGTTCTGATGTGGCCATCCACTTGACTTTACCTTACAACGTGCCCCCTAAAATTATTTATAATCATGTAGGGGGGGGGTTAGTTTTTGCATTTTTATACTTCTGGTGTCCCACTGACTATGTATACAAAATTTGGTTGCGCTTGGTAAATGGCCAAGATTTTCATTTGTAGACCCTACACCCCCCCCCATTTTGGGAGGTTAGTTTTTGTATTTTTATACTTCTGGGAGTCCACTGATTATGTATACAAAATTTGGTTGAGTTTGGTAAATGCCCAAGATTTTCATTTTAGGCTTAGGTTAGTTTTTGCATTTATAGACTTCTGGGGGTCCCACTGATTATGTATACAAAATTTGGTTGAGTTTGCTCAAACGGCCTAGATTTTTAATTTTTAACGCCCCCTCCACCCCCTTAATTTTGGGTCGATATGCACCAAAATCTAATCAGCTCTCAATCTCAATGGACCAAAACTGCGTGTGAAATTTGGTTTCGATATTCACACTAGTTTTTGAGCTAGCTCGTCCACAAAAATTTGATAACGCACAGGCTAACGGACAACCAGACAACCGGACAACCGGACAGACTAACAGACATTTTGACAAAACAATTATTATGTCGAAAAATATAATTTTTTCGATGTTCACTTATTAGAGCTTTTTTGTAGAGCGAAATGCCATGGTTTCGCTCAATTTTTCTAATCAAAATAGTTTCAGCCGTTTTTGAGATATTTCGAAAAAAAGAAGGAAAAAACCACTTTTGTCATGCACGATTACAATACTTGACCATACCCTGTATCAAGGGCGGATCCAGGGGAGGGGGCGGAGAGTGCCCCCCGCCCGAGCAGGCCCATGCCTGGCGGGAGTGCAACATGTGCGTCGCACGCAGAGGTCAAAAAACGGCGGCCAAATCGACAGGGAATTTATAACAAATTTTTTTTTTTATTTTAATGAACTTAAAATATGAGATATGAAATTTGTAAAAAAATTAGAAAAAAAAAACATTTATTTTAAAAAAATTTTAAAATTGAAAATAAAGTTCTATGTGTGTGTGGTCAGAGACGCCCCCCCCCCCCCCCCCCCCCCATAAAAAATTCCTGGATCCGCCCATGCCCTGTATGGTAAAGTAAAATGGATTAGCAGGTTTACACTCTAAAAGGCGACGTTATATAATTGTATATTAGTCAGGAATGACCACATATTGCTACCTCATAAGGTACAAAAAGTTTGAAGGTAAATTTAATATGAAATAAAGTAGTTATGTGAAAAAAGTCATTTCTTACAAATGAGACCGGGGGGCTTTTGCCCGTGGGGGGCGATCAAAAATTGAAAAAAAAGTCAAAATTTACCTCATAAGGTACATGAAAAATTTCGACTGGAATAAGTCCCCATTGTATTATATAAATAAATTCCGGCTCATAAGAAACGAAATTAGGGGGCTTTTTTGCTTTAAGAAGAGATTTAATTTTCAAAAATTACTCGAAATTTACCTCA